>CM055958.1:46377880-46977880 GCA_029490685.1 Schizonepeta tenuifolia | reverse complement strand
GGCACCTCTTCATTTGCCAACTTGTAGAATCTCTGTGTTGTCTTTGTGAGATTGAACCATTTCTCATCCACGTGTATAATGTTATACATCCTCTGAAAATTGATTCTCCCATTTGAGCTTATGGAACTGAGCATGCTGAGGCTCCATTTCAGCCTTGCTATCATATTCTGTGGTGTGAGAAAAGGCTTGATTGCATTGATGTGTGGCTGTAATTTTTTCTGTTTCACCCACTTATGCATCAAAGGTGTAGATACTCCCAGCTGTGATGATAATTTTCTGAGACTGGACCTCTCTAGCACACTCATGCTTCTCACTTTGTCTTCATCAAGCACCCATGCATCTTTGTGTTTTGCACACTTCTTCATTGATTTGAGATGCACTGTGACACCAAGCTGTTTTTGTGCACAAACCTCCTTCCAAATACGCCATACACTCTTTACATTCAAGTTGAAAATCTGACCTGCTTCTTTCTTCGCGCCATAGTTGAGCTTCAAGTCTTTACTGTGTTGTAGCAGCCAATGTGCGAGGTTGTTTCTTTCAATTTCTGTAAGATCGGGCCTTCGAGATGCTTCTTCCATTCTGTTTTGATGTTGTAAATTCAGGAGGAAAGATAGAGAGAAGAAGAATCTGATTTTTGATTTGTGCTGCATTTGGCTGAAAAATGCTTGTATATATAGACCATTAGCTAATTGGAAGTTGATTAGATACTTAGAAATTTAAATTTCCCACCAATTGTTTCCCTCCAATGTTTAGGATTTGATTCCCTTCTGTAATCTGGAAATTGAAAGGTTAATGAAATGATGTTTTGTGCAGATTGTGCCCTCTAATTATCCTGCTGTCCTTTTTTTTTTTAATTCTTTCATTGCATGTATTTATACACATTTCTGCATGGAACAAGTAAGCAAGGACATGCAAAAAAGATTGAACAGGAATTGAAGAAAAAAAAGGAACAGAAATTGGAAAAAAAAGAACAGGAATTGAAAAAAAAGAACATGAAAATGAAAATGAACAAGTCAGTGAGGAATAAAAAATCGAACAAGCACCACGCAAAAATTTCGCAACAAGTCAGTGACAAAATAAAAAGACGAGAACGATTAAACAAGAAAACCGAGCTCCGTAAAATAAATCGAACAAGTCATTGACACAAAAAAAAACCGTAAAGGAATTACACACACAAAAAAAGAACAAGTCAGTGAGAGAGAAAAAAAAGACCATGACGAATAAAAAAACGAGCTCAGTAAATAAAAATCGAACAAGTCAGAAAATAAGAAATAATTTCATTTACACATAATAATCCATTAAATAAATAGAAATAACATCCACTAACTTTAATTAAAGATTAGCAAAAGTAAATATCCCATTAACACTACCCCTACTTTTCAACTTTTACCCCACTCAAAATACATTTTTCAGATTTCTTAATCTCCGTGCTATCACTGAAATGGGGCATAACTTGGTGAAGGGAGGGAGTAGTAAAATCTACCAAATTGTCATATATTCCAAACTCCAATATTTTCGGTAACAGTTTCACGGTAGAGAAATCAAACCAAATGTCAAGAAATAGGTTCTATAGGAAAATTTAGTCGCTAGCTATTAATCTATTGGTATTCATTGGCTGTATATGTAGCTTCTTCTCATTCATTGTATTTGTATCCATATGTCTGAAAAGTTAAAAGGAAAAAAATAATATACAAATGAAAAATTATATAGGTGATAAGATATCTTGTCTTTTGTGAATATTAGAAGAAATCAAACATGTTGAAATATATATAATTACTAACAAATTAACAACACCCAAATCAATTCAACTTACGTCTTAGACCTTATCAGATGCCGGTTTAATTATTAGGATTTTTGTAGGCTTATTATTGTGGAGATAAGTTTGAGATTTTTCTCCTTCTCTTCAGAATGGATGGATATATTATATAGGTAGATGTTTTGGCCATGATTGACATAACACTTATTTGCTCCCTTTGCTTTATTAAATTTGTCTTTATGAATTTATATCTAAAATTAGGGTTATATAAACTTTATGCAAAGTAATAATCTATTTTAATTGAAAAAAATATATGGTACTCCAGATTATTAAGATTTTCACGAAATATCCCTGATATATATGGACTAAAGCAGAAAAATACTTAAGTCGACCAAAACTAACTAGCATATGCAAAAGTAAGAATAAGTTGGAGAAAATCCGACTCTAAAAAAGTCAAGACTAAAGTTTGATGATGATTCTGATACAAAAATGAATACCCTACCCTTAGGGTGTCTACTGTCTAGGTATAAAATTTATTCCATTAATTCACTTGGACAAGAGAGATAATATCTAGTTAAAATCTACACACATATTACTACTTTATTACTATTTTCTGGGAAAAATACTAAATGACTTGATCATCGATCGGAGTGTTAATGTTGGAACCACCTCTGGCTTGTTCCTTTTATATTTCCAAATTATTGGAGTGTTGTCTGTTGGGGCTATCTCTGGCTGGCCTGTTTTGTACCTTTCCAACTCGTATTCGATGAACAAAAGAAAACCCAATAAATTCCTTCACTATGTAAATTTTTATGTATATATATTTTCTCAAATCATTTTAAACATTTCTTTTCGTACGCCAGGAATCAAAATATTTTATTTAATTATTTCACTCGCACATCAAAATAAGTATGTATTCAATGAATAATACGATAATTTATTAGGTGTAGCAGTAGCATAATATACAACATTCTACAATCATTTATATATATGCATGCATATATTAATCACAACGATTTAATTATTTTTATTTTTTTTATGAAGAAAAGTTGAGTTGAAATGAGAAACATACCTACTTAATCATTGTTTCTCATCACCTAATACAGATTTGGACCTAAGTATTTAGAATTTTGAATTGTGGTAAGACGAGTTTATCCAAAGAATGTCTAAAATTGCCAACACACACAAATAAAACACGATTGTAATAAACTGTTTATACACCTGGAATTGTCGGGAATTTACAACTTGGGCCCTCGATTTTCTTGATTTCGGCAAAAGGACTACTACACCTTCTTTGCCTGTTGTTGAAACCAATAACAGAAATGTATGGGGCTTCAATTTACATACAATTAATGGGGGCATTGCATAGTAGTACCCTCTGTCTGTGCCGTTCATATGATGTTGAAACTGTTCAATAAAAAGATGACCATTACTTTTCCTAATTAAAAAAAAATTGACCATTACTTTTGAAAGGGTCTCGAAGAGCTATTTTTTTTTTCTTTTTAATTTATTTAGAACAAGATAATTTGAGTGGGACAGTCCATCCAACAAGAAAATGAAGATAGAGTTACATTTTTTTTATTAAATTTAAATTAACATCATAGTAATTCTATTCCAAATTTTAAAAAGTATTTTATATATCTCGATATTTGGAAATCACAAAAAGTACAATGTATTATCAGTTTGATAAGTTTAGGTTAATTATTTATTTTACGGATATAGCCCTAGAGGCCTAGACATGCAAGGGCAGAACGCATAGATTAGGTGCTAAAAATATTAAAACTTCGACAGGAAATTGATTCTTTTTGAAAAATATATAAATGAGAGGAAATTTTTTTGTTAGAGGTAGTGTTATGTGCAAAAAATTGCATATTCATATCTAGAATGCCCTGAAAAGACTTAGATATGATTATGCAATTTTTTTGTGCATAACATTACCTAATAAAAATTCAAAAAAAAAATTACGTACCCAGATTAAGGTAGAATATGAAAAAATTGCAGAAATCATTTTCTTTGTCTTTTTAAATATGAAAAGTATTATGATTATTTATGTTTTAAATTTAAAAAAAAATTGACGAAATTTTAAATTTGTTATTAACTCACAGTTAGACACTAGTACTATATGTGTGATTAATATTGCATCAGTCGTCATTTAATTATTTATTATAAAAGAGAAGATTTTGGAAGGAGAAGAAACGAAGTAATCAAATACTCGTAATTAATGAGCCTGTTTAAATTTTAAGAGGCAGAGTGGGTGGTGATGAATCTTAGTAAAACAGAACATATTAAACAAACAATTTCTTTTAGGAATATTTGTATTTAAAAATAGTGGTGTCGTGAATGAGCTAGTATGGTAGACAGGTGGAAAATAATCCGGTAAAGATGATCACTAACCAACGTTTATGTAAACTCGCATCGCTTTCTTGGTCATCAATTAATAAAAAACTTATTCAAATTAAGTTACAGTATCCTTTTTTTTTTTTTTTTTTCTTCCCTTCTCAGCAAAGTGTTGAAATTGTAACCCTTACATGCTGTGAAAGGACATATATGCTTAATTGAGGAATACTTTAAACCTATTTATTTTCTGTTTTGGTTCACTAGTCCTTGTTTATGATGACATATATCTAATTATGGATTCTTTCTTTTTTTGAAAACTTTACTAGCAAAAATATTTATAATGTCTACAAGCAACAAGAGACAAAAGTTTTGGCTTCTGATGATAATTCGAATTTATGAGTTTTAGCCCCAAACATCTTATATCATACTTGGTTAATCTATATTGTCTCAATATATATTGACTTGTGAAAACAAAATGATACTATTAATTTTTCTATATTGAGTGTAGGTGATATAATTTATAAATTCTAAATACTTATTACCGAATGTTGTAGGATGTCATGATATTTACTGAATTGAAATATCTACCGCAATCAATGATTGTGAATTTTTCTTCATCACGAAATTAAATACAAAAAAGATACTAATAAGAATAATCTCCTAAAAAGATATTTGTAATGAAAATGTCGTTATTCACACAATTTACAGAAAAGGAAATGTAACATATGGAAATAATCTTCTAATAATTAATTATGGCCCTTTTCTCCGTTAGATCACAGGGGGGCCACGGGCATAGGCTTATTCTCATAGCCTCCAACGATTTTAAAACTCGTCAATGATTCAAGGTGCATGAACCAACACTGACTTTTTTTGACCTATTGTCGTCACTCTCTATATATATATTCAAAGACTTTCTCTCTCATTGGCTCTAAATAAATTAATACCACAAAAAATTATTACTAGATTCACAGCAACTAGTAGTATATTAAGTCGGGCAATCATTACTGATACACTAGCCAATAACATATAGACACGTACTACGCCACTATGACTGCACTTTCCCTATTCTCAAAAAAATAAAAAGAAAAAATTGACTGCACTTTCCCATATCATACAGATACTACAACTACTATTACTATTACTATTACTATTACTATAGCATAGCAGGCCACCATCGGTGGAGGCAAATTCTTTGGCCTCTTCAAACAAGATTATTTCATGGCACGCTATTAAATTTCGTATCTCATTAACATTTTAATATATTACTTTTTTCTAATAATGTAATTTATCTATTATGTGACAAATTTATTCAATGTACACATCGAACTTGGTTACAAGCTAATTACCTAGCTCGTTACAGAAAAGAATGGTGAAATTTATGAGAAGTTACGTCCATGATAGTAAACTTAAATTATACAAGTATATGTTTGGGTGTGTGCTTGCGCGCATATATATGTATATGATATTCAACTACAGAAAATATGTTTCATTTTTTGGATAATTATAACTTGAGATATTTGATCTTAATAATACTCACTTTTCTAGTAGGTCATATTCAAATATGATAATGGGCCCAATTTCCTTTATATAAGTTGCTTGTAAGACTCTTGGCAGCGGCGAGCTTGGCGAGCTCGCTCGCTTGCTTTATTGGTGGATCCAGAGTGCGCGCATCAAATGGTGTGCAGTAGTGAGCTCGCCTAGCTCGACATTTTCTTTTTTTTTCGAAAAAGATGAAATTTAAGAGAAAAAAATCATTTCATTAAAATTAAAAAACTACATTACACTAAAAATTAAAATACTATTATAATAAAATTAAAATACTACATTAAGCAAGAGCTTAAAATAAAAAACTACTCATCATCAACGGGCCACCCATATTTTATTTTAAGCTCTCTGACCCATTTCTCGTGGAACTCTTTCTGGGCCTGCTCCATACCGACGGTGCTCCTCGTGATGATATGATAGACTTGTTGCCTCGTAAATTGTTCCATTTGCTGCGACATACTCGCCGCTGCTTGAACAAATTCCTCTCGTATACTTCCCAATGCCGAACCGCTACTCGAGCTCGATCCGACCTTCCCCTTCCCTCTTGCAGCCGCCTTTGCCTTGTCTCTACCCATCGGGCGTTCCATCTGACTAGACTGCTCCGATCCAAATTCGCTGCCGGAAAGTGGAGTGGAGGACCGCGGTGTGCTCCCGCTCGGATTGCTCCCTACCGCCGAATCCTGCCGGAAGTGGTATAGCTCCCATCTTCGCTCGTCTTCGTTTTCTTTGCCGTATGGTATTTTGCGGAGTAGACCATGGCAAACTTCGGCATATCTTTGACTACCCGCCACGTCGGCAAGTGCTTGAAAGCAGCTTTCTTCGCCTCTTGCCATGAATTCAGAGCGTTGGACAAAATGTCCTCATTGCTCTCACCGCTTCGACTCGATTGCTCGCACTCCTTGTAAACTTGTTGAAATTCCATTAAAATGAGCTTCACTCGATCCCAATGGTTGCGGAGCTTTTGTGGGTTCCTCCTCGATGTGTTTTTGGGACGGAGCTCGCGGTAATGCTGCAAAATACGGCGCCAATACGAATCCAACCGTTGGCCGTTGTCGACGATGGGGTCGTGGGAGATGTCGACCCAACACCGAGCAAAGATCTCGGTCTCGGTCTCGGTGTATCCCGCCGACCCATCCTTGCCTTCGAAAGACGAATCCACCAACTCCACCGCAGCTGCCCTACCGCCTCCATGACGACCACCACGACGACCACTGCCGGAGGCCTCCGCCTTCTTCCCCTTCCTCTTTGCTGGTGACGTGACTTGGACCTCATCGCCGTCGGCGTCCAAATTCACTGCTGAGTTGAAGTCTTCGGACGACGGCGCGGGGTGCGTGAGGTAGCCGGTGCTCATTGGCGGCATTAGGGGGGGGGCACTGGCGGCATTAGCGGCTCCGAAGCCTTGAAACGGTGCAAAGGCACCCGCCGTGGGAAATTGTGGAGCGAAGGCCAGAGGCGACGAGAATAAATCTCGTTGGGGTATTTGAGAGAACAAATTTTGTCGAGGGGATGGACGAGATGGGTTGGGGCTCGGCGAATTTTCGGTGAATGGCCAATTGGTGTTGAAATTGGCGTTTGGATCCATTTTTTTTAACGGATAAGGTGATTGCCGGAGGGCTTGGCCAGAGAAGGTGACCGCCGGTTTTGGGAGCAAATTTGAGAGAAAAGAGGTTGGAGAAGAGAGAATAGAGAGTATAGTGTGTGATTTGTGGGTGGGGAGGGAATATATATAGTGTTTAATTGGAATTAAAAAAAAATATTTGAATGGTGACCGTTGGCGATCGCAACGGCTATGCCGGCGACCAACCAGCGGTCACCACGTGTCCTCGAGCGTGGGAGAGCGCAGCTCGCTCTATCGAGCTTGAGCGCGCGAGTGCCGAGCTCGGCAGTGGCTTGCGAGCTTGAGGACAGAGCTCGCTAGGGCAGCGAGCGCACTCGCACGCGCGCCGCTGCCCATAGCCTAAGGGGGAGGGATACCTCTCCAACATAAGAACCTGACTTATACTACTTTAATCAACAAATGTGGGTTAGTTTAACATGTCACTCTTTTACAATTTGGTGCCACAATTACTACAAAACATCACATTTTGTTAACAAAAGAGTAATTGTTAGATCGTATGGTAATAACTTTCGATCTAACATGCAGCAGAATAAGTACAAAACACAACGGAATACTTTTCGGCAAGTGATAAATCTGTCGGTGTCTTATGGCTAAAAACTATATTGAAACCAAATATTAAAATACAAGAAATGAAATAACATCCAACCTTTCGCAACACGGTTTGCTCAATGATTGGATGCCTTAGAAGATAAAATCTAATCCTAGACAAATCTACTAAGTGAGATATATAAACCTTTACAGCCTATAAATCTACCCAAGACTATGTATATCTGAACAAAACTAATCTAGTAGTACAAGATTAATCTTGATAAGACTACCTACTTTCGTGATTTGCTCCATCACAATCCAAATGTTCCACACTTAGCAAATTTTATAATATGTTGCCGTGTGTCACATGTTAGTTGCAATGTTACTAACACTTAGTAGGCAGAATGACAAACAACAGTGCACTGAAATTTGTAGAGTTTTTCTAAGTCGAAATGTGCGCCCGTGAAATGGATCTCTTGTGGTATTTATAGTTATAGCCTCCATATAATGAGCAGTTTAATCTACATCATCTCATCACCTGGATGTCCATAACTGCCGCGATCTACTCATTTCTATAGGTTAAATAGAAGGTGGATATTGGCGATTACAAGGTATAGTTATCTCTCATGACTCATCATGCCAAGTTTAATAACTTCCATGGTTTTCACTCTAAAATCTCACTTCTTTTATAATCATAACACATCTAGTTGCTCCTCTTAATCTGCACCAGAAAATTGCAAACATAATACCACAAAAAAAAACATACTCCCTTCGTCCCACTTAACTTATCTCATTTGAGACGGACACGAAGATTAATAAAAAAAAATTAGATATAAAGGGTGTGATTAGTGTAATTAGAAAAGTGATATAAAATATTTTTTAATTGATAAAGTGATTTAAAGTATTTTTGAAGTGACATAAAGTGATATAAAGTGGTTTTGAAGTGGTTTTGAAGTAGTATAAAGTGAATAAAGTAATTTCTTAATTATTTCCTTAAATGAAAAGTGAGACAAGTAGAGTGGGACATCCAAAATAGAAAGTGAGACAGGTTAAGTAGGATAGAGGGAGTACAATCTGATACAATTAAGTAGTCTCTCTGACCCATTGTCATGTTAGCACGAAAATTAAGAAAAAGAGTAAAAAAATGGGAAGTGGGTGGATCCACTTTTGAAGGATATAAAGGATTAATATTTTTCTTATTTGGAAGATGACAATATTAGTGAGACAGCTAAATAAGGAACGGATGACAATATGGGTGGATCAGTATAAATTTTAACCCAATAAGTGATGTGCGCAACAATATGAGTGGATCGGCCTTGAACCGAAACCCCTTGTTCATAAGAGTATGTATTACAAGTGTCGAGTGGTGGTGTCGATCGGCGGTGTCGAAGCCTTCGACACACCCCCCACTCGACACACCCTAAGTCGAGCCCATAGTGGGCGATCGACACACCCCTGTGTCGATGGTGATAGTACCGACCTCTTCTTGGGTCTGATCTGAGGCCCAACCTAATTGGGCCTGTACGTTGAGCTCGGCCCAAGGACCTCGGCCCAGACAAATTATTAATTGCCTTGAAGACCAAGTAATGAAGTCTTATCCTAGAGAAGAAGGAATTCTATTATGAAGGAGATTCGGATATATACGAATAATCCTAGTAGGGTTAGGGCTCGATTCAAGGCCTATATATAGATGCTAGATTAGAAGTGTAAATACGTTCAAATACTCATTGTACTCTCAAGCAATAAAAGCTAGATATTTCCTCCCGTGGACGTAGATCGCATTGATCGAACCACGTAAATCCTTGTGTCATCGCGTTGTTATTATTTTCAGTTACTCTTGCAAACCCTAGATCTATCATTGGCGCCATCTGTGAGAACTCGATCGACGGTTCTTTGGTAGCTGAACTATGATGGTAACGCGATCACAAAAGGTGAGGGAGGACCAAAGCCAACGTGGGAATCCCAACGAAGCAGAAAGTCGCCCCACAAACAAGGGCAATCGCCAGAAAGGCAGTTCGGTCCCAAAGGAGGGGCACGACAATAACCCTATGGACGAGGATCCGTTCAAAGGGATGCCCGCGCTGGAAGACATCCCTCAGAAGGGTCCACAGAAATCAGGATCGAAGGGAGAGGATTTTCTCGACGACTTCGACCTCGCCACTACCTATACCGCGACTGAATTCGCTAGAGCGAATAAGGAGAGCTTCAGGCGCTTCCTCACAACAGCTCGGATGCCCCCAATATCCGAAGCTAGGGAGAGTTCCACGCGGAGGTCTATACCCAAAACTCCACACCACTCCAAGACACAGGAGCCCGAGCTGAGGAGAAAGCGCGACATCCGGCGAAGCCCACTCCGCCGCCGGAGCTCCAGCCCACGTCGGAGTCCCAAGCTACACCATCTCCCAAGGCGACATCGTAGTCCAGGCAGGGACCGATGTCCGAGCTATTCCAAAAGTTATAGCCCCAAGGCAAACCGACACCGACGTGAGGGAAGATCAGCCCGACTCGTCAGCCCGTTCACCGACGAGCTGCTTGACGCCAAGCTTCCCGCGGCGTACAAGTTGCCCAACATACCACCCTACAATGGGTTGGAGGACCCCCTCAATTTCTTGATGCGGTTCAAGTACAGCATGCACAACCAGGGCCTCACAGAAGAGCATATGTGCAAGCTGTTCCCTGAGATGCTGGTCGACTACGCCCGAGCTTGGTTCGACGGCCTGCCGACTGGCAGTATAGGGTCCTGGGTCTACCTCGAAGGAATCTTTAAACAGAGATTCCTTATGAAAGTCCAAGCTCGCCGAGACACGGCCTACCTCCTGTCCGTAAAACAAAAAGACAGAGAGACCATAAGGGAGTACGCCTCCCGATTTATGCAAGAAAGCTTGAAAGTCGATAAAATCGACGATGTTTTCCTCATCTCGGCTTTTCGAAACGGGGTCGCTCCTGGGTCACTGAACCAGGAGCTCGCTAAACAGAAGCCCGAGACGGCCCAGGAGATGTGGAGAATTGTATACCAGTTCGCGGACGGCCAAGATGCGGACCGGTTGAAGCGGGAGGAAACAGAGAAGAAGAGGCCTGAAGGTGATCGGGGCCGGAATGATCGTGATAGGAGAAGTGCTCACGAATGCCTTCAGCGGGGACCTATCCAATCCCGGCTCGGACCTGGACCTATCCAGTCCCGGCTCGGACCCCGGCCGGGGTCGGAGCACCCTCAACGACCTCCTTTCGTGAAAACAAATGCGGAGATCTTCGCACTTCATGAGGACTAGTTCACAAGACCACGCCCTATGTCGGGGTCAAAACCTCGAGATAAAAACAAACACTGCTCCTTCCACGACGACCACGGGTACTACACAGAAGATTGCCGCGACCTCACAGTGGAGATAGAGAGGTTAGCCCAAGAAGGAGCTCTGAAGAAGTACGAGGTCGGGGTAAGGAAAAATAGAAGGGGGAAGCGAAAGGGCGGACAGGGCCGCTGCGCTCCCGATAATAAGCGAGCTAAAACCAATCATGACGAGGAGGATGACGACCCTCAGAGCGGCGTGCCACAGTACGACGGGGTGGTGTCGACCATCTCCGGACTAACCCCAGGCACGACAAAAACTAAGCTGAGGTCGGAAGCTCGCAGACCACCAATTCCGTCGGAAGAGGAACAGACAAAAAAGAGGTTCAAGAAAGGTGAAACAGTCACCTTCTCCGAGGACGATCCTGTACCTACAGCAACGCCCCATAATGACGCCCTGGTAATACAGGTCGGAGTGGCCAATAAGATTGTCCACCGCGTATTTGTTGATAGTGGGGCCAGCGTCAGTATCATTTTCCAACATTGCTTGGATAGGATGGGACTCGACCCAGCTCGGGTTAACTCCGCGCCCCTGTCATTCAAGAGTTTCACACAGCATGAGACACAACCTGAAGGGATCATCGCGCTTGACGTCGCCATCGGCAGCCCGCCAACCAGCGTCAACAAGCTAATCCACTTCTACGTGGTCAAAGCGAACTCCCCGTACAACATCATATTAGGTCGAGATTGGCTGAATGCGGTCCGAGCCATTATCTCGCCATACCACTTGTTACTGAAGATTCCGACCTCGGGTGGAATCCTAACTGTCCGAGGCGACCAGAAAAAGGCCAAAGAGTGCATGCAAGTTGCCCTTCGAGGTCAACCGCAAGCATAGCAATCAAAGTATCTCGAGGAGTTGGAAGAGGCGACAACGATTTCAGACACCTCGGCGGAACAAGTCCCATTATCCGAAGAAGACCCTGCCAAACTTGTCAAGGTCGGCTTTGCAGGGGGACCCCAAACCCGCCTGCAGATAATCCAGCTCCTTAGGGAATATCAAGACGTCTTTGCTTGGTCGCCAACGGACATGACGGGGGTGTCCTCGGACATCATTACACATAAGCTCAACATCGACCCGAGCTCCACCCCAGTAAAGCAGAAGAGAAGAACGTTTGCTGCCGAGCGGAACCAGGTCATCTATGATGAGGTGCAATAATGGCTGAAAGCAGGGCTACTATTCGAGGTCAAATACCCAATTTGGCTATCTGACCCGGTGGTAGTCAAGAAAGAAGGAGGGGAATGGAGGATGTGTGTGGATTATACCGACCTCAATAAAGCTTGCCCAAAGGACTGCTACCCCCTCCCCAACATCGACGAGAAGATTGAATCCTTAGTGGGATACGAGGTATTCAGCTTTCTTGACCTTTACAAGGGGTACTACCAAGTCCTGATGGATGAGGAAGATGCGATCATGACAGCTTTCGCCACGAGCTTTGGGGTCTTCGCATTCAAATACATGCCCTTCGGGTTGAAGAACGCTGGAGCGACTTACCAACAAATGGTCGACTTCCTCTTCCGAGATCACATTGGCGAGATCGTTGAAGTGTATGTAGACGACATTGTCGTCAAAAGCAAAGAAAAGGCTTCAGTAGTGGACGACCTACGAGCGACGCTCAACGTGCTAAGGAAGGCGAACCTCAAGCTGAACCCCAAGAAATGCACTTTCAACGTGCGATCTGGGAAATTCCTGGGGTGCTGGATCTCGCCAGAAGGTCTCAAAGCCAACCCGTTGAAAATCAAGGCTGTACAGGAAATGAAAGTACCCCGAACCATTCGCGACGTTCATACGCTGACAGGCTGCATAACCGCGCTAAGCCGTTTCCTCTCAAAAGCCGCCGAGAAACAACTCCCGTTCTTCAAAATCCTCAAGAAGGCACCGGAGTTTGGATGGGGACCAGAGCACGTACGAGCCTTTGACGAGCTAAAGCGCCACCTTGGAGACTTACCAACTTTGTCAGTCCCCAAAAAGGAAGAATCCCTATCCCTATACCTCGCAGCGTCGGAGGAAGCAATAAGCGCAGTGTTGGTCCGAGATGAAGGAGATCGGCAGCTACCCGTGTACTTCGTCAGCAGAGTCCTGAAAGATCCAGAAATAAGGTATCAGCCCCTCGAGAAGGTCGCTCTAGCCCTGGTAAATGCAGCTCGGCGCCTAAAACCTTATTTCCAAGCTCACCCAATACAAGTTTTAACCGACCTACCACTCCGACAAGTCCTTACTAAACCGGAAGCTTCAGGAAGGATCGTAAAATGGGCAATCGAGCTCGGAGAGCACTCCATATCATTCGTTCCCCACAGAGCTATAAAAGGGCAAGCTTTAGCAGACTTCCTCGTAGAAGCTCAGTACAACGTCGTGAATAAATCAAAAGAGTCCGAGGCCAAAGCAAAACTCCAAGAAATACCAGAGAAGACTCCCCCAGATTGCTGGGAGATGTACGTGGATGGAGCCTCAGGAAAGAAAGGGAGCAGAGCTGGCATACTCCTAATCAGCCCGGAGAAAAAGGAGTTAACATACTCGCTGCGATTCGAGTTCCCCACTACGAACAACGAAGTGGAATATGAAGCCCTCATTGCCGGACTACGTCTTGCCCAAACACTCCAGGTATGAGCTATCCAAACCTACTGTAATTCCCAAGTAGTGGTCAACCACGTGCTAGGAAAGTATGAAGCGAGGAGCGAGAAGCTGAAGAAATACCTGGAGAAATTCAAGCTCCTAGAACAATCCTTCCAGTTCTTCAGGATAGTTTGCATTCCCCGAAGCCAAAATACCCGAGCTGACGAGCTAAGTAAGCTGGTGAACTCAACCGGCTCAACTCTAATAGAAGAAGTTCGGAATCGAAGTATAGAAGAGGCGGAAGTCAACGCAATCGAGGAAGACGACCCGAATTGGATGACCCCCCTAAAGAGATATTTGGAGAGCGGGGAGATCCCTGAGGACAAAGCGGAAGCCAGGAAAATCCTAGCTAAATCCACGCAGTACGTCCTCGAAGGAGGAATCCTTTATCGAAAGTCATACTTACAGCCTCTCCTAAAGTGTGTGGGACCAAGGGAAGCGGACTACGCACTAAATGAAGTGCACACCGGGTCGTGCGGAAGCCACATCGGAGCTCGGATGCTAGCACAGAAAATCATGCGGGGGGGGGGGGGGTACTATTGGCCAATAATGGTAAAAGACGCGGAAGAATTCGTGAAAAAATGCCTGAAATGCCAGCTGCATGCCAAGGTGACAAGGGTACCCCAGACCGACCTCTCCACTATACAGAGCCCGTGGCCATTTGTGGAGTGGGGCATTGACATCGTGGGGCCGTTCTACCCGGCCCCAAAATAAAAACGATTTTTAATAGTCGTCGTCGACTACTTTACCAAGTGGGTCGAAGCCGAACCTTCCACAAAAGTCACAAGTGAGAAAGCCGTCGACTTCGTTTGGAAGAACATCGTGTGCCGGTTTGGAGTTCCAAGAGTCCTCATCTCGGACAACGGGACGCAATTCACTAGCAGAGCATTCCAAGAATTTTGCGAAGGACTCAATATCCAGCAAAATTTCACCTCGGTCAACCGACCTCAAACTAATGGCCAGACCGAGGTCACCAACAGAACAATAGTGAACGAACTCAAGGCCCGCTTAGAGAAGGACAAAACGGAATGGATCTACAACCTCCAAAACGTCCTGTGGACATACAGGACTACACCCAGAACTCCAACGGGAGAAACCCCGTACCGTTTGGTATACGGAACCGAAGCGGTCATACCCGTAGAGATTGGGGCACCAAGCCCCCGCACTATCAACTTCTCAGCGGAAGCCAATGAAGAGCAGCGCCGAACCGACCTGGATTTACTCGAGGAGAAGCGGGAACTAGCCAACATAAAAGAAGCTCGGTATAAACAGCAAATGACCCGATATTACAATCAAAGGGTCAAACCCCAGCAGTTCCAGGTCGGTGATCTTGTGCTTAGAAACAACGAAGTAATCCATTCAGAGAAGCTCGGCAAACTCGAAGCCACATGGGAAGGACCCTACAGAGTGCACGAAGTTCTCGACAAAGGAGCCTACAAAATCGCCTATCTTTCGAGCGAGCTGATACCCAGAACGTGGCACATCGCCCACCTAAAGAGGTTCTTCGTATAAGCAGCAGAATCTTGCATTTAGAGTCTTAAGTTTTTTCGTTTTTTTTCCTTTCTTTTTAAGTAATAATGTTTTGTTTTTACGAGCTCGTCAAAATTTGTTTCGCTTTTCCTTTAATAAAGTTTCTTTTCGTTTTGCATATTCTCGTGTTTTTTAATTTGCTTATACGAAGTATCCAAAGACAAATTCCCTCATAAGGACGAACTAAGGTTCACTTCCGAGGTCAATAATGATTCGACATGGGGTAATTATATTCTAAGAAATGCGCATAAAAAACCCTTTTTGAGGTCCGAGCTCGTCTCCCTCAAAAGGGAAGATCCGACGAGGTCCGAGTTAAACTCCCTCCAAAGGATAAAGTTTTCTCAGCCGGGGTCAGAACCAAGTTCCCCCGGGAGAATCATAACACGAGGTCTGAACCAAGGTTCCCTTGTCACACGAAGAGGTCCGAGTTAGACTCCCTCCAAAAAAAAAAAAAAAAAAAAAGAGCAAGAATACAAGGAAGAAACCTTCCCGAAAAACAGGAAGTCCATAATAGACAATATATATTACTTCGTAATTGACTAATTACAACATTGTATGTACATAAATTACAGGAAGAAAAAGCTACTCTACGGAGGGGGATTTGGCCTACTGAAGTTGAGCCATCGGTCTTCGAAGGAAGTATACCCCAGAAGGTCGTCGATGGATATACGACCTCGTCCCCGACCTCGATTCCTTCCAGAGGAAAAACCACGACCTCGCAACGTCACTGAACTCCGCCCTGCGGACCGGCCATCGCGGCCCGGTCCGGCCTGACGTCCACAAGAAGCAGCTCTAGCCTCGCGAGCAGGCATAGTCCGGGAAGACGACGGAGCAGACCCATCCGCACTAGTGGACAGGAAGGCACGCAGTTTCGGCCGGCGGGATAGCACGCATTTATACAAGCTCGCGCTTTCCTTGAGCATCTCCAAAGCCCCTTGAAGCTCAAAAGACTCGGGACCGCATGTTGTTTTCAATTCGAGATACTGTTCCAGCAGCTCCTTCGTCTTCAATTCCACCTCGGAGATGGTAATACCACCGTTGCGGCGGATGATATCCTCGTATTCGGCATGCTCCTCAACGATCTTCTCGTGGTCCTCCAGCACGCGCCCAGCCCTACCTCGGGCTACTTCCAACTCTTCCTCCGCATGAAGCAACTTGGCCTGAAGTAAATCTGCGTGCTCTTGACAAGCGACCTGCTTGACCTCAACCTCCGCGTAGAGCGACTCGAACTTAACCTGCCACTCCTCCAGCTCGGATTCTTTGAACCTCAGCAGCGCACACTTTTCATCAAAAAGCGCCTCAGCTCGGCGACATTTCTCCATCCATAACCGAGCTAGAGAACGCTGTTCAGATAGATCTTGAGAAAGGAGACTTATTTGCTTGTGTAGAGAAGTTATACCAGGGTTATCAGGAATCTACACAGAAGAAAGTGCAAAATTCGTTTATTAAAAAAAAAAGGTCCAAGTACATAGTTACAAAAAAAAAAAAAAAAAAAAAATTCTAAGGAGCGTCCACCTCCTTGTCTTGAAGAGGTGGCTGCCCGGAGGGGGGGCCCTGAGGAAAGCCGTCAGCGCCTGCATCCTTGGGATCCTCTTCGTCAGCCGAAGCCTCGCGCTCCTCTTCCTCCTTGTCCTCTCCTTCCTTGGCGGGAAGAGCGTCGAAGGCTGCATCGAGGGCAGGATCCTGATCTGCCGAGCAGGCAACAATCTGCTCGGCAGATAGGAGCACGGACGAACTGGCAAGGGCGTCCAAAACGGGCAGCTGGCCGAGGTGACGCCGGATCACTTTGGCGTACTCGGAGAAGAGGGCCTCGTCCTCCAGGCGCTCGTAGCCATACTTGGAGACGTCCAGGTCAGAGAAATCACTGGCAGCGGCCTCCAAAGCGCTCAGGGCGTGGCTTCCATTGATAAGCCCAGCCAAGTCATTGGCCAGGCCAGAGAAGCTATCCGACAAAAGCAACCTCTTCGTATAAGCCCGCAAAGCCTCGCCTTGACAAGCCGCCAGTTTCGCCTCCCTCTCCTTGGCCGCACTCAGCTCGGCCTCAAACCTCCTGCGAGCTTCCTCGGCATTCGGCTCGGCGTCAAATCTCTTCCGAGCTTCCTCGGCCAGCTCAGATTTGGTGGCCTTTACCTCCTCCCAGGACTTGGCCAACTCTTCCTCAGCCTTCTTCAGCTTGGCCGCGGTCGACATCAGCTTTTCCGAGTACCGACTTTTTTCGTCCTCGTGCTTCGCTGACATCTCCCAGACGCCATTCTTCAACCAGGCCGCGAACATATCAATGCCCTGTAAGAAGGAATACGGTTAGCTACACGCAAGCAAGAAGTACAGAAAAATAGCTAAACACAACTCTACCTCGGGAAAGGGCAAATTCCCCAGCCGAGCTGGAGCAGACGGGCTCGCGTCAGTGCCCGAAATGTCAACGATCTCCACGTTGACCCTAGATTTTTTGTTGGATGGGCTGGCGGGAGGGGAGAGAGTGCCCGTTGCTGCGGGCACAGCCGCTTCGGTTGGCCGACCCAAGTCGGAGGCTCTTCCGAGCTGGCTTTGGTCGGACGACGTAGACCGTCCTGACGACCTTGGCCTCTTTCCCCCGCGAGCTGCGGCCTTGGCATCAGGTCCCTGCTTCCCGAACTTCACTGCAAAGGCAAAGCAAGTAACAGGGTTAGGCAACGCTTCAACAATCAAACCAATCCTAACAGCACTAGCGGGGCCTCACCCATTGCAGGATCCACCATATTTTGGGGCTCAAACGGGCTCAACCCCGATTCAGCTAGCGAGTCTTCGTGGTAGCTCTCCTCGAACGGCCCACAGCTTGCTATCGCCCTAGCGACACTCTCCAAGCGCTCATCCACCTCGTTTGTCACCCAGCCCCGAGGCTTGCCCAACCTCCAGACCATCTCGACTAGGCTCTCATGTCGACAGATAAGAATTTCCTATGCCACTTCTCCACCTTGTTCAGGGTTCTCCCCTTAAACTCAGTGCGAGCAGTGGCATAGTACCAGCCCGCGGATGCTTTGAAGGCGAAGAGCTCGTGGATGAGCTCGGCAGATAACGGGTAATTGTGCCGGATAGCTACTACGCCTAGGTCGGCAAGCTGTCTAAAGGCGTTCGGGGTTATCTGCCCCAAAGCTAATCCGAGCTTCCTTTGAAGTTTGGCAAAAGGCGCCGGAAGAGGTAGACGAAGACCGGAGTGCAGACTGTCCTTGTAAATCGTGCAAAACCCCATAGGGGGCGAGCACGCCCTATCCTCCGGACGAGGCTCTATGAGGTCAGCGTCTAGGGAGAAGTTATAAGATTTGGCAAGAAATTTTATCCTAGACTCGTCTAGGATGGAGGAATACTCAGCTACTTTCCCCTCTACACAGTGGAGCACAGATAAAGCCGCAACGGTCGGGGTAGGGGATCCTAACGAAAAAATTCTAAAATTGACCATTCCGCCGGTAGAATCGGCCGGAGGGCATTCGCTATCGCTACTAGAATGAGAGACGCGAGAATGAGAAGCCATACTTACTTGTTAATTAAGGTAGTCGGCCGGACAAGAGTTCACAGATGAAAGTAAAGAACAGATGTGGAACCGACGGCGCGGCGGTATGTCTCGACTGAAATCTCTGGAGTGGAAAATGGGGGAGGAACAGATTTTCTGGAAGTTAATCTTTTGCTGTAATGGTGAATTAGAATGAAGGGTTATGGGGAGTCCCGTAGTGACTACTTGAATCCCGCCGCTGAACGTGTCACACGTGTCACGTGGCAGCTTTTTCGGAATGTGAACCGCCTCTCAAAAATATTTTCAAAAAAGTCCCCAACTTTCCCTCCATCCGAATCCAATTGCAGCGGGACCCGGATCAACCCGACTACATCGTGACCCGGATCCGCGTGAGTACTCAAATAAACTAACTTTTGGGATTTAGCCATCCCCAGCTCGAGCTCGGGTGATGGAATCACTGAATCAGGCCGGGACAATGCTGATGTGTGCGATTGTTCAGGTCGGAATTTCGACTTCTTTCCTCTTTTTGGGGAGGGAGGGGGGGATGTGATAGTACCGGCCTCTTCTTGGGCCTGATCCAAGGCCCAACCTAATTGGGCCTGTACGTTGAGCTCGGCCCAAGGACCTCGGCCCAGACGAATTATTAATTGCCTTGAAGACCAAGTAATGAAGTCTTATCCTAGAGAAGAAGGAATTCTATTATGAAGGAGATTCGGATATATACGAATAATCCTAGTAGGGTTAGGGCTCAATTCAAGGCCTATATATAGATGCTAGATTAGAAGTGTAAATACGTTCAAATACTCATTGTACTCTCAAGCAATAAAAGCTAGATATTTCCTCCCGTGGACGTAGATCGCATTGATCGAACCACGTAAATCCTTGTGTCATCGCGTTGTTATTATTTTCAGTTACTCTTGCAAACCCTAGATCTATCAGATGGGGGAGACGATGCCGGTGTCGATCCTTCGAACCACTCGACTCCAGCAGCATGCAATATGGGGACACGTGGCGTGTCCCCATTGGTCCTTCGACAATTTTTTTATTTTTTTTATTTTCTGATTACAAAATTAATAAAAAGTAACGGTTATATTTTTTTGTCTCCAACGTATATTTTGCTAGCAGCAATGGCTATCCCCATTTTTTCTCTATATATATCCCACCACACCACCACATCAATTCATCCATACCACACCACCACATCAATTCATCCAATTCATTCATCATACAAATTCACTCGTTTTTTAAAAAAAAAAAATTTATGAGTTGGCCGGGCGCGAGCTACAATCCTGAAGAGGCGGAGGCGCGCCGCCGCCAACGTATGCAGCGAGCCAGGGAGCTTTACCAAATAGTGGTCGAGTCTGATTCATCAGACGACGACGACCAGGATACGAGGACGTACCTGCACCGGAATCGTGAGGAGGCCGAACAACGTCTCCTACGAGATTATTTTGTCGACCACCCTATATGGGGTGATGCTGTCTTCCGCCGGCGGTTTCGAATGAGCAAGCGCCTATTCTTGAGAATTGCTCAAACTCTTGAGGATCGGGAGCATTTTTTTCAGCAACACCCGGATGCCACTGGAAGATTGGGGTTCCACCCCTGGGTCAAGTGCACCGTTGCTCTGAGGCAACTAGCCAATGATGGAGCAGCCGATCAGTACGACGAATATATGCACTGTGGAGATACAACGGGCAATAACATCCTCAAAAATTTCTGTCGGGCCATCATATCTGCTTTCGGCGACTACTATTTGAGACATCGCCCGGATCACTGCATTACACGAGAGGACGCACGACTTTCCCGGAATGCTTGGAAGCATCGACTGTATGCACTGGCAATGGAAGAATTGTCCAACGGGTTGGAGAGGAATGTACACTGGACGAAATAAATCTCCAACCCTCGTCCTTGAAGCTGTCGCCTCCCAAGATTTGTGGATTTGGCATGCTTTTTTCGGTGTCGCCGCCTCTCTGAACGACATCAACGTGCTCAATCAGTCCACTGTCTTCAACGACGTCATCAATGGTAGAGCGCCGTCAATTGCTTTCACTGCAAATAGCCGCCCGTACCGTATGGGATATTATCTCTCCGACGGCATCTATCCGAAGTGGGCCTCTTTCGTGAAGACGCTCCATGCGCCAACAGATCTGAAGAAACAGCGATTCACTCGGATGCAAGAAGCTGCGCGTAAAGACGTTGAAAGGGCTTTCAGCGTCCTGCAAGCTCGTTGGGCAATCATAAAGGGCCCTGCTCGCTTGTGGTTTCGAGAACATTTATGTGATGTCATGTATACCTGCATCATTCTGCATAACATGATTATTGAAGATGAAGGACCGAGAGCAACTGAATTCAATGCTGAATCGAGCGCAAGGGGCGATGCAAACGTGAACAGGGCACCAGTCCATCAAGGGGTGCCAGTGCCACTCCGCCAAGTTATTGATAGACAAACTCAGATTCAGGATGCACGTGCCCACGACCGCCTTATGGAGGATATGATTGAAGAGATTTGGGCACGTTTTGGTCCACTCCGCGAGTAGTTGTTGTGTTTTTATTTATTTCTTAATTATTGTATTTTTTATAGTTATTGTTTTTTTTAATTCAATAAAATTATCATTTATTAATTTCTGAATTTAATTAAGTTATTTTTTATAATATTTATTACAAATAAAAAAAATAACAAAATAAAATTTATTCAATCATTAAAATCACGCTTCCCAGTGCTTAGATCTAGGTCTTACTCAACCCCATTGTAGTGGAAAAATCAACCTATGTCTAACTCAACACCACCAATCATTAAAATCGCGCTTCCCAGTGCTTCAACCTAGGTCTAACTAGACACCCGTAATGGATGCTCTAAACCGTGAACAGGTCTACAACAATGGCGGTTAATACGAATCATTTTTTTGTATTATGCCCTTAGTTAAAAAGACATCATTTTAATATCGCACAACATTTTGCTTATTTCCTTCTTTCTGTTTCAGTTATTAAAATGAATAACTATAAACATAATTTAATCAAATGAATATTGTTTGGAATATATAAATGCATTAGAAAAAAAATTAAACATCATTTGAGCCCTAAATTGGTTATGTTCGAACTTTTTTCGAGGTAGTTATAATCAAATTAAATTGAACTTGATTTATTTTATATAAATATAAAATTTATTTGTTTTTCTGTATAAATAAAGATTTGGATTCTATTTTGTTCACAAAAAAAGAAGAAGATTTGGATACTATTATAAATTAGGTCTATATAAATACAAAAATCTAAGTAAATAATGAATAAAGAATGTCATTTTTCTTTTGCTCTAGGGCCCCACACCAACACTAACCCTTCCATCTTCCCCCCGATAAGTAGTCTGTAGTCCCAAACCCAGCATCACTTTACATATATTCTTTGCAAAATTTTCAGCACCATTCCATCTCTAAGATGTTTTTTGGTTAATAAGAAAAATCTCTCAATTTTGGGGTTGGGGGAGGGGGCTTCAGCACACTCTAGCACCGCATGTATCCGCCACTACTCGGACTCTCATGCGCAACATGAGTGGACTATGCCAAACATTATTTGTTGACAATGATATTGTGGTGTCAATTATTAGATTGAATTGACTTTGATACCTAGTTAAAATTTGCTCAATTCGCCTCACAAAATTGGCTTGTAAGGGGAGAGTTACCTCACTAATATAAACTTGATCATACCAATTTCTCCGACAGATGTGGAACATATTAACAAGTCCTAAGAAAAATTTTACGTAATCTTAATTATCAATATTAAATTTAAATTTAATCTCATTTAGAATGTAAGTTGTAGGCTTTATATTTAAGTTAGGTCCTTACTGCATAAGTAAGATAAGAAACAAATTTCACAACAAATAATGAGACTATACGAACCAAGATTCAATTTTTACTGATAGAAGTACCTATAAGTTTACGTAACTAATAGCCAAAAGTACAAAAACCTAATTTCTACAAATGAAAGTTAAAGACCTAACTAACCCAAAAAATTTAAAATGAAACGACTCAAAATGTGTGTGCGCGCGCGCTTACCTACCATAGTTACCATATACTACTATACATGAAGTAGCAAGGAAAGGCTAAAGTGTGGGATTGTCAAAAAATAGTTTATTCTTATTTTTCACATGTTACTTATGCCTTATATATGTGACTGATGTACATCTACTGTACTTCAAAATATGTAGTAGTAGGAATTTGCTGCGAATGTAACATGTTGGACGGCGAAAGATCTTTTGGAAAAACACTCGTGCGTATTTAAGTTGTGGCATAGGAGAAAAAAAAAAAAAAAAAAAGAATTGAAGAAGACGACGACGACACATTAGGTCGCACCTCAAACTTCTTCTTGGATTATAGTCCAATCACAATCTGTGAAAATCCAAATTTTATTTGGTTGAAAGTCCCAACAATTAATAAATTAATTATTATTAAGGGAATAAAATGATTTCAAATGCATTTACTCCCTCCGTTCCGTTCCATTCAATAAGTTCCATTTGAGATAAACACAGAGATTAAGAAAAAGAGAATTAGATGATAAAGAGTATGATTAAGGTAGTATTTTATTGTTGATGTTAAAGTGGATTATTGTACGATAAAGTAAACAACATAATTCACGTTTGAGTGTGATATATAGTAAATTTTAGTGTGTTAATCTTTGCCAAATAATAAAATAAGATTTATTGAGTGGAACATTTGAAATGACAAAATAAAACTTATTGAATAGGACAAAGGGAATATATGATTTTTGTACGAAGTAATAATTGTAAATCATAAAGTTGCATTATACACATATATATATATATATAGCATAAACTAATGTGGGCTTAATTGTATATTGGACTTGATTGTGATTTATACTCTCCACTGTTACTTTATTTACATTAAAAAAAGAGTTAACTAGTAGAAAGACTCATTTTACTTTAGAGTTAAGTAGTAGTATAATTTTGTATCCCAACTTATTTTACAATAAAAGATGTCATATTTGACATGAAGAGACGAAAATACTCTTAATAGGGTAAATGGTGGTTATTTTCAGTTTTTACTTTATTTTCAGAATCTTGTAGCATTGCACCACCGTCCGCCACCAATTTCGCCACAGCTGCCGCCACTGTCGCGGCGACGTTGTACGATTTTCAGAATCTCGTAGCATCGTACCACTGTCCGCCACCAGTTCCGCCACCGCCGCGGCAGCATTGTATGATTTTTCGAATCTCGTAGCATCGTACCACCGTCCGCCACCCATTCCGCCACCACCGCGGTGGCGTTGTACGATTTTCGGAATCTCGTAGCATTGTACCACCGTCCGCCACCCATTCCGCCACCGCCGCCACCACCGCGGCTGCGTTGTACGATTTTCTGAATATCGTAGCATCGTACCACCGTCCGCCACCCATTGCGCCACCGCCGCGGCGGCGTTGTACGATTTTCGGAATCTCGTAGCATCGTACCACCGTCCGCCACCCATTGTGCCACCGCCGCGGCGGCGTTGTACGATTTTCGGAATCTCGTAGCATAGTACCATTGTCCGTCACAGATTCCGCCACCGCCGCAACCACCGCGGGGGCGGCAAGATACGATTTTCGGAATCTTGTAGCATCGTACCACCGTCTGCCACCCACTTTGCCACCACCCATTCCGCCACCGCCACCACCACCGCCGCATCGGTGATGTACGATTTTCCGAATCTCGTAGCATCGTACCACTGTCCGTCACCGATTCGCTACGGCCGCTGTCACCACCGCGGCGGCGTTGTACGATTTTTGGAATCTCGTAGCATCGTACCACGGCCCGCCGCCTATTCTGCCACCACTGCGGCGGCGTTGTATGATTTTCAGAATCTCGTAGCATCGTACCACCGTCCGCCACGACAGCGGCGGCGATGTATGATTTTTCGAATCTCGTAGCATCATACCACCGTCCGTCACCCATTCCACCACCGCCGCCTCCACCGTATGATTTTTGGAATTTCGTAGCATCATACCACCGTCCGCCACCCATTCTGCCACCACTGTCACGACCACCTCGACGACAAGATACGAATATTGGAATTTGTAACATCGTATCATTGTCAGCCACCCATTCCGCAACCGTCATCACTACCACCGCGACAGCAAGATACGATTTTCGAAAATCGTACCTCGCCGCCGCGGTGGTGGCGAAATTGGTGACGGACAGTGGTACGATGCTACGAGATTCGGAAAATCGTAGATCACCGCTGCGGTGGTGGCGGCGGCAGAATGAGTGACGGACGGTGGTACGATGCTACGAGATTCGTAAAATCGTACATCGCCGCCGCGGTGGTGGCGGTGGCGGTGGCAGAATGGGCGGCGGACGGTGGTACGATGCTACGAGATTCCGAAAATCGTACAACACCGCAGAGGTGGTGGGCGGTGGCAGTGGCATAATGGGTGGCGGATGGTGGTACGATGCTACGAGATTCCGAAAATTGTACAATGCCGTCGCGGTGGTGGTGGCGGTGGCGGTACGGGTGGCGGACGGTGGTACGATGCTACGAGCTTCCGAAAATCGTACAACGCCGGCGGACGGTGGTACGATGCTACGAGATTTCGAAAATCGTACAAAGCCGCTGCGGCGGTGGCGGCGGTAGTGGCAGACGGTGGTACGATGCTACGATATTTCGAAAGTCGTACATCGCTGCCGCGATGGTGGCAGCGACGGTGGCAGCAGCGATTGCAGAATGAGTGGTGAACGATGGTACGATGCTACGAGATTCTGAAAATCGTATGGGTATAAAGTAGGAGAGAAAATAGGATGATTGGTGAAAAAATAAGAGGATTTTTGTCTTATCATGTTAAAATTGACTTTTTTTATTGTAAATTAAGTTGATGTACAAAATTATTATTTTTATTTTGAGGTGACCCTAAACATTAATAAACTCTTAAAAAAAATATATATGTATATAATTATTTGGATTAGATAGTCGACCTTTCACATACAATAATAAAAACCTGGATTCTAATTAATCTCTACATTAATAAATTCAGTATTGGAATTTTTAAGAACGACCCCGTGGCCGTGGACAAGTGTCCGCGACAATTTTTAATATACTTGGGAATGGATGGGAGAGAGTGTAACGACGCACCCAAATTTGTGTTAAAAAAAAAAATCAGATAATCACTTATCATAAAGGTAACAACAAAAGAATAACGACCCGACCACCTTCATTTAACTACCAAAATGCATGAACCCATCTCATTTCCCTCCCTCTCTCCTCCCTCTCTCCTCCTTATATATATATATAACCCCCCCTTTCACCACTTAAATTCCCACAAAAACTCAAATCTCAGTTACTACTCCAAGGCAAATACAACACCATGCCTTCTTCTTCAGTAGTCGTAGTTTCAAAATGCACTATATACCCCGACCTCCAATCCACCGTCAAATCTCTCAAGCTCTCCGTTTCCGATCTCCCCATGCTCTCCTGTCAATACATCCAAAAGGGCGTGCTCCTCCCGCAGCCGCCGCTCTCCTCCGCCGACCTTCTCTCTCTCCTCAAACTTTCCCTCTCTAAAACACTCTCCCACTTCCCCGCACTCGCCGGCCGCCTCCACACCGACGACGCCGGCCACGTTCATATTGTGTGCAATGACGCCGGCATCGATTTCTTCCACGCCAAGGCGCCGCACCTCTCCACCTCGGCGCTTCTCGCGCCGCCCGATCACGACATCCCGCCTGCTTTCCGCCGTTTCTTCCAATTAGACAGCACCCTCAGCTACGCCGGCCATAGCAAACCTCTAGTAGCAGTTCAGGTGACTGAACTCGGCGACGGCGTTTTCGTCGGCTGCACCGTGAACCACGCCGTTGTCGACGGCACCTCGTTCTGGAACTTCTTCAACACTTACGCAGAGATGGCGAAGGGCGTAAAAAAGATTTCTAGGTCTCCAGTGTTCTGCCGCGATACCGTTTTCAATTCGGCGGCGGTGCTGGTTTTGCCAGAAGGAGGGCCGTCGGCGACCTTCTCTGGCGACGAGCCGTTGCGCGAGCGAATCCTTCATTTCAGCAGAGAAGCGATCCTGAAAATGAAATTCCGGGCCAACAACCCGGGCTTTTCGGCGCCAGAGATCTTGGGGAAACAGAGTAACGACAGTTGGGGTAAAAGTAACGGGAAGATAACGCCGACGGACGAGATTATTATATTAAGAAAAGATCCGACGGCTGAGATCTCATCATTCCAGTCGCTGAGCGCTCAGCTGTGGAGATCCGTGACACGTGCCAGGAACATAAGCGCTGGCCAAACGACGACGTTCCGGATGGCCGTGAACTGCCGGCACCGGCTGCAGCCGCGGCTGGAGCCGCTCTACTTCGGGAACGCAATTCAAAGCATCCCGACGGTGGCCACCGCCGGGGAGCTTCTGTCCAACGACTTGAGCTGGAGCGCGGGTCGGCTACACCAGAATGTAGTGGCGCACGACGATGCTACCGTGCGCCGCGGTGTGAAGGATTGGGAGAGCAACCCTCGAGTGTTCCCGCTTGGGAATTTCGACGGAGCGATGATCACCATGGGAAGTTCCCCTAGGTTCCCCATGTACGACAACGACTTCGGGTGGGGCCGGCCGTTGGCGGTGAGGAGCGGCAGGGCCAACAAATTCGACGGCAAGATCTCGGCCTTCCCGGGCCCCCAAGGAAATGGGAGCGTTGATCTTGAGGTGGTGCTGGCACCGGAGACTATGGCGGCTCTAGAGAATGATTTCGAGATTATGCAGTACGTGTCTTGATCGACGCTGTTTCATATGGTAGCTTCCTTCCTTTTGTGGCATAATTCAACCATCTATAATGGATGCATGTTGCATCTCTATTCAATTTCAAGATATTAGTGCTTGCCTTGTTCAAATATCATGTCACTTTTATTTGATATATATTATTTATATGTGTAATTATATATATATTATTAGTTTTATCGTTATTATGAATTAGTTTGATCTTTATATCTTACATTTTTTTCTGATGTCGTGAGAATCCATAACCGCTATCTTCGATGCACAATGAATAAATTTTTATCCCTTGTGTAATAGCCTATAAACTACATAAGGTAGATAAACCTTTATATGTTACATTGAATTTAGTAACTATTATGTACAACGTGCAGAAATATGATTAATTCTTTTTATCAATTAAATGGAAAAGGGTTCGGACTCAAAATAAAATCTAAAAAATAGAGAGTCGACGTGGATATATATAGAGGAAAGGGAAGGACACATGTAATGTTTGGTTGTAGAAAATGAATGATAAATACTACTCCAGTTAGAAAGGTTGAGGAGAGACAGAGAGACAAAATAGGGAAAGGAACAAAAACATAGAGGGTGCTAAATTGGACAAGATAAGATATGGCAGTTAGATGTCAAAATACAAGGGTAGGGTAGGGTAGGGGGTTAGGGGTCGAAATCCAGTGTATCTATCGGACTCATCAACCAACATTCATCCATTCTTTTTGCAAGCCACAAGAGAAGAGCGAGTGACCGTAATTTATTTGTCACTAAAGTAAAATTGGTGGGGAAGAATTTTGGTCTTTCTCTGCTCTCGTTTTCTCTCCACTAACACCTTTTTTTTTTTTTTTTTTTACCATTATCATTATCCCACGTGCATGTGCATATATTATCAGGAAATGCACTCCCGTTTGCGTCGCACCATGTTTTTATAATTTTTTTAAATTAGTTACTGTAGTACTTAATTTTTTTTTATTATGACTTAATTATTTAACATTATAATTGAACTTAATAAATTCTATTTTAATTTTAAAAGGCCACTGCTATAGTAAAAACACAATAGTTGTTCAACTTAATTTACAATAATAAAAGTTACATTTGCATATTCGGACTAAAATACCCTTACTTATCAACAACCCCTCCTAACTTTCTCTCTATTCTCTTTCTCTCCTCCATTCCTTCATGAATTCCATTTCAAATTTTCTCCCTCTCTCTACCTCTCTCTCTGAACACCAAATCTCTGCCGCCGCCCCGTTGCTTTCTTTCTCCACTGCTGCCGCCGCGCTCCTCTCTTTCTTCGCCGCCGCCTCGTCATCTTCTCCGTCCAGATTTGTCCCGTTGTCTTCTCCATTGTCTGAAGTCGGCACTGTCGCAAATCTGCCGCTACCTTGCTCTTCTCATCCCCCACCATCATCCTGCTCTTCTGTTTTTCTTCTCCATGTTCTCACCGTGAATCTCCATCTTTGCATCGTGAGATTCTAGATTTGGTAATTTCTCCTCAAATTTCTTGCTATTATTCATATTAATTTTTGTAGATTTTGAATTTTTTTGTGTTTGATTTTTTATGTTTGTACTTGAATTGCACGTAGATCTAGAAAATTGGGGTTAACTTTGCAGTTCTACGATTTACAGATGATACGATTTTCATTAACTTCGTACACCCATATTGTATATCATATGTTCTGTACGAAATTACATATATCATAACTTCGCAACATGTTTTTCTAAACTGATTGTGTTATATTTTATCTCGTAATTTCGTAACATGTTTTTGTGATTATTGTGCTTGTACGACGATACGATTTCATAATTGGTTTGATGCTTTATAGATAAGCTAGTACGAAATTGATGAAATCGTACTCGCATGCATTTGTATGGTTTTAAATTCGTGTATTCGTACCAGTCGTACTAGGTATGTTGATACAAATGATTTATTTAAGTATCATATCTGAGTTGATTTCAAGGTGATCTGAGTGTTTTTGGGTTGATTTTCTAGGTGATGTTTCGTGTTTTTTTGTTCATTCATGAAGCAATAGTGCAAAAAACTGACGCTACGATTTATTTGTTACGTCTTTATTGTTTTGGTACGATTTGTCCTTTAAGATTTGTTTATTACCGATTTTGGTGTTTTTGTAGCTCATTTCTTGGTGGTTTGGTTGTTTTTCTAGTCGATTTTAGGTGATCTGATTATATTTTGATGTTTGGTTATATTTTTGTGATAATTTTGTGATATGTTACTTTTTGTTTCAAATTAATGCATTGCTCAGAATATTCGTGCTTATTTTTCCGGCTGTATTGGTTATATTTTTTCGATTTGATCATATTTTGGGCTTTCTTCCTTGTATATACCGATACGATTTTGTATTTTTCGTACTTGTATGTTAGTACGATTTCATCATTTCATACTCGCGTAGCCCCGCTAAATTGGTACTCGAGTACGAAATTGATGAAATTGCATTCACGTATGGTTTATATGAATTGGTAAATTTGTATCAGTCATACGAGGTATGTTGATACGAATGATTTTATTAGTACCATATTCTAATTATTTTTTGCTTTATATTTAAAGGTACAATGGACATCATAGGTGATCATGCTCAAGATTTTGGAATAATTCGGTCATGATGTAGTACACTTATCGTAGAGATTGAGTTGGATTAAATATTAAGGGTTAGTGAATGAACAATTCTTAATTGTAAATAATTTGCGATAACTTGAAGTGATTGTTATTAATTGGTGGAATCGTACTGAGCATCTTGTGCTTTCATGTTTCAAACACTACAAAAATAGGTAAATTACTGAGGGGAAATACCGTCGGTAATTTACCACATTCCGTCGGTAATCGAATTACCGAAGACAGCAAACCGCTGTTGATCTTGTCGTCGGTGATGACAATTCCGACGGTGTTGACGATCGTTTGTAATTACCGACGGCGTCACCGTTGGTACATTTGATCGGTAATTCGAGGTGGAATCACCGGTATATTTCCGATGGAAATACCGACGGCGCTGCCGTCAGTAATTACCGAGGGGGTCTTTGCCGTTGGTGATTTCACCTGTTTCCTAAGATGAATCATCGACGGTAACGCCGTCGGTAATTACTGAGGGTATCTCTACTGTGGGTATTTTCTTTATTTTTTTTAATTTTATTTTTTTAATACATGCTTCACGATTCAATTACACAACCCACAATATAACAAAGCAAATACAAAAACCGCAAATCTCAATATCCCAAATCATATAAACAAATGTAAAATACGAGTGCAATGATGTACGAAGTGTATAAATAACTGCAGGATAAGACAAAGGTCCTAATCAACTAGGGGGAGGACGATGAGGTAGCTGAGCCGACTGCATAAACTGTTCGAACTGGGCCATGCGCTGCTCCATGGCTGCACGTGCTGCTCGTTCTGCAGTCCTCAGCCTTCTGCAGCCGCTCCTCCAACGTAGAGATCCGAGTCTCGTACATCTTCTGCGTCATCGCTGAAGTGCCAGTGTTACCAGTAGACCCCCTACTGATCTGGCTCACACCGGCACTTCCAGTGCCGTATCGCCGTGACCTCTCAGGTTGTACGAGCTCCAAGTAGATCTTGTTCAGGTTCGCTCGTCCTGTCTCAGTAGCAATGCGATGAATTTCCTCCTAATTGATACATAATAATGCATAATTGTTAGAAAATAGATACATTTCAATATATTTTACTAATATTTGAATAAACTTAAATACTTACATCAAGATTTTGATCCCTCTGTGTCGCATAAGTATCATCCTCCTTTGTGTGGATTCTAAAAAAAGTTTCATAATTCAAAGAAGTCACCGATACTCTACTCTGCAAGCTCTGTTAATACATGTATAGAAGATAAATAAATTATTAACAACGATATAATATATATATATATATATATATATATATATATTACTTATAAAATGAATAGATAATTACTAACCAAACTCTGCTGCAGGATACGAGTGGATTGAGACCCTCCAACATGCTTGTTGATCCCTGTACCTGATCCATCGGGCTCAGACAATCGGTTTCGGCTGTGTCACTGGGAAACCGTCTAAACATCCTTCTGCTGCCAGTACGCCTGGAGGCCAGTCCAATACTTCTCAGTCATGCCGTCGGGTTTGGCCATCGTCTGTCCCGCATCATTCTTCAACCTCAACTTCTTCTTCAGGTCGCTCAAGATGTCACTGTACCTAGTACGTGCCTTGGCCTCCCACATCTTCTTCACCTCCACCTCATCCTCAGGCTCCAACAATATTCTTTCTATTGAAAAATAATAATTAAATTAGTAGATAACATTTGAACAATAATAATTATTAATTTTATTTGTAATAAAAAATTCGATTACCCCCAATTCTTCCCAATATGCGTTCTTCACCGCTTGTGGAGTCAACTTCCAACTGTACCCCCTAGGATTAGGAATCCTCCTAAAAGCTCTCAAGGCATTGTTTGAGATGCTCGGTGTCTCCATCAACTCTCTATAAATAATACTCCCTCCGTCCACGATATAAATACCTACTTACCACCAAAAGTTTGTCCATAAAGAAAATACATACTTTACTTTTTACAATCAAATCAACACTTTATACAATCAAATCAAGTGGGACCTTACTCTATTCACAACTACTTCCACTTTCATTTTACTTTTTTTCACTCACAATAACTTTAACTTTTTCCCTCACAATAAATGGGACACTCATTCCTCTCACAATAACTTTAACTTTTTCCCTCACAATAAATGGGACCCTCATTCCTCTCACAATAATATTAATTTCAATCTACTTTTACCACTCTCAACAAGTGAGACCTCAATTCCACTCAAAATAACTTTATCAGCTTTCTTAATCTCTGTGTCCAACCCCAAATGGGTATTTATATCATGGACGGAGGGAGTAATAATAACAATAATAATAATAATAATAATAATAATAATAATAATAATAATAATAATAATAATAATAATAATAATAATAAATAACGTACCCATTAGGCATTCTCCGAAAGAGAAGCCTCCCTCTGCTGCCCTTAGGCCATTGCCGCTTCAGCTCGGCAAGTGTGGGGCATCTGGGCCTTTTCATCCGTGAAGAAGAACCCTCTTGTGGTGAACTCGGTGAAGTAGTACCTAGCCGAGTCGACTCGGACTCCTGCTGTGAAGAGGGAGGAGTCTGCTGTGAGGTAGAAAGACGAAAATCTCTACGAGTCGACATTTTACCTGTTTCAATTAAAAAAACAGATAAGTTTAGACCCAATAAGATATAATAATTTAAATTCATGTAAAGTACATCAAATACATTAACATATATTTTGACAAATACATTAACAAAAAAACATATCAAAAAACACAACACATACATTAACACCTACATTACCAAATATCACAAATCTGTGTCGTAACCATCACTACTTTCATCATTAGATGATGTATTTATGTCTTCATCGTTGCCTGATTCATCCTCATTGTCTTTAATTTCAACAATTCCACCACGGGGATGAACAACACATGGCGGGTCATCATCTACGATTGTGTGGGTAGACATAATAGTAACAACTTCTTCTTGAAATGATTGATCTAATGTTGAGTTAGATGTGACAGTAGAGACTTCAACATTTGATCTTGCATTCACTTTGCATGCAGACCACCAAATTTTCTTTGCTTGATTTGTACTGGGATAGGGACAGTAAAACACTTGAATTGCCTGATTTGCTAAAACAAATGTATCATACTTCTTATATCTCCTTGTGTGGTTCACTGAAACAAACTTGAAGTCTGTATCAATAGATCCCAAAATATGCTTTTCTTTTTCCACCCAATGTGTTGATCTTTCGCAAGTTGGGCGTTTATGCCATCGCAGTCTTCTGTAACCTTAACAAAGCCCAAACCTTTAATTACATTCAATATTTCTGTTTCCGATCTCGGTTCTGGTGGATTCACTTTGCATATCTTCTTCAAGAATGAAGTTTTATTTTTTCTAAATACATGGTCAGGAGGCAAGAACTTCCGATGATTGTCAAACCACGATTGTTTTCCACTTCTCGGTAGAGTGAATGCTTCTGTATCCTAACAATGTGGACAGGCCAATCTTCCAGATGTGCCCACCCAGACAACATAGCGTGCGCTGGAAAATCACTAATAGTCCATATAAGAGCTGACCGCATCTGAAAATTTTGCTTTAATAATATGTCATAAGTATTCACTCCTACCTCCCACAAAGATTTCAACTCTTTTATTAGCGGCTACAAGAAGACGTCCAACTTCATCTTCGGGTTAGATGGCCCAGGCACGAGAACTGTGAGGAACATGAATTGTTCTTTCAAGCACAACCACGGAGGCAAGTTATACGGTGTGACAATAACTGGCCAAGAAGAATACTGACGTCCTGATTGTGCAAACGGGGCAAAACTATCTGTACAAAGGCCCAATCTCACATTTCTTGTCTTCTGAGCGAAATCAGGATGAACTGAATTCAAGTGTTTTCATGCCGGAGAGTCTGTCGGGTGGCGCATAACCCCATCGTCTGTAGAAGTCTCCTGCCAACGCATGTCTACGGCTGTTGCTGGAGATGCAAACAACCTCTGCAGTCGGAGCGTCAAAGGAAAGTAATGCATCTGCTTGGCCGCCACACATTTTTTTCGGCGGCTTCTAGATGCACGCAAGTTCTCTTTATATCGTGATTCACCACAGAATTTACAGCTCTTCAACTGACTATCATCTACCCAATACAACATGCAATTATAAACACAAAAATCGATCTTCTCTACTGGCAAACCCAAACCGCGCATATGTCTCTTCGTACTATAGAAGTCGTCGGGACACTTGTTATCTTTGGGTAATGCCGATTTAATAACCGAAGACATCTGATTGAAGTATCTCTCTGATATGTGGTTTTTAACCTTTATGCTCATGAATTGTGTCATAAAGGATAACTGGGAGTAAGCATCACACCAAGGGTACAATAGATTATCGATTGAGTTCAACATGTCATAAATTTGTTGAGCAGCAGGATTGGGCGGTTCTTCCATATTTGGAGGATATTCAAAATTACTAGGACCAGCATGATCACACACCATCCTTTGATAGTTATTGTATGACTCATCATCCTCATCCATTCTAGTATGTTTTTGCTGCCTGTCCACTGGTGCTTCCCCATGATAAACCTATGTTGTGTAATTGTAGACAAACCCATGCCTAGAAACATGTTCTTTGACTGTAGACACGCATAAAAAGACCATGTGCTTACACTTCTTACACGGACACCTAATATTACCTACTCCATCTGTGTAAGCCGTTTGATTTATCGCATACTCAAGGAAACCCTCAAGTCCAATTTAAAATGCAGAACGATCATTATATCTCGCATACATCCACTAACGATTATCATTCATTGTTGTAATTTCTAATTAAAAAAAGAAAGAACATCAGTCATAAATCAGACAAAATTTCGACAGCATAACCCCACTATCCTAACTACCAAGTGCTCGACTCTACCAACTATGTTAACCAACACAAACATATCAAATTCACAACTTATGCATATTCATCTTAACTTCATATTCACAACTTCATCTCAACATGTTCAAGTTTCAATCAATTTCAAACACGAACACCAACACAAACATATTAAATTCGTATATAACAAGAAATACAAACATATCAAATTCGTATATATCAAATACGAACATATCAAACACGAATACCTACACAAACAAATCAAATTATGCTATTTTATTAAAACGTTATCAACTAATAATAGAAATACGAACACGTAATACGAGAGAGAGGGAGAAGGACTTACCACAACGGTGGCGGAGCGGTGCGGCAGCGAGGGCGGCGGCGGCAACGACTGAGAGAGAGAGAGAGAGAGAGAGAGAGAGAGAGAGGGATGAGGACTTACCGGTGGCGGACGGCGACGGAGCGGAGCGGCGCGGCAGCGGGGCGGCTGCGGCAGTGGCTGAGAGAGAGAGAGATAACAGTTAAAGAGAGAAGGAATACGAGAGAGAGGAAGGAGGAGTTACCGGCGGTGGACGGCGACGGAGCGGCGTTGCAGCGGGAACGGCGGCGGCAGCGGCAACGACTGAGAGAGAGAGAGAGAGAGAGAGAGAGAGAGAGAGAGAGAGAGAGAGAGGAAGACTTACCGGAGGCGGAGGGCGACGGAGCGGCACGACAACGGGGGCAAAGGCGGTGGTGGCGATGGCGAGGATGACGGCAATGGCGAGCACGGAGCAGAAATGGGGAATTAGGGCTGGAAGCCCCAATTTCAATTACGAAATTACCGACGGAAAACATCGTCGGTAATTTCCGACCCGTGTTAAAGAACCAACGGCGTGTGTTCCCTCGGCAATTATCGACGGCAAACCTGCCCTCGGTAATTACCGAGGGAAATGCTCGGTAATCATATTTTACCGAGGACGGTTGCCGTCGGTAATTTACTGAGGAAAAATGCTCTCGGTAACCGTCGGTGATTTTAGCGGAAATAAGCCAGCCAAATTGCCATCGGTATTCCATCGGAAAGTTTATCTAAACCGACCCGCCTTTTTCATCGTCGGTATTTGGTCGGTAATTACCGAGGGTAATTTTGCCCTCGGTATTTTCCTCAGTATTTTGGCAGTTTTTTGTAGTGAAATGAATGAATGTTGAGGATAGATCGTGCATGTTTTTTCGGCTCAATTTGATTTATTTTTCTCATTTTGATTGTATTTCAGATTTTCCTTCATTGTACTCCGATACGATTTTTATGTTTTTCGTGTGCTTGTACGTAGGAATGATTTGATTGAATTGTACCCGCTTACATTGCTGAAATTACAAGCGTTGTTACGATTTCAACAATTCATACTCGTGTATCTTGCTGAAATTGTGACGATTGGTATGAATTTGAAACAATGTATTGAGCATATTGTGCTTCGTGTTTGAAATGACAATATTTGGTATTGTACGGTGACGAACGGTGGTATGATGTTACAATGCTACAAAATTTCATAAATCGTGGTTCTACGATGGTACGATATTCCGATAAATCGTATCTCGCCGCTGTGGTGGTGGCGGTGGCAGATTTGGTGGAAGACCATTCGTATGATACTACGATAGTACGATACTCCTATAAATCGTATAACGTCGCCGTGATGGTGGCGGTGGCGGAACATGTGGACGATGGTGGCACAATGTTATGAAATTCCATAAATCGTATTGGTATGATGCTACAATGGTACGACATTTTAATAAATCATATATTGCCGCCGCATTGATGGCGGTGGCGGAACGGGTGGCCGATGGTGATACGATGTTACGAAATTCGAATATCGTAATCGTCGCTGCTATGGTGGTGGTCGCAGACGGTGGTACGAAATTTCAAAATCGTACTTCATTAAACTTTAAGGGTTGATAAATAAGAAGAGTATTTTGGTCCAAAAGTGAAAATGTTGACCTTTATTATTGTAAATTATGTTTGAAGACAACTATTTGTTTTTACTATCATTGTGATCTTAATTTCTAATGATTGACTCTTAATTTAAACCTCAATAAAAAAATAATTAATTACAATTGAGATCAACAAGTTCTACTTGCACTCTAACAATCTTTATTCCATCCTTAGTTACCCCCATCACGGCCATCCTTACGTACGGTTGGCCATACCCAAGTTTCTGCAAATTTAAATTGTTTTTTCAACTTGTGCCCACAAATTTCAATTTACACGTTTTTATTTGTGTGGTGTATGTTTTTTTCGGGGCTACCTATATCCTTTTCTATTTTTATTAATTTGTCTCTCCCCTTATTTTTTGAACTTTCAATTACGTATTTTCTATTCATTTTTTTCAACGTTGAAACCCTTATATCTAACTTGGAGTTCTTTATTTTACGAAAAGAATTTTTTAAGAGAAATTGAAAAGGTGGAGATAACGAACACATATGAACAAGGATTGTAAGTTTAAGTAGATGGAATTATTATTTCATGCTTGTGGAAATATTTGCATGACATGTTTATTTAGATATTGATTTGAAGGCGATAAGTTAATTTGATGGGAATTTGTGAAAGGGACGAGAGTCGCATGCCTAAAAGCCACCATCACCGCCGCCTGAACCCTACACCTCCTTTCTTCTTCAAACGCGCTTTACCAACCACGAAAACTCATCATTTTTCTTATATTGCTAAATATTATTCATTTATCTGTACAAGGAGGAGAGAGAAAGATAAGAACAAGTGGTGCGGATGAAAGATTGTTGGTGGTGGGCTGCGTATGGTTGATGATGGTGTTGAAAGATTATATTTTCAAAAAAATAATGTCAACCATTGAAGATATGACAAAAATAATAACAACATTATATCCATTGCTATATAGTAGAAAGTGGTTCGACATTTCTTATGCTATCCATCTAAAAAGGATCGAGAAGCAAAACAATTTTGTGCTGAGTTTTTGAATTACTAAATGAATAAGATTTTGGGCCTAATTTTTTGGACTATGAACTTCAAGCGGACCTAATTTTCGTAAAAATGCTTACCAGGCCTGTCCCATTTCATTCATGGGCCTCGGCCAAGATAGAAATGTGGGCCTCACCGAGATTGTGCTGGGCCGGCCCGGTCAACTTGACAAGTAAAATGCTACTACTAATGCACATACACAGCTAAAATACAATATTGAAACCCAACAGCAGAATTCAAGCTTCGATTCAAACAAAAACTGCATTCACATTATTTTAAGAACATTTACAAACAACAATTAATACAACCACACCTATTAACCTTTCTTATTTGTTTAGCCCTTCTTCTTACACTAACATCACTCCTTAACCAATTCAATGAATCAAATAGAATACAACACGCCGTCATCCAAGTTACTATTAGGATCACAGCAGCAATTCCAGAAATCGACAACACCATATGTTTGAATTCCGACAGTCGACGTTCAGCAGCAATTACATTTACATTTGAATCGCCCGCGGCTTTTGCAGGAAATGTTGGAACAGCCATTGGAATGGTTGCAAGAACTCTTCTCTCTTCTTCCTCCAGAACCAAATGGCTGCAGTATAGTTCTCATTGCGTATCTTGCGTGTGGCGGCCTTCCAATCATACTTCTCCGTCTCCACACGAGCTGCTTTGCCTATTGTTTCGCGCAGCTCTTGATCATGCAAAAGGGGTTTCACTTTGCTCAAGCAGTCATCAAGATCTCTGGGATTGAATAGGTAGCCCGTCTTTCCCTGCTGATCGTCAGGTATGATATCCGGGATACCTCCTGCACGAGCAGCGACGACGGGGAGTCCAGATGACATGGCCTCCATAACGACTTGGCCAAGAGTCTCGGACTCTGAAGGCATCACAAACACATCTCCACTGGCATATGCTTGTGAAAGCTCTTCACCTTGTAGCATCCCCGTGAATACTGCCGGCATACCGGAGAACATCTGCTCCAGCTCCTCTCTATTAGGAAGAAAAAATCGAGCAATGACAAATTACAATAACATAATACTGTCTTGATTCTTCCCATTCGGAATGGAGCTTCACAGAATTTAAAGAAAGTACAAATGCTGCTCGTCCTCACCTGTATGGTCCGTCGCCAATGAACGCGATTCGAGCCTCTGGAAGCTTATCCATGACCCTGTATCAGCCGTATTATCCCCAGACGGTCAAAATCTAGAAAGGATAGTGATTCGAGAGGTAAATCTCTACATCAGAATGGCAGAACGGTACCTTTTGAGAAATTCCAAACTCTTCTCGACTCCAAGCCTCCCTACATGAACTATCAATGGTCTGTCGGGTTCTCCATTGCTAATTTGAGGAGAAATTTTGTTAGCAAAAGCTGAACTCATATTCAAAATGATAGTCCTAGGAGTTTAATACCTTAATCTTAATCTCATCTCTTGGGAGCAAAACCGTGGGTGAAAGCTCTCAGAATCAACACCCTTATTCCAGATGCGTACCATGTTAGCTGCATATATAGCACAGGAACAGGTAACATTTGGGTTAATAAAGGAAAAAATGCACGACGACTAAAAAATATCAAACTGGAGACACATTTCTGTTTCAATTTGCACCTGTCGTTACTTTCGCTTCGATTAGATCCTTGGCAATACCAGCAGAAGGCACAAGAGTAAGATCGGCAGCTCTATGTAGAAATTCTGGTGAAATGTTACAAAATATTTACATTAGGTATCCAGAAAATTCAATTTCAAATTGTGAAAAGAAGTGAACTTTACTTACTTATAACTAACCACATTGGTTGAACCAGCCAGCTAAACGTATATCTGGGTATATAACTGTAAAATAATAAATTGTAATTTAGCAGATAATTAAAGAGACTTAAATAAGAAAGTGAAACAAATACTATGAAAGTTGAAGTTGAATGCATAATTCCAATTGACATGAACACATTTTTAGGAGTGTATTCACGCATGAGTACAGCTGTGTAACGGGAATTTATCAAGAATTTATGCTTTTACGAGAAGCAAGTTCTTTGTGAAGTTGAACCGAGGAAAAATGCGTGATTATCGACCAAGGAAGCTAAAGTCAGTACAAACTTACACTGGAACATGGGTGTGATATGACATCACTATCGGAACAGATAGTAATTTTGCAATTGCGAGGGCGCCAAATACCTACAATGCAGAAAGAAAGATAAATTAATGGAGCAACAGAGGCATTTCAGATGTTTATCTAAGCGATTATAAATTGTATACAACGTTATCAAGGCAAGAAGCATTAGAAGAATCAGATTTTCGAAATTCACCATAATGCCAGGAGATGAAGCATGTATAAGATCGGGCTTGAATTGGGAGACTGCTGAGATTATTCTAGGGCTGAGTGCTAGTGACAGTGGTACATTCTGGTACCATGGAAAGGGGAAGCTGAAATAAGATTCAGCCGTTAAAATTAAAATAAATTAGTTCGTACACAAGTAGTTAAATCTTACAATACACATCATCAGTTGGTTTTGGTCAAGACAAGAACTCAAGCCCTAACCTTCTTGAGCCAATCAACTGAGCTCCGTGAAACTCCTCTGGCACTCCTTCGTGTGTCGTCACAACCATGACCTGAAGAACATTCAAAATGCCAGTCGAACAAACTTACTCTTTGGAAGTATCTAAAGAAACAAAAGAAATGCAGATATCAAAACTTTCATTAACACATTTCAATTCCAACCATTATTCCAATTAATAACCACATCATCGTGTACAACCATTTACAAAATACTCTTACAAAACTTATGATGCACGATGAAAGCACCTAGGTACTATAGTTATAAGTTATATCGAAAATTTTTGTATGTATCCATTTTCAACAAAAACAAGTTGCTTCAACTTCTAACGTATAAGTTTAATTTCCCAGAATAGAAGTAGAAATAGAACCAAAACCAAGAAGAGCATACCTCATCCCCCATTTCACGTAGATATTTAATGAAATTCTGGAACCTATTTTTGTATCCAGAGATATAACTGCAACAATTCCAAATGCAGAGAGTCAACAGAAAAACAATTTCAAGACTTTTAAATAAGATAATGCATGATTGTGACAGCTAGACGAATATTAAATAAAATAATATTAACACGAAAATCACGATTCAGAAAGCAAGGTAAATATTTAAATCAAGCATTAATCATAATCCACTGCTAATACGTACGATTACTTGTAGAATGGGATAAATGGTGAAATCTTCACTTTAAATGGTAAATGTGGTAATGCCAATCTAATCTTGAGATGGACAAACAAGCGAGATGAAGTTGTATGAAATTTACCAATTAAAGCAAATCAACTTACTTTGGAATCTCAAAAAAAAAAAAAAAAAAAGAATGCTTTGGGAATTATTAGAATCTGGAAGTCATCAATTATCATAGATAATAAAAACCTTAATAATGAAACCCACAGCTGAATTTATGAAATAATACATCAAAATGCCTATGAAAAAGAAAATTTAAGTAAATACAGCGAAATAGTAGTACCATATAAAACACGATTAGATTGAACTCTTAAATCATTAAAAAAGAAAAATAAATAAATATCCATATCATCAGAAATTCCAAAATCAGGAGAATTAGAAAACCTTGCCAGCAAAATCATCATAAAATTTTCAATTCCAAACAAGGAATACAGACAGAAAACAGCAATAAATTGACGACATCAATAGACTCACGCAAAGGGAGATGGCTCAACAAACAGAGCAATGCGCCTAGGCTTAGCATTAATCTCGGTATCAAACTGAGGAGGAGCGTTGGCCTCTTTTTCATCTTTATATTCTCGAATAGTCATGTCGGAGCTACCGCCAGCTGAACCAGAGCTTCTCTCTCTAGAGAATCGACTTTTCAATATTCTCAAATCTCGATTCTTAAACAACTCTTTGCAGTGCAAAGATTCGACCTTTAGACGGAGTCGAGAAATGGGGGTTGTCGTTGTTGCTCGAGAAGGAGAAAAGCAAGAAACTGTAAGTGAAGAAGATGAAATAGGGGCAGAAAACGGTGGTGGAGAGAGAGCAGGATTTATAGAGAGAGAGAGAATGCGCATAATGCTTTAGTTTATTAGCATGTTAGTTACTTATAATAATACATGAGACAACTTTGCAAATTTGCAAACATGTCAATTTTGGAGGTTTATTGGATTTTCTTGATTCTTTTGGGTGTAGAAATAGAATTTGAATAGATTAATGCGAGAGAAGGTGGAGAGAGAAGAGGCAGAGGCAGAGGGGCCATGGGAGGGGACTTTCCAATCGGATATTCTAATAGCAGGATTAGAGATGGGAGAATAATTGGAAGATGAGAGAGCATATGCTTAAAACTGGAATAAACCGATAAAGGTGCTCTAATTTAATATTTCATTATTATAGGGCTGCTTTGCTAATACATTAATGTCTCTCAGTTTACAGACCACAAGCAAAACATTATCATTTGGGTTCCATTTTCTTACCTAAACTTATTATTTTTTTTTATTTTTTAAAATAACCCCAAAAATATTTCATTCACAAATATTTGACGCCAAATTTGTCGCACACAGCGGAAATTTAACATCCAAACACCCTTTCACTTGTACCTTTTTGTAGCATAAGTTGCTAAATTATGAGCAAACAGTACTAAACTTTCTCCTTTATTCTAGTATTGTTATATTCTGGTATAGAGATTAAAATAACATTTTAATATAAAAGCAGACGAATAGTACTAAATATATTTTGTCTCAACAATAACATATAGTACTAGTATTTTAGTTAAGAAAATAATTGTTTTTAGTATGCCATAAATTTCATCTTTATTTTATACTCCTTCCGTCCCACCAGACTTGTCTTGTTTCTATTGGGCACGGGGTTTAAGGAGAAAATAATTAAGAATAGAAAATATGTTTAGTGGAGTTTTTAAAGTAAAATAAAGTGGGTAGAGAGAGAGTAAATAGTGAAATAAAGTGGTAAAGTAAAATAAAGTGGGTAGAGAGAGAGTGAATAATGAAATAAAGTGAGTAGAGAGAGAAGAAGAATAGTGAATGACACACAAAATGAAGTGGAAAAGTATGATGAAAGGTGTAAAGTGGATTGTTTAACAAATTAATTATTTTCTAATTATTTCCAAAAAAAAGAAACATGACAAGAATAACGGAACAACCCAAAAAGGAAAACAGGACAAAAATAATGGGACGGAGGGAGTAGTAAATTGTTAAATTTTATAACTTTAATTAAATACTCCATGAGAGAAAATTTGATTATTTTTAAACTGAGGAGGTTTCATCACCTATCATCTGCAATATGTAATGTTGGACTTCTAGTTAGTATATTTCTATTTGGGGGAAAATTTTAAATATATCATTCCAAAGATGTAAAATGAAAAATACACTACCTTAATAAATAAAATGAATTTTACCAACTTACACTTTTGAGCCCACTAAGTGTCACATCTCTGGTATACGTCTGTTTTGTGTTTTTTTTGTTCCTCCCCCCCTGCAGACAGACAGCCTAATTGTGTTTTTATTTTTTATTTTTTACCTTCCTTTTGACCGGCCCAAAGTTTGAGAATTGAAACTTACCCCCACCCCCACCCCCACCCCCACATTTTGAAGCAACAATAAATTAACCCCCCACCTCACTCATATCCCGCTGCACCCCTTCTCTCTTATCCCGCTGCCCCCTCTTCTCTCTTATCTCGCCCAAAATATACATTCCTCCCGCCTATATCTCTCGTTTTCACTCATCCCTCCACATCGGCAGCAAGATCTTCAACCTTTTCACAATATGGCTAATTATGGAGAGGTTAGTATTATATTTGATAATGTTATTAATTTTATTTAGTGAGTATTTTTGTGTATTTGTAGAAATTACACACGCTGAATATATATATATATATATATATATATATATATATATATATATTTCTTCGATTTGTAATGTAGGATTTCGTCCCTTAGTTATTTATTTAATTTAATTGTTATTTCTACAAATCCCGCTCGGAAAATCCTAATGCCCTATAAATCCCGCTCGAGCGGGATATGCCGTACACGAGCGGGAATTTGGTTTTTGTCCCTATAAATTAATGATAATAGTTTACAACCTGCCCTAAATCCCTAATTCGCTTAATTGGTGATGTTTGGATTGTTTGGTGATTAATGGATACTAATAACTTGAAATACTGTTATATTGAATTTTTTGAATATGGAATGTGATCCTAATTTTTTAATTAATTCATACATGTTAATTATTAAATATCCCGCTCGGTAAACTAGTCATTGACCAAATCCCGCTCGAGCGGGATATAGCTCTACCGAGCGGGATTTAGTTTATCTAAGTATTTCGATTTTTTTCTGTTTTGTGGAATATTTCCTGCTCGAGTTGGTGACTTGTGGCTTGATATCCCGCTCGAGCGGGATAAAGATATTACGAGCGGGATTTGTTTAACTGTACTGTTTAATACTGTATATAGTTTGATTTTAATATTTATTTTTTAATTTAAATTTTTATTCGTGTAGATTATTTTGAAGAGGCCAGAGACTATTAACCGGAAATCCACTGTTAACACGTCCTACAGGCAAAGCGTTTTAGAAGACGTTGCGTCTACATTGATGCAGGTTGGGGGACAGGATCTCCTGGAGAGGTGGCTTGAAGGTTGTTTTGGCTACTTTACTTACTGGCAGCCGGGGCAGAAGTGTGGTATGGGCGTGCATCACATATTGTCCCGTCATATTTTGGTTCAATGGGGCCAGTCACACGACATGTGGTTTCATATCAACGGGACGAACCTTAGTTTTTCTTCTGCGGAGTATGCCCTTGTTACCGGATTGTCATTCGGCTCGTCTGATTTCCGACCCTCAGACAACCACGACTTATGGGATGTGCAAGTGTATCGGCGGTTTGCCAACAGCTTGCCGATTAGTGTGGGGGGCCTCCTGGATCGATTTTGCCTGAGGCACGTGACAGATCAGAGTGGAACGTTGTACCTGCATGTCGCGCACGTGTTAGTTCTGTACATCCTGTTGTTTAGTCTTGAGCAGAAGAAGTATGTTGCGGATTGGGTGTGGAAGTTGGTGGACGATCTGGAAGCATTTTCTCGGTTTCCTTGGGGTGCATACACGTATTTGTATCTGAAGCACTACGTGGACAATATGCAGCAGACGAAAAAGTACCACTTCTACGGTGCAGCCTGGGCTTTCCACGTTTGGTCGTTGAAGGTGCTGTCAGACTTAGCCGCTGCAGTTGCGGTCATTGATAACCCGGATGCACGACCCAGATGTCTTAGATGGAAGTTCAAGAAGATAAGTGGAACATAGCTTCAGCCATTATTTTCTTTGCAGGTAATTTTTAATTTTTTCATTGTATGTATTTTTCTATATTTGTTTTTATAATTGTATTTGTGTTTGATAAAATTTTTTGCGCTGTAGGTTGGTCAATTCAACCCTTTTGTACCGGATGATGCTGAAATGGAGACTTTCAATTTTCGATCCAGTCAGTATCCAAATGTACTTGGAGTGGACTTTGTAGTGCCGCGCAATCCGTTACGTGCAGGAGAACAGTTCTCCCGTCAGCCACGCCAGGCCATAGTAATTGATGATGAAGACCAGGAAGAGATACCTCCCCGAAGAAGAGCACAGAGATAGCGAGGTCGACAGAGGCAGCCTGTTACCAATGAGCAGCGAGAGGCGGAGGCAAAGGGAGAGGCAGAGGAAGAGGCAGATGCAGAGGCAGAGGATCGCGATCCTGAGTACCGAGAGCCACCCCGCCATCCAGACCACGGAAAGCGTGTTCGTCAGTCAGGATCTTCATTGTAGAGATTGCCCTACGATCCAGTGATCGACGCTGGATTCGATCAGAGATTGCCCTTGCAGAGGATCGCATTGTAGAGAAAGTGGAGCGGAGACTGTTCTCCAAACTCAAATCTTGGATTGAGGGCTTGTTTGACAAAGCCCGATGTGGATCTACACGCCGATCCCCTGGACTTCAGCCCACCCCGTGGTCCATCCCCTGGGTGATCTCTTCTTTGTAATTTTATGTTGTATGAATTTTGAATATTTAATTGTAATAATTTGAAACAATTTGAGTAGGACTTTATATTAATTGAATAATATCCGCTTGATTCTAATATTACTTGAAGCACATAAAAAACATACATTCATTACAATCATGTTTTTCATCCTAAATGTCGATTATGCATTGCACGATTGTTGGAAATAATGGTTTGAAATTCATTATTCAGGGCGGTTAATTATTTAATTATTGATAATTAAATAATGGAAGATTATTTTACTCGTCTAGTAGATAATCGGAATGTATTCATGTTCTCAAATCATTATTTGGTGAGTGAGAAATGGTATATTTGGATTGTGTGTTGAAGACGAATTTGTTGTAGATAAATTCGTATGTTGGAAAAAAACGAGCTCGAACTCGAACTTGGATCATGAGTGTTGGGCTTGAATTTGTCCTTGGACTTTAGGCTTTGAAAAGAATTAATTTGGCCTAAGGTATGGAAATGGGCTAGGATTAATTGTCAATTAATTATATCCACTACTAAAAAAAACGCTCATACATAACGGTAATTTTCCGTTATGCATGTACAAAAAAAAGCGTTATATAAAGCTGTGTTGTGTATGAGGGGCGCTCATACGTAACGGAAAAACAACGTTATCGATAATACTTATACATAACGGTTTGACCAGCATAAATAACGCTCTCTCTCCGTCATATATAGTCATTATACATAACATAAATTAACCGTTACAAATATGTTTAATTAAGTTATCTATAGTGACTATAGATAACGTTATTTATGCATCGATATCAATCTTTGTACCGTTATGTTTCTCATCCTTATTATTATTATTATTATTATTATTATTATTATTATTATTATTATTATTATTATTATTATTATTATTATTATTAACCTGTATATCAATTTGAAAAACTAATAAATAATATTTCTTAAACCATAAAATAACAATTTATTACCATATAAACATATTTTACATACATTTAGCATCCAATAAATGTTATTTGACAGAGTTCTATGTATGCTAAACTTTGCTAGTTCCAAACATGGAGCACCACTCTTTTGCCGATTTCACTTTCCCTATTTTCACTTGGAGTTGATGCCTAGCCACTTAGCTTCTTTACATGGATAATTCCTCACCTTCAACCAACCGTGCATAATCCTGTTTACACGTAGCAATGTAAGTCAACTAAAATAATTTCACATATGTAATTACTGTCCAAAGACTAGGAAAAATAAAAATTATTTCACAAATGCAACATCAACTCCAAAGAGCTCAACATCTCTCTATTGTCAAAGGGACAAAAAAAGCACACATTTAACTTCAAGTTATCCCCATAATGCTTTAACTTTTAAGAATTAATCTAAACATGTTATCAATGCCTTGTTCAACTATATAAAATTCATAGCTTCTAAACTTACTATATAAATAAAGCCAACAAATTTCCATAATTTGTATCAATTTGTTCTTTGTATATTTCATTTCATTCACACATATGTCAAATATTTTATAGTGAAACAACCAATCACACATATAGCTAGTTGCATGTAGGGAGACACAGAGATGATAATAATAAAAAGATAGATAGATAACCTTGAGCAAATTTGTGGGGTGAGCTAAGGAGTCGACCCCACTCATCAACGCTACTCTTCCCTCCAGCCCAGTACCTTAATTAATAACCGGTAGTAAGTAACACACTGAACTAGTGAACTCTTCAATGAACAGATCATAACAAGAAACATACGATGAGTACTGAAGATCTGAAAGGCAAATATTAATCGGAAAAAAGCAGTTATTGCGACTCATTTTCCATTTTAAAAGTCCATTTAGGCAAAACTTGTGAGTACCAAAATCATAAAGAAGAAGACCAAGGTACAATACCAGTCATACGATAGAGAAACAACATGTACGTTCTAAATAAATGCTTCCAGAGCACCTGCCACAGTACCCGAATAAGTGCTGCATTTATCCAAACATGGAGTCAACAAAGGCAAGCTGCAGAATGCTTACAAGCTTGACATGCAGCAAATCTATCATTATTAAGAAGCATGTTCTAAGTTGAAAACTGTTAACATGCACATAGCTTGATTTCAATATAAACTAAAAACACCGCGAAATTAGGAACAAATCCACAAGCGCAAACAGAGAAGTTTCGAGCAATCAAGCCTAGCTAATAAACACTAACATGTGATAACCACAGTTGCTACCCTTGTTGATGATAATGATTACCTGCAAACAACGATTGACAATAGGAAAGTTTAAGTAACTCATCTTATTTAAGTTAGGAACCACAATACTTCAGTTAATAAATCTCTAATTGCAGGTATAGAACGTATAATTTCTCCCAGCTAATGAATTATCAGTACCAGATCAGGTACTGAGGTGAAGAGAGCCTTGGAAATTCCCAAAGATGCAGAGTCAGTAGGGGTTCCTGTGGCACAAAGTGTTGAGAAAAAAAGAACAAATTTCAAATAGGTGCCTTTGATTGGAAAATTTGAAACCATAGGAAGATAGAGAATAGATATTGCAACTGACCAGAAATGGCAATCCATGGATTCTGGATGCTTCATCTGTTTCTCTTTGATCATATGTAGCTGGGGGGTAATCTTTACCATAAATCAATGCCCTTGAAAAAAGTTTATAGTTGTTATTGTTAATCATCCTTGATGCAGATAGTTTCATAGTTGTCAATCATTTGTCAATTGCAGCTAGAATTTATGCGTGGCATGGAATGCATCGGTTTCAACATGAGAGCTTACATTAAAAAATGTCCTTCGAGAATGTTTGGATTTGAAGGTCCAAATGAATCAAACTGCTTATTAATGACGTCTCTCTCTAAATGGAAACTTTAATGTTTGTTTAAATCACTCTCAAGGACTACATGCTACCTTATGCCTAGATTTTGCCTCAAGAAACACTAGATTTGAATCTACACATTTGAGCAAATTATTTTAAACAAGCAGAAGAAAATTCCTGACAGAGGTGAGAAGCAAACTGAAAATTGAAAAGGCTGCAACATACTATTTCTTTGCAACAAACCGCAAAAGAGCTTAAACAAAGCAAGTAATATCACTAGCAGTAAGCAAGTCTGCGACATAGTAAAGAGAGTAACTGAGATATCAAAACAATACACCCAACACAAAGCAAACAGAGCTACAAATTGACAACGTAATTGCCTTTAGGAAACAAACAAAAGGCCTGGAATTCATAGGCAGATTTACAACTCTCATACTGTAAATTAACTAATCTAAATTATTGCTCAAAGGAATCAATATATGAACCTCAAACTGAAAAGTAAGAATTTAGTCGTTGAAAAGGCAAAACCAAATGATATCAATCACATTTTTTTAAGCTATTATAGGATCACTAATTACAGTAACAATGAACATAAAACATCTCCTGCTGATTATAGTAACAACTACTAGTTTCGAACTAATTCTCATGATCCAAATAGAGTGACCAGTCGGACCAGTCCTTTTGCAAAATCATCCTCATGAATTATTAATACTTATAATACGTATAATTCTCAAATCCAAAGATTAAATATCACACATTTGCAGGCTTGAAACATAAAATAAATGTAAACAGAGTGAAAACAAGAGATATGATCACCACTCCAATTCGTAACCTAGTAGAATTACCAATTGTAAATTACCTCATCGATATAGTGATGAACCAAACGGCAATTATCCCCTAATTCTCCTCAATTCGCTCTCGCTCATAGCTTTTGCAGAGACGAGATGGCGATGGCGCAGAGTCAGGAGGGCGGCGAGGTCACCGAATTCATGAAGTTTCAGAGAGAAGGGTTTCGATTTAATAAATCTGGGGTTTGTTTGAGAGTTTCGATGTAATTACAAAGATATAAAGAGGTTAGCTGAGAGGGAGAGTGAGTGGAGGCGACGGCCGTGAGGTTAGCGGCATTGGTCTTGCCGGAGAAGAAGAATAAGGCAGAGATACGAGAATTCAACAAGAAATTCCAACAAAATGAAAGCAATTAGATGCAGATTCGCACTTACATACATACATATATATATATACATATATAGATGCAGGAAGCCCTAAAAATTGGGGAATTTCATACTGAGAAACCTGGGCTACTGTAGCGTAACTATGGCGAAAGAAACAACGATAGGAAGCGTGGCTTCACACGGACAACAACAATTCTGACGGCAGTGGTCGGCTGATGTTCGGCGATGGCTGCGAGATCTGACATAATTCTGGGTATGGGCTCCATTCCATCTACTGCAGACGCTACCGGTGGCCGTCAACAAGATTTCGCCGGAGAAGAAGAGGAAGAGAAAGTGTCGTTAGAGTCGTGTATTTTGCGTGAAAAGAGACGAGTTAGAGAGAGTTCGCAAGAGATGAGAGAAAATGAATTCTGTGGTTGCAGACGTTGAGATAGGAAAGAGGGAGATGGTTAGAAAGATAAAAAGAAATTAAAAAAAAAGAAATAAAAAAAAAAGAAATCAAATGCACATATATAACATATGGGTTTAACGGTTCAAGATACCGTTACATATGTTTAATAAAATTTCGCTCTTACATAACGAAAGGCATAACGGTTAAGATAAATTGTTATATATGTATCTAAAAAATAACGCTTTGGCATAACGGATGACTTAATACCGTTATTATATAGCATACATAACACTAAATATGTAACAAATTTTCTAAAAATAAGTTATCTATGTCAAAAAGGCGCTCATACATAACAGTTTTTCAAAATTACCGTTATGTATGCACTGTTATCTATGAGAACTTTTTTAGTAGTGATCACATGTTTAATTACTTGAATTGGCTCATTTTGTACAACACACGAATGAAAAGAAATTAAGCATTTGAATGTTTAATTGGTTGCTATCAAAGTCGGTTATGACTTTGTATATGAAGAAACCGCCGTTGTAAATTAAATTGAATCAAATTCAATTTGTAACAGTCATATGATAATGACTATCGATCTCAAACGGTGTAACAGCCGTTGTGGCTCTTTAATGCCTTAATAGGTTTTAATTCCCATATGTTGAGACTGCCTATAAATTTCTTCGCATTTTCATGGTTTTTAGTACAGAAGATCAACTATTCTTTATATCATTTTTCATCTTAGTTTTTCTCTCCAAGATAGCATTTTAGTTATAGTATAGCTCAGTTCTCCTCCTCGTTCAGTTCGTCGGAGCTCGTAGATTTGTGGTGCTACTATCTACGAGACGTGAAGTCGTTTACCTTTGGGGACGAACTGCCAATCCGAGAGCACTACCGGGGCGTTTCTCGTCTTGCGGGCAGAAGACATCTTCGGATGACTTCTACAAAACCTGGTTTTATTTAGTTTCTTGTTGTTTCGATATTTCCTTGTATTTCTAATTTAGTTCTTGTTAGTTCAGATTTTATTTCATTTCCTTGTAATTTCCACGAGCTTGTAACCCGGTTCTAACAATCGCAAGACGAGAAAACCTGCACGTTACTTGCTCGTGTGTTCGTGGAGAAGAAATATGTACTTATAATTTGAAATTAAGCATATCGAAACTTAATTCCTTTGCTTGGAGATGTCGACCGATCCTTCCACCGGCTTCAACACCACTGGCTCCACCGCCTCCGCCACCATCGGCTGCACTGCTTCAACAATCATTGGCTCAACCACCTCTTCCACGATTGGATCCTCATCTGCCCATCTGTTTGGGCAAACGAGTGGTCAGTCCTCCACCATGGCCCCGCTGCAAATGTCGAGGACATTGGGGCTTGCTGAGAAACCTCCTATCTTCTCGGGCAAAGGCTTCAAGTATTGGCAAGAGAAGAAGCCTTGGAAATGTCACTTGAAGTCACTTGAAGCACAAGCGCTCGGAAATGTCTGTGGAAACCTTGGTTTCAAAGCTTCAAGTGGAGGCTCTTGTGAGGAGTCGTGATCAATTGACTAAAGCTCCTATGGAGGGAAGGCCAATTTGACTGAACAAGGTGGTGGTCAGTCTCACAAGCGCCCTCGCCCAAATGCTAATTACAAGGGCAAGGGAAAGCAAGTTGCTCAACCATCGAAGTTCAATGACAATTGCTACAGCTGTGACAAACCTGGCCACATGGCTAAGGATTGTAAGAAGCCGAAGAGGAAGAGGGCTAAGAGCAATGTCAACAACGTCGAGAAGGACTTCGACAAGTGGGACAAGGAAGACTTCGTGGCTGTGATCACCGAAGTGAATCACGTGGCTACCCCGAAAGCTTGGTTCGTGGACACCGGTGCTACTGTGCACATCTGTGTCAATCGAGACTTGTTCTACACTTACAAAGAGGTTGATGACAAATCAATCACTGAGGCTAGTGGTCGAACTTCTCCAGTTGTTGGAATGGGCACTGTAGTTCTTCAACTAACCTCGGGCATGGAGATTACCTTGAAAGATATGTTGCATGTCCCAACAGTCCAAAAGAATCTAATTTCTGGCATTAAGTTGACTAGGAAAGATTTTATTTTGAACTTTCATGGTGATCATGTTGTAATTCATAAGTGGGGAAAGACTCTCGGCAGGGGTTATGTTTGTGAGGATCTTTTCAAACTTAGTGTTAGAGCTTGTAAGCCTCCTATGGCAGTTGCTAATAAAAATGCTTCTACTTCTGCTTACTTGCTTGAGTGCTCTGATTTATGGCATTGTAGACTTGGTCACGTAAATCTAAATGCTATAAAAAGATTAGTAAAAATGGATTTACTAAAGATAAATGAATTTAATACACAAGACAAATGTGAAGTCTGTGTGGATCTAAAATGGCTAAGTTACCGTTTAAATCGGTTGAAAGGAGCACTAAACCTCTAGAACTAATTCACACTGATGTTTGTGATTTAAAGTTTGTGCAAACTAGAGGTGGTAAAAAGTATTTCATTACTTTTATTGACGATTGCACAAGATATTGTTATCTTTACTTGTTGAGAAGTAAAGATGAGGCTATTGAAGCATTTAGAAACTTCAAGAATGAAGCTGAAAATCAACTTGGTTGTCGAATCAAGATGGTTCGGAGTGATAGAGGTGAAGAATATGTTGCTCTGTTTCCTGAGTTATGCAACGAAAGTGGTATAATTCACCAAACTACTGCTCCTTATTCACCACAATCAAATGGCGTTGCTGAACGTAAAAATCGAACTCTTAAAGAGATGATGAACGCTTTGTTGATTAGTTCGGGATTACCCCAGAACATGTGGAGGGAAGCTGTTCTAACAACCAATTATATCTTGAACAAGATTCCACTCAAAGGGAAGGACATGACTCCCTATGAGCTTTGGAAAGGAAGAAAACCTTCGTATAAATACCTTAAAGTGTGGGGGTGTTTAGCTAAGGTAGAAGTGTCTTTACCAAAACAAGTTACAATTGGACCTAAAGCGGTAGATTGTATCTTTATTGGTTATGCACTTAACAGCAGCGCTTATCAATTTGTAGTACACAAATCGGAGATACCCGATGTTCATGTGGGTACAACGATTGAATCAAGGAATGTTGTGTTCTTTGAGAATATCTATCCTAATAAGGATAAGGTTGATCCTAACTCTAGCAAGAGAGTTGAGGATGAAGCTACAAGTTCCAAACTTGTAGATGAGCCTACGAGTTCTAAACCCGCAAACTTGTAGATGAGCCTACGAGTTCTAAACCCGTAGATGGAGATGAGGCCACTAGTTATAAAACGGTGTTCTATGGACCACCGAATAGAAAATGACCTAGGTCTACTCCTGTAAATGTAGAACCTAGACGTGGTACTAGAGTTCGAAAAGTAAAGATTTATGGACAGGACTACGTCGTTTTAATGCTAAACGGTGAACCGGTGACTGTAAGAGAAGTCTTATCTGGTTCGGATGCGGCTTTGTGGAAAGAAGCAATAGACATTGAGATTGAGTCTATTATGCAGAATCACACTTGGATGTTAGTTGATCTACCACCTGGTAGTAAAGTTTTAGGATGTAAGTGGATCCTAAAAAAGAAGTACAAGTCTGACGGGACTATTGATAAATACAAAGCCCGACTTGTAGTTCAAGGTTTTAGACAAAAAGAAGGATATGATTTCTTCGATACCTACTCACTTGTGACAAGACTTACTTCCATTAGGACGCTTCTCGCTATTGCTACTTTGCGCAATCTTGAGATTCATCAAATGGACATTAAGACAGCATTCTTGTACGGTGAGCTAGATTATGAAATCTATATGAAACAACCAGAAAGGTTTGTAGTACCTGGGCAAGAGCACAAGGTATGCAAACTTCAACGGTCTTTGTATGGGTTGAAACACGCGCCTCTGCAATGGCACTTGAAATTTGACGAAGTTATGTTGTTAAATGGTTTTAAGTCAACGAGAGTGACAAATGTGTCTATATTAAGAAAATGGGTGACGATTATGTTATTGTTTGTCTTTATGTAGATGACATGTTGATAATAGGTAGCAACTCTCGTGTGATTGGTGAAACTAAGAGTATGCTAAGTAAAAACTTTAGCATGAAAGACATGGGTCTAGCTGATGTTATTATTGGAATTAAAATTCTAAGAACACCGAATGGAATTGCTTTGACGCAATCTCACTATGTTGAGAAAGTGTTGAAGAAGTTCAATGCTTACGATAAACCTATAGCTAAGACGCCATGGGAATCTAATGTTCATCTTGATAAACATAAAGGTGAACCGGTTGGTCAAGATGAATATACTAAGATCATTGGGAGTTTGATGTATCTCACAAACTGCACCCGACCTGATTTAACGTGTTCGGTACACAAGTTGAGTAGCTACACGGCTAATCCAGGTAAAGAACATTGGAAAGCCCTCGAACGTGATCTGAGATATTTGAAATATACTCAGAATTTTGCGATTCATTATTCAAGAGAGCCTGTTGTACTTGAAGGGTATAGTGATGCTAATTGGATATCTGAATCGAAAGATTCATTTTCGACGAGTGGATATGTATTCACGATCGGGGGTGGTGCTGTATCTTGGAAGTCCAAGAAGCAGACTTATATAGCAAGGTCCACCATGGAATCTGAGTTCATAGCTTTGGATAAAGTTGGTGAAGAAGCTGAATGGCTTAAGAATTTCCTCGAGGATATTCCATGTTGGCCGAGGCCTGTGTCCTCAGTGTTAATTCACTGCGATAGCCAATCAGCAATTGGACGGGCTCAAAATATATTTTATAAAGGTAAATCTCGACATATTCGTCGACGACACAATACCGTGAGACATTTGATCACGAGTAGGGTTATCTCGATTGACTATGTGAGGTCAATAGATAATCTGGCGGATCCGCTAACGAAAAGTATAAGTCGAGATCAAATGTATAAGCTGTTAGAGGGAATGGGTGTAAAATCCACACCTTAAGGATGATTATAGTGGAAACCCAACCATTATGATTGGAGGATCCCAAGAACTTTGTTCAAAGGGACAAAGAAGCTATAAGAATCTGGGTGATAAACGCTCAAACTTACCTATTCTCTGAGAACAGTGAGTGTTTGAAACCTGCATGTGGTGAGGTTAAGTTTTATAACTTTTAATGATTCTTGGATACCTCAGGGAGGTCAAGTATAGCATGATACTTGGGTAAAAGAATCACCTATGTAAGTGTGAAGTGTGGCCGCTTCGAATGAAGCACTTATGAATCCAAAGGGTGTTCCAAGGCCGTAATGGACACAAACGTGAGAACGGATGAGGACTGAGACAATATTGTGTCAGTATTGTTGACTCAGTATACACCAAGGAGGACTAGTTCAAGGCATCACGTCCACTAGGCCGCCGGTATACTCGATGATGTTGACTATGGAAAGGTTTAAGGCCACAAGCTACCTAACCAAATACAATAGAGTCTCTTGAGGACTGAGCTTAGTGTCTACATATATTAGCATATGGCTTTCTCACTCATGTGGGAGATTGTTGGAAATAATGGTTTGAAAATCATTATTCAGGGCGGTTAATTATTTAATTATTGATAATTAAATAATGGAAGATTATTTTACTCGTCGAGTAGATAATTGGAATGTATTCATGTTCTCAAATCATTATTTGGTGAGTGAGAAATGGTATATTTGGATTGTGCGTTGAAGACGAATTTATTGTAGATAAATTCATATGTTGGAAAAAAATGAGCTCGAACTCGAACTCGGATCATGAGTGTTGGGCTTGAATTTGTCCTTGGACTTTAGGCTTTGAAAAGAATTAATTTGGCCTAAAGTATGGAAATGGGCTAGGATTAATTGTCAACTAATTAAATATCACATGTTTAGTTACTTGAATTGGCCCATTTTTTACAACACACGAATAAAGAAATTAAGCATTTGAATGTTTAATTGGTTGCTATCAAAGTCGGTTATGACTTTGTATATGAAGAAACCGCCGTTGTAAATTAAATTGAATCAAATTCAATTTGTAACAGTCATATGATAATGACTATCGATCTCAAACGGTGTAACAGCCATTGTGGCTCTTTAATGCCTTAATAGGTTTTAATTCCCATATGTTGAGACTGCCTATAAATTCCTTCGCATTTGCATGGTTTTTGGTACAGAAGATCAGCTATTCTTTATATAATTTTTCATCTTAGTTTTTCTCTCCAAGATAGCATTTTAGTTATAGTATAGCTCACTCCTCCTCGTTCAGTTCGCCGGAGCTCGTAGATTTGTGGTGCTACTATCTACGAGACATGAAGTCGTTTACCTTTGGGGACGAACCGCCAATCCGAGAGCACTACCGGGGCGTTTCTCGTCTTGCAGGTAGAAGGCATCTTCGGACGACTTCTATAAAACCTGGTTTTATTTAGTTTCTTGTTGTTTCGATATTTCCTTGTATTTCTAATTTAGTTCTTGTAAGTTCAGATTTTATTTCATTTCCTTGTAATTTCCACGAGCTTGTAACCCGGTTCTAACAAGTATGTCCATATTCATGACACACACTACATCTCCTACGTGGTTGGCTTTCTGTGGGAGCTCGACGCCGGCTCAGTCTCGGACGACCTGGTAGAGGCGTGATTTTTGAAGGAAAAACCTATATGTTATCCACTTCTATTGGAATAGTCCAATCTTCAATGTGAGGAACAGGATTTACAGGAATTTTATAAACTTCGCTCCAAGCTTCTCGTGTGTAGTAATACTGAACCTAATCGTATATTTGATCACCATTTTTCCTGCAATTTAACATTTAAAAAAATAGTCGTATGAAAACATCAGTATTTTCATATAAAGGACATATGAATAAAGTGTCAAGTGTACTTACAATATTGCAGCAATGGCATGAGAACAATGGAGCCCATCAGCTTGAAATTCAATGCAAGTGCATGTCTTCGTGTCAAGGTCCACTTGGAACGATCTTTTAGCATCACGGACATTGAAGATCGACCACATGGCCTTTCGTGCAGTATACGTCGAACCCTTATTCATTCTTGCAGTCAGTTTGGCTGCTGCCTCAGCAGTCAGTACATCGTCATCGCCGTGAGCATCATTTCGTCTCTCTTCGAACCACTCCTCGATGACATGTCTGATTGCATCAAGCATTGAGCATATTGGCAGCCGTCGTGCCCACTCCAACCGCCTATTCCAATTCTCGGCTGCATTTGATGTCAGCTGACTGTAACGCGGCAAAGGACAGTGAACTCGAGACCACTTCTCAGGTTTGACACTTATCAATTTTTGGTAAGCAGCTTCGCTCTCTCGGCAGATGATGTCCATTGCTTTATCAAAAATTGCTCGGCGATATGCAAATGCAGCTTTTTTAAACAATTCCGACATTGTTTTTCCGTAACGATTGATCTTTTGCAGCAAGTGATAGTAGCATAAACCATGAACTGCATTCGGAAAAACCTCCTTCACAGCGTTATCTATCGAGGGATGGGCATAAGATACAATCAATGTATCATTCAGTTCTCCATATGCAATTCTAAATCGGCTTAGAAACCACTTCCAAGAGATATCATTCTCAATAGGGCCAACGCCAATCGCTAGAGGAAAGGTATGCTCGTTGGCATCCTTAGTGACAGCGACAAACAAGATACCTCTATTCTTTCCCTTCAGATGAGTGCCATCAATTGCAATCATAGGCCTCATATTCAGTGGATAAGCAAGCCTACATGCGCCGAAAGCTACAAACAAGTGTTCGAACTTCCCATCAATACCAACTTGCAAATCAGTAATTGTAACTGGATTCCATTGCCTTAGCATGTGAAGATAGCCTAGCAACATCCGGAAGGAATTAACATATCCCCCGTAAATGCTTTCTATCGCTGCATGTCGTGCTCGCAGGGCCAAATCATAACGAATGGTGAACCCAAATTCGCTTTGCACCTCTTCCATAATGGCCTTTGGCTCTATTATTTTACACTCCATTCGTATTTTCCGAGCAACGTAGGCTGCAATCACATTCATGTGAACTTTTCTACGACCAACACGTCCTAGCTGGCGTGTGCATGCGTGATCACCCGTAAACTTGGTAATTCTCCAAGCTTGTGATCGTTTACTTGATCTTGCTTTCAGCTCGAACAGATAAGATTCCATATGCCTGCATATCCATCTGAGACGTAGGCTATCAAAGCCATCAACTTTGTATTCTGCTTCAATCTCTATGTGCCACAAGCCTGCTGCTACATTTAGAGTTGTTTTACTTTCAAAAACAGAACCAACAGATAAATCACCATCTTCTAGCAGGCCTTTTTCACGTACAACGATTGAATTCGTTGCATTCACGAGAATCACTGGAACTAACCAACTGCCCACATCAGCGGCTTCGTCATCTTCTTCACCACGAATCCATGCTTCACGCTCCAACATAGCTGATTCTATCATGGTGTCCTCTGTCATCTCTTCCGACGCATCACTATCGGTTTGCAGCTCATATTCTTCATCCTGAGGACCAACTGCCTCTTGATCTTCGTCATCACCATCTGCCTCTTCACCATCGTCATCACCATCTGCATCTTCATCATCGCCATAACTCTCTGCTGTCTCTGGAACTTGAGTCGACGTGGATCTGAAATAATGTGTGGATGTCGATGCATAATTACCCCCATCGGGGTATGCATCATCACTAAAAGTGGAGAAAAGCATCTGTGTTTGGATACGATCCATTTCTTCTTAATAATCAGCATCAAACTCAGGCACGTATACGTTCGTGTATTGGTGATTCACGTACACAGTTGATAAAATTCAGCATCGGTGCTTAATGGACGCTTTACAGCACAAATGATAAAATTCAGCATCGGTGCTTAATGGGCACTTTACAGTACGTCCCCTCTCATTCTTCGACAGATAATGCAACAGTTGCTGTGTGCTGAAGGAGTTTGCACTCAATTGACAATCGATGATGTACCTCAGGCCGGCGAGATTTCTTTCGACATCTACAAATTCATATCCGCCCGAGTACGTACAATCAGACCATGTTCCTCCGTATTTGATAATAAAATAGTGATCCATCTATACAGAAGTACAAACACTTAAAAATTAATAAAAATAACACAAAAATACAAAATCCCGCTCGCCAACCACATCAATTTCCCGCTCGAGCGGGATATTGCAATTTCGAGCGGGGATATGCTAAAATCCAAATTCTAGAATTTTTTTGAGTCCTAATATACAAAATCCCTCTCGGAAGACCTAAATCCCGCTCGAGCAGGATTAAAATTTACGAGCGGAAAATTTAAATTTCGAGCGGAAAATGATAAAATTCACTTGCTATGTAATCTATACGGCATTCATATAAATTTCAATGTTTTGAATATTAAAGAGTCTCATTTTCTAATTTATCACGTACAATCAAAATTAAGTGGACCCTAGAGAAAAATTACAAGGTCGGAAAAATACCTCAAATGATGATTTTGAAAGGATGTTATTTGAAAGATTGCTGCCCACTTTCGGATGTGATGAATTTGAAAGGATATTATTTGAAATATTGCTGCCCACTTTCGAATGTGATGAATTTGAAAGGATGTTATTGTGGGTGTGTAAAAGAGGCATATGAATGGTAAAATATATAGAGTTGTGAATGCTATACATATTTTTTTCCGCATTTCATGTGAAAATGTACTGTTTCATGTCTGTACAAGCAAGTAAATTCATGCCAGGCACCAATCAACCATCATTCTGTACATTGACCAACTTTTCTGCAATTTCCCGCTCGGACAGAATAAAATCCCGCTCGCCACGTGTCAAATCCCACTCGAGCGGGATGATCCAATAATTCATACTCCCTCCGTCCCCCGTTAGTATGGTGCGGGGGTCGTGCACAAGTTTTAAGAAAAAGTAGATAAATATATGGTAGGAATAATTTAAGTGGAGGAAGAGACCTACTTATGATGTGTTGTTAATTTTTTAGTGGATGAAGAAACTTTATTAGAGTAAATATATTGAACTTTTAAGGGTAAAAAGGTAAAAAATATGTCTTAAAATGGAAACACCATACTAACCAGGGACGGCTAAAAAAGGAAAGAAACTATACTAACCTGGGACGGAGGAAGTATAATGTAATCGAACCAATAATTCAAAAAATTTGTCTATAAAATAATTTTGATATTTCAATACTGATTTATATAATATGTTTGTTATATGATAAATTATTTATTTGCGAATCAAATCGACACAAGTATTATTTTATTGTTAATTTTAATTTATTTATAATCATATTCATAATAAATCTCAAATCATTATTTATTGGCATGCATGCATGTTTAGTTTTTCAAGTGTCGAGATCACTAATAATCATAACCTTATTAATATGATTGAAACTAGGTTCATTAATTTTGTATATTTTATTTTAGAATTTGCATATTTTATTTAAATTTTATTGAATTTCCAATTTTTTGTGATAATATTAATTCATTAATTTGTCGTATTTATTTTAGATTTCTCATCATTTAATTTTAAATTTGTTGAATTTCCAATATTTCGTGAAAATGTTTAATTACAAAGTTATTCATAAAATACATCTCTTTCTTATTATCTCGTTATTAAAAAAGAATATAATTAAATGAATATTTAATTATTTCTAGATTAATTAATTAATTTAATTTAATTTTAGAAGAGTTCCTGTGATTCACTAGAAGTAATGGAACTCCTAAATTGTCACTATGATTCACACATAGTTAAAATATTCGAATTTATGAAATCCTGCATTTTTGCGGAATTGATTTGAAGATTATTGTGGAATTGATTTGGAGATTATTATGGAATATATAAGATTGATTTGAAGATTATTATGGATATAATCTATTTCTTAATTAGGTTAAGGATAATAGTTTAATCTTTAAAATTAAATTAAATTAATTAATTAATCCGAAAATAATAATATATTTAATTTGACTAATATACTATAATTAAGTCTCAAACATTATGTTTCATTATCACTTTCCATTTTCTTTCTACATTATCAAAAGGTATATTTTTATGGATGGTCACTTTCTGTTTTACAAATACATATAAGATACAACTGTGGGAGTACATCCATAAATAGCTGCAGCGAAATTTATTCATTTGGAAACAAAAATAACTAAGAGGGAATTGTTACTACTTAATTAAGTCAGCATATTAATCATGCTGCCTGCGTACGTGCCAATTTCTGAAGATCAAAGGCTAATTCATTAAACCAATATGTTAGTACTAGTTTCTTTGTGTAGATAAATAGTACAGTATATCTTTTTTGTTTAAATCCAAATTTCAGTTTTTTTATTGCAATTTAAATAACGGAAAAATGAAAGAAAAAAATAAACATTTAAAAAGGAAGTGATTCGCCGCCGTTGTTTTTCAATAAATTAGTTTAGCCTAGCTTCAAAAAGAAATTATTGTTTTCGTTATCTCGATTATGTCGATGTTGACTTTCAATCAGGAAAATAATATATTATCTTCTATTTCTCGTGGGCTATGAGAAATCGTAAATTTTGGATAATTTGCGTAGGACAATTTGAAAACCAATAAAATCGGACATAAATATTCTATTGAGAATATTCTTCTCCTGTCTTGAGTAAATTTTATTAGACGCATCTTGTTTGTGTGTGTGTGTGTGTGTGTTTTTTTTTTTTTCTTTTTTTTGTATCAGCTAAACCTTTCGTTTTTTTTTTTTTTTTTTGATAAGTATTTTGTATCAGCTAAACCTTTCGCAGTATCTTTAGCTATGAAAATAATTAATTATTCAAGTTTGTACTAATAGTTAATAGTGATTTGATGGCAATTACTTAATACAATAATATAATGATGAACATAGGTTAGTACTTAATTGCACATTTGCTATTTTTGGACCCAATTGTTGGTGATTAATATGAAGTAAAGTACATAATTAACATTTTAGTAGGTTACTTCTCAAAAAGTGAAAAAAAAAAAACATTTTAGTAGGTTGAATTGAATCCCTCCGTTCTCTCCGTCCCCCACAATTAAAAGAATAAGAAAAAACGGTGGTAACATACGTACAAGTTCTTGCCGTATGATTAATCATAATTGTTTCCGCAAACCCGATTTTACTCTACAAAAAGTTTCCTATTATAAACTATGTCCATTATTTACCCTTGTGTGATTATTACTATATACTAATGTGTATGAAACGCATCATATGTAGTATGATTTATCTATAGTGAGGTATATTTATGTCTTTCATCTGTTCCATAAGAAAATGCATTGGTTGAGACGATACGAATTTTAACAATCTTCTATTATCTAACGATGTGATATTTTTCAATTGCATCTGTTAGATTAATGAAAATAGATTTGAAGATTGTTCCTGGGGATGATCTAGTGGTAGAGTGGACTTCCTGGGACTGAGAGGTCTCACGTTAAATCCCACTAACGTCTCTATAGGTCAAGCCTATCATACTTTTACTTGGGAAATATGGTTTACCTGCTTTATGTAGTTTACAGGCTACTACATAAGGATGGGGTTACCCAGTGCGCACCAAAGGTTATGCTTTGTATGATTACAAGCTACTACACAAGGATGAAGATTATCCAGTGCCATGGGCGGAGCTACCCCTTAGTTTGGTGGGGCAATTGCCCTTCCCCCAATTAGATTTACTAATACCCCACATATGTAAAATATTATAAAAATATTTAATTTTGCCCCACCATAAAAATTAAAAACTGGAGGCAAAAGAAAAAGATAATAAAAAGATTTAGCATCAAATTGCCTTAATTCTTACGTGCCATATATAAGAGAATTGATAAGGGTTGAAAATAAAAGTTATTAGATAATTTTAAATTGATTAAACCCAAAATTGCATGTTTAACCTAAAATACAAAAATATTAAATTGACAACTCATTTGACCGATAACTCTTCGTATTCTGACGTGTAAAAGATATTTCTTCGACCTACAATTGTTCATCCAAACTGAAGTCTTTAAGTATTCACTAATCTATTTTAGTACATCTTTATACTTGCATTTTTTTGGATCATCGCAATTACATATAATAGTTGATGAGGGGATGCAAAATATTTATTTATGTACTTATTTTTCAGTTAAAAGTGGATCTATGGGTGATTGAATTATGTATATTGTATATATTTGTTTATATGTGTCTAATTTTTATCTGTTTTTATTTAATTTTATATATGCGGCATTTTTTTTGGAATTATTTGTGTGGAATTGCATTTTGTAATGGTGGAGACAACTTTTCTATCATGAAGATTGTAAAACTGCGGTTTTGAGAAAAGATGAAATATCATTGGATGAATTATCGTTCGTTTACTTATATTAGAATGAAAATTTTAAATAACTGATAATGAGTTGATATCACCTCGTTTCAAAATATGAGTAATTATAAAAAATTATTGTAATTTATATGAATATTTTATTTATATAAATTATTATGCCCCTCAAACCTCGGGGGCCTGGCTCCGCCACTGCCCAGTGCGCACCAAAGGTTGTTTTTCCTTGTAGTTCATAGCTAAAACTGGAGCTTGACGAGCGACTGCAGGTTTCCAAGAATTCAAAAAAAAAAAAAAAAACAACAAATTTGAAGATATTTATGATTTTCCTATTTAGGTGGCATAATCCTCATAATCATCATATTTAAATTTGCATATTGTCACATGTCAGTTATCTAATATAAAGAAAAAAAAAGTAGAGGATGTCATATACTTAGGCAAAACCATGGTCACCAAAATTTTCCGGCCATTTTCTTGTACTCCATCCGTCCAATTTATTTGTACCCACTACCTACTCTAACACATTTACACATATACCCTTATTCCTTCACCCTATTTTCTATCCTTTGCCACTATGGGTCCACCCTTAACAAATAACTCACCTAATTAACAAGTTAATTAAAACTGATAATTAACCCTACCCAAAACACCCACCCCACCCCAATATCGACCCACTCTCTCTTCTCTCATTTGTCTACTTATCTTCTCTCTCTCGATTGTCTTCTCGCCCCCAAATCTGCTTGCCCTAATTTCCTGCTATACTACTCTTCTACCCCGCCGCAATATCTCATCTATCTCTCCCTCTTCCCCCCCCCCCCCCCCACCGTGATTCCCACATAATTTCAGACCAACATGAAGTGATATCTTCCCGATTCCCCCAACTTTCATGCCACATTCATGGGCTCCAATGCCAACCATGGTATCCCTGAGTTCTTGGAGGATTTACCACAGCCGGAAGGTTACGAATCTTTCCCAGAATTCACCGATTCAGAGCATGGTATAGATGACGTTGTGCCCGAATCTAATTCTCCGATGAATCTGGACGAGCGGTGGTGGAAACCCTAGATCCATACCAGATCTACTGCGCCGCTAAGATGAAGGGTGAAATCGATGATGGGCTCGAATCGGATTTGCCCCATGAGTCTGATTTTGAATCCAAACCCTAGATCTAAATCTTCCAAATCAGGTGGTTTTTCTTATGTTGGGAGGATGGCTGGTGATGCCTTATCTGCTGTGTTCTTATTTTTTTGTTGCGTGGGGGATGGCTGGTGATGTCTTATTTGTGTGATGGCTTCTGCTTCTGCTTCTACTTCTGATTTTTGCTCATGATTTTCATTGGGTGATGGCTTCTGCTTCTGATTTTTGCTCGTGATTTTCTGATTCATTTTCTGATGCATATGATAAGTGATAACTGATAGATGCTACATGTGATCTATGTCTGATACTAATTTACTGATGGCTTATGATTGTGATTTTTGCTCGTGATGTCTGAAAATGATGCCTATAATGCCTAAAATGTCTGAAAAGGATGCCTATGATGCCTGAAATGTCTGAAAATGATGCAAATAATTTTTTAGATGTCTGAGAATGATGCAAATGATGCCTATGATGTCTGTAATGTCTGAAAATAATGCAAATGATTTTTTAGATGTCTGAAATGTTGTTGCTGATTTCTCTAACCTGAGGGCACTACAAGAAAGTTGAGCTTTTGCGACATGTAAAATGTGTCGATAGTGATTGTTTTAATGTCACAAAAGCTAATTTACGACATTTTTTGCGTCATAGTAGATTGTGTCACAAAAGGGGTATGTAGCAAATTTACGACAATTTTTTTTCAATTGTGTTGCAACATATACGACACTTCGTACAACACTAAATTAATTGTCATATAAAGTAAACGACACATTATGCAGCATTAATTGTAGTGACCCATGTCAATTTACGACACATTACACGACACCAATCAAAATGACACGTCTTAATTTGCAACATTTCTTGTGTCATATTTGACCTTTATTAGTGTCATAAAATTAATGTCTTTAATAATTGATTTAATGTCGCAAATTTTAATTTGCGACCTTTTTAACGACAATTTGGATTGTGTAACAAAAGATACTAATATGTCACAATTTTACAAACACTTGGTGCATCACCAAATTAATTGTAATATATATTCTGCGACGCCACACGCATTATAATTGAAAAAATAAGAAGCGTTTTTATTTCAAGTATGACAAGAATTCTAATTACAAAATTTTAACAATAAAAATGAAAAAGAGAAAAAGAGTTGAACAATCTATGTAATCTTACCACCTAGAATGCTAACAAAAACTACAATAAAATTCTTCAAAGAGTGACAGGAAAATGCAGCAACATTGGTGAGGAATTCGTGCCTCTATTCAACTAGAAATGCTGTTTATGAACTTCTGAAAAATTTATGATATCAAAACCTTCATCAGAATTAGGTTGTTCACCAGCAGTTGTGGATTATGTAGTTTTCCACTAATTTGTGCCCTTGCTTAGTCATACGTGCTACGAGGAGGGACACTTTGAGACCATTGACAAACTAAATTGGCTCATTCTGGAAAGCAAGGACACAAATATAAGGTATAAAAATATAGAATCACAATGAAGAGAAAGAAGTGATTCTTACCACCAAGTCTTTGCGATTCTATAAACAAGATTTCAACAAGATGCAAAGCTACTTGCTGGAACAAACAGAAAGCATCAAGAGTCCATAGTCAATTTGACAAAAACATAAAAGACCCACCTTACAACATGAACATACCACCACATATAATCTACACTCCGAGTATGAATAAAAGTATATTTGTCAGCAGACGGAGAGGGTATAAGAGTATGGATCATAACAATAAATTCAAGAAAATTAAGTATAACTTCGAAATACTAAAGACTTTCGTATTGCATTGTACTTTGCAAATCAACTAAAGCAGAATTTGAGTATTCAACTAAGAAGGAAAATAAAAACTGATTTTTCTATTATTGGTACTACTTAGATTCTTGTAACAAAGTGACGCACATATAACTACTAACATTAGAGACAGAATAACAAGAAAGAGTTCTTGCAGCTTAATGAAGAAAAGATGAGCTTCAAACCCCATATTATTGATAAGCAGCCAACTCACATAACCTATAATCACACCCCAACCAAATTTCAAAGCAAACTCAAACTTAAACCAATTCAAAGTTGTAAATTTCAAAGATTCACCCTCTAAACTCTATCAAACTAACTAGTATTATTTGATCCAAGTAACCATTCAAATTACATGGCATTCACCAATTATCCCAATTAATAAATCAACTTTCTAGAAAATTTATGCAGGGAATAGAGCTTGTGTATTAGGTAATTCTAAAATGCTTATCAAATAAATGCTCCCAATTATACTTATAAGTGATGAAAAATTAGAAGCAGAAATGAGAACCTGGTATCGGCGAAGGCAAGACTGATATCATGATGTGTGAATCACGAGCAACTGGTCCTGATGCTTACACTAAACAAACATGTTCTCGTATTCTGCAGACACCAGTAATATAAAAATCGTACCAACAAAATGAAATTATGCAGAGCCTAGCAAACAAAAACATAAATTTTGAAACCTGAGTTGTTTGATTTTGAGAGATAAGTGAGGCTTAGGTCATGGAAGGATAAATCTTGATTGCGCAGAACAGAAGGCGAGAGCAAGATTGAACAAATGAAGAGATGCCAAAAACTCAGATGATTAATAACAACACGTGTGTTCCTGTCTCACACAAGATAATAATAACTCAAGTACATGATTAATCATACCAAAACTCAGATAAAATGGCAAGTCAATAAATTTCAAAACTCACATAGTATGATAATAATAATCACATTCATCACTTTGTTTTGGTTAAAAAGCCCACCTGACTGTTGAGGGGTTTGTCGGTTAACTGCTTTCTTCTCTCGCTTTCACTTTTCGGTCCCGCTCGTTCCTTCAAGACCAACATCTTATAAGGGCAAGACTACTTACTCGAAAACGTAACGAACTAAACGCTCGGCTGAAGGACTTCTACTTGACTCGGGTTTCTTAACTCATCTCGACTTATCTAACTCGATCTTTCTCAGTTTCTCAGTTCCATCCAATTACTAAACCAACGGACTCTCAGACTCGGATATTTGACTCAATAATATCCAAACATTTTAATAATTAAATAATCCATAAATATCATAAAACACTATTCACATCATACGTCTCGTTTTTCTCGATTTCTTGAGATAAACGAACTCAGAAAATTACGAGATTAATTCTCGGATTCAAACATCACAAATCATTCACAAACAAACTTTTAGATCAAGAATCGAACACTCACAAACAGGTAAACGATCAACTTCGATAAATAGATGGAAAAAGAAAATTTTTCCAAATATAATAAAATATTCCAGAAAAATTCTAGAAAATCATATTAATTCACTTATTCACAAATGTTTACTCGGAAACTCATTCAAGACTCGTTTATAAGTCATGCTGACTCGACTATGCTCGGTTTATGACTTAAAAATAAAAGTTATTAGATTTAAATGAAAATGATTTTATTTTTCTTGAAATAAATCAAGGACTTCGAATACGAAATCGGATTTAAAATCTGAAACTCTTACTAAAAATTATTCGGAATAAAGTCTACATCATTTTCTCGTAAAACGTGTCACTACTCGGAAAATTACCATATTCGGCAAAAAGATTCTAATTACTTCTAATTATTTATTAACTCGATTAATTTTTCTTATCTTTAACTTTAACTTTACAAAATTACTCGTTTCTTATTTTTAGCTCGATTATTCATTAACTAATTTTCGTTACTCGATAACTTTCAAATATTATCTCGGATTCAAGAATTTCAAAAAGCTACTTTAGTTATTTTTACTTCATCTTCATCATCTAATCATCTAATTTAACAATTCTAACATGCAACCTTAAAAACCATAAACTTTAGCTACCATTTTGTTTCGAATTTTTCAAAGAAAAAACCACCAAAATTCATTCTTCTAATTTCTCTTATTCCATCTTCTTTTATTCATCAAACTACTCATTATCTATACTTATAACACTATTATCATCACAAAATATAATTTCCTTCACATATATATAAATCATTTTTTGTAAAAAAAATCCAACGATTTCTTTATTCCATTTCTTCATTTCTTATGCATCATAAATCATTCGAAATCGTCATTATCATCAATAATTCCATACTAAGAACATCATCATACAAATCTCTAATTTTTTTACCATATTTTCGGTACATACATACATACATACATCATCATCTTTCTCATTCAATCAAATACATAAAAACTCTTAGATAGTACTCTAGAACACAAATCTATCATCCAAATCATGCTTGAATCATCAACTTAAAAACACCTAAACATGCTGAAAATTTTCGGTTAACACACATACATGTATATCACAATTTTTTTTCCAATTTTCATATATATACACAGACAAGGATCATGAATATCATACTCAAAATCAAGAATCAAAAATCTACTTCCAAGTCTCTTTTTCGGTAGATTTTAGGGGAGGGAGAAATCAATTTCTAACATTTATTTCCTTGCATAAAATCACTCAAAAGATCAAAGATCAAAGCTAAGAGGAGAGACTTCGATTTCCTTGCTCAAGGGATCATTGATCGAACAAAAGAGGGAAGAAAAAGAGGGGATTTCTTGAGTTATAACCACTAGAATCAAACAAAAATCAAGAGACTTACGTAGACTCGAAGGCTTGATCGATCAAAGGGCTTCAATCCACGCAACTCTAAGCTTTAAACAAGCTAAAAGTCGAGCTCCATCTTTGGACACAAGGCTGCCGATTTTCAAAGAGAAAAGAAAAGGATGAATCCTAGTCTTGAATCGATCACCATGACGAGAGGATTATAAATACCTTATTAGATTAGTCGTTGGATGATCAGAGGCTAAGTTATCGTTATTCTTGGAGATTGAAGAATGTTCATCAATGGAGGATTGGTGTGTGTGTGTGTGTGTGTTTATGCCGAGAGAGAGAGAGAAGAGAAAGTGGTCGGTAGGAGTAAGAGAGATAAAGAGAAATGATCGAGAGAGAGAGTGTTTGCGTGAGAGAGTGAGAGATTTGTGATAGTATAAATGAATTAGTAGAGTTTTAGTTGCACCCGGTGATAAAAAACGCGATATAAATTTCACCGGAAGAAAAAGTTATCCGGTGCAATTTAACTCTCAAATAATTTAAAACTCACCACGACTCTTTCTCGACGTCGGAAAACTTTCTACTTCTTCTCTAACTTCACCAAATAAATCAAGAAATTCAGAAATCAAACTTTCAGATGAAAATTCCGAGAAACGAAGAAAAAGTCGGAATTCACTATTCATATTAGGGTTTTCTGGACCTTCAACTGATTTTTCTCTCAGACGATCTCTGACGACTCTCAAACCTATCTAAAAGCTTCTAGAATCATTTTTAGACTCAAAAGACACTAATTAGACGAAATTTGGAAAAGTTCGATAAATAGCGAAAACTCGGAAAAAGTTACTATTCATCCAAAAACGAAACTTCTTAGAATTTTCCAAAATTCACACTTAAACTCAAACTCATATAATCATGCTCAATCAATTCATCACACAATCGATTCGGATAACCGAAATGATAAAAATCACATAAAGGCATTCAAGGGCATTTTAGTAATTTCACGAGAAAATTTCTTTCCTCGGAAATTTTTATCACACAAAGGCACATAAGCTCAATTAAGACGAACTTTAAGACTTATTAAAGATCGGAGTATTACATCCTCACCCCCTTAAAATAAATTTCGTTCCGAAATTTACTAACCTTGAGTAAAGAGCTCAGGAAACCTTTCTTTCATCTTATCCTCGAGTTCCCACGTAGCTTCTTTAAGATTGTGGTGTTGCCACCTAATCTAACTAAGGGAATTGATTTCTTTCTAAGTTTCTAGATCCTACGATTCAGAATTTCCTCGGGTCTTTCCTCGTAACTTAAGTCGGGCTTAAGAGTTACATCTTCTTGGCGAAGCACGTGCTTCGGATCAAACACATACTTACGTAACTGCGATACGTGAAACACGTTATGCGAATTTCTGAAACTCGGCGGCAAAGCTAACCTTTACGTTACGACTCCAATTCTTTCCAGGATTTCGTACGGTCCTATAAATCTAGGCTTTAGCTTTTGTTTAACTCCACGAATGTGCTGACTCTGAGCTTCCTTGATCTTCTCACGAATCTGGCATACAGATTCAATCATCTCCTCAATAGCTTCGGGTCCTATTACTTTTCTCTCGCTTACTTCGTCCCAGTAGAGCGGAGATCTACACTTCTTTCCATAAAGGGCTTTGTAAGGGGCCATTCTAATTGTATTCTGATAACTGTTGTTGTAAGCAAACTCGACTAAAGGTAAAATCTTCTCCCAATTTTCTCCTTTATCTAGCACCACGGCTCTTAACATATTTTCCAAAATTTGGATCATCTTCTCTGACTGACCATCCGTCTGAGGGTGGTAAGCTGTACTGAACTGCAATTTCGTTCCTAGCTCTTTCTAAAAGCTTTCCCAAAAATGGGCGGTAAACCTGGAATCTCGATCGGAAGTGATCGTTTTAGGAATTCCATGCAATCGCACAATCTTCTTAACATAAATCTTAGTCAACTTATCTGATCCATATGTGATAGGAATAGATATGAAATGAGTGGACTTCGTCAATCGATCCACAATCGCCCATATGGATGTATTTCCCTTCTTTGTTTTTGGTAAACCTGTCACAAAATCCATATTAATGTCATCCCACTTCCATGTCGGGACTGGTAACAGTTAGTGGTCCAAAAGGTCTTTGATATAAAGACTTCACTTACTGGCAAGCTAAACATTTTTCCACAAATAAGGCCACGTCTTTCTTCATTCCTGCCCACCAGAATTGCTGCTTCAAATCTTAGTACATCTTCGCACTGCCAGGATGGGCGGTATATGGGGTATCATGGGCTTCACTCATGATCTCGCTCTTTAGCCCTTCATCATTTCGTACACATAGTCTACCACGGAACAACAAAGCATTGTCGTTCGACTCTTTGAAATCTTCAACTCCTTGTTTTCTGACTTTAATCCTTAAGTTTTCCAACTTCTCGTCTTTTCTTTGGCCGTCTATGATACGGGGTTCTAAGGTTGGGCTCCACTACTAGAGATGCAATAACTTGCTCCATCAACATCAGGGGTTGACTTACTTTGATTCTTATCCTTCCAAATTCTTCAATCAACTTCTTCTTATGCGATAGGAGAAATCTTAACTCCGAATTCTCCTTTCTGCACAATGTATCGGCTACGACATTGGCTTTTCAGGGGTGATAAGAAATTTTGCAGTTATAATTTTTTACCAATTCAAGCCATCGTCTTTGTCTCATGTTCAACTCTTTCTGCTCGAAGAAATACTTCAGACTTTTGTGATCCGAAAAGATTTCGCACTTGGCTCCATAAAGATGATGTCTCCAAATTTTGAGAGCATGTACTACGGCTGCCAACTCTAAATCGTGCATCAAATATTTCTTCTCATGAGGTTTAAGTTGTCTTGAAGCGTATGCTATCACCTTTCCTTTTTGCATCAACACACATCCCAAACGTTTAGATGATGCGTCTGTAAAAATGACATAGTCCTTTCCTGCTTCAGGAAGGGCTAACACTGGGGCCATTGTCAATCTTGACTTGAGCTCTTGGAAACTTTGTTCGCATTCTTCTACCCAACTAAACTTGGATTCCTTTTTTAACAGACTCGTCATCGGCTTTGCTATCTTGGAAAGTCCTTCTATAAATTGCCGATAGTAACCTGCCAATCCAAGGAAACTACGGACTTCGTGAATTGATGTTGGTGATTTCCACTCTTGAACTGCTTGAACTTTGGCTGAATCCACCTTGATTCCTTCGGATGAAACAACGTGTCCTAAGAAATTCACTTCCTTTAGCTAGAATTCACACTTACTGAATTTGGCATACAACTTCTCTGATCTTTGTCTTTCTAATACAATTCGGAGATGCTTCTCGTGTTCTGCTTCGTCTTTTAATACACCAAGATATCGTCTATAAATACTATCACGAATTTATCCAAGAATTTATGAATGACTCGGTTCAATAGATCCATAAATATGGCTGGGGCATATGTCTAACCGAATGGCATTACAATGAATTCGTAATGTCCATATCTTGTTCTGAACGCAGTCTTTGGAACATCTTCCTGCTTAATCTTCAGCTGATGATATCCAGATCTTAAATCAATTTTGGAGAAAACACTGACTCCTTTCAACTGGTCAAACAAATCGTCTATCCTTGGAAAAGGATACTTATTCTTGAGTGTAATCTTGTTAAGCTCTCGGTAATCAATGCACATCCTCAGACTACCACCCTTCTTCTTTACGAATAGAATCAGTGCTCCCCAAGGGGAAACACTTGGTCTAATAAAACCCAAATTTAACAACTCTTGCAACTGAATCTTTAACTCTTGGAGTTCTTTCGGGGCCATTCTATATGGGGCTTTAGAAATCGGGGCTGATCTTGGCTCAAGATCAATCGTAAACTCCAATTGCCTATCGGGAGGTAATCTTGGCAAAATTTCTGGAAAAACCTTATATTCTTTTACTACCGCTACATCATCAATGCTCAGCTCTTGCTCTTAATTCTTATTCAGGTAAATAAGATATACTTGCATATCCTTTTTCCTCATCAACTTCTTTGCTTTCATAGTCGAAATAATCGGCATACTCTTCTTCGTTCTTCTCTCAGCTCCATGCACTATGCCCGGCTCTTCTCCAGGAGGTTGAAACGTAATCTTCCTCTGGTCGCATTGGATCCTCGCAAAATTTTCAGTTAACCAATCCATTCCCAAGATTATATCCACATCTCACATCTGGATTAGATTTAGAAATTTTGCAGATAACATACGATTTTCGAACTCAAATTCTAAATTTGAACAAACACGCGACACTAATATAGATCTATCCAAAGGGGTTGAGACTCTAAGCTCCTGGTTCGACTTTTCTACATCTAAGCCAAGGGTTTATACACACGCACTAGCTATAAACGTATGCGATGCACTAGTATCAAATAAAATGATAATGGGCACACCTTTAAGCTTTTCCATACCTGTGAGATTTCCTTGGTCCTTGAATCCAGCTTTCTGCTCGATTGCGAAATCCCTTTGGTAGTGCGGCGGCTCCTGCTGAGGGGGCTGCTGCTTCTGTGGCTGCGGCTTGTGCTGACCTTGGGGTTGCTTTGGATGCGGGGGCTCATTGTATAGCTCTCATCTGCGAAGATGAGTATTGATTCGGTCTTCCACCGCTTATTCCTTGTTGTTTACTTGGGAACTGGTTCGAGAAATGACAAGGTTGTCCACAAGTATAACAGACGTTGCTTCCTACCTTGCAGATGCCTTGATGCATCCTACCGCATTTTGAACACGGGGGGAGTCCTAAGGGTCTGAAAGATGCACTACACTGATTGCCTTGCTGGGGTTTCGCTTTATGAGCTTGCTGCTGCTGTTGTCCTTTTCCTTGCCACGGTTTCTTGCTCAGATGGTTTCCACCACTCCATTTTCCTTTTCTTTTCACGATTAAGCCGTGCTGGGAAGATTGAGGGGTAACAGTTGTCGTCATCTAGTTTTGATATTGAGGGGTCGCTGAAGAGAACAATCCTTTCTCTGGCTGCATTGCCAACTCCATATCGAGGGCTCGGTTAAGGGCTTCACCATAAGTCAGACCGCTCTGACTTGCAAGAACTACGTGAATAACTTACCTTAAACCTGCTCGGAAAAGCTCACACATGTTCTCGTCAGTATCTACTTTGTCGGGTGCAAAACGAGCTAATTTGCAAAATTCTCGATCGTATTATGCTACAGTCTTCTTTACTTGTCTCAGGTTCGCGAATTCGTTTGCTTTATGTTTTTGATAGCTCCTGGGCACGTACTTCTCATACAGGACTTCCTTGAATTATTCCCACATCAGAATCTCGCGTTCTTAGGGAGTATACGTCCTCTGTCGGGCTTCTCACAAATAGTCGGCGAAATCTTTGAGTTGATACGTCATGCATTCTAGACGTTCACGATCTCCACAATGAAGAAAATGAAAAATTTGCTCCAGAGAACGAATCCAGTCCTCGACTTCTGCAGGACTGCCTTTACCATCGAAATTCGGCGGGTTTTGTCGAAAAAAAAGCTCTTCGATTCGATGTTCATTTTGAAGAGGCGGGGTCTGGTCCTATCGCTCTTCTTTATCATTTTGCTCGACTCTCTCGTTTCTTCTTCTTGGCGGCATTCTAAAACAAATGCTAAAAATTAGGAAAATTTGGCAAACTTACTCGAAAATTTTCTCGACTTTCGAACACTTCTCCTCTTAAGAGAAAACATAATTCTCGATTGATACTTATCACACATTTATGAAAGAATTTTCTCAGATAAGGCATGCAATTTGCAAATAAAATAATTTTCAATTTAAATCAACACAATTATTCAAGTAATTGCATGCATTTTTAATAATATCATCAGTTTCAACTCATCACAAAACATCATGCTCAATAATTTCTCATATATTCAATCGAACATAGAATATATAATCACTCAAAATTTCACATCTCAATTAATCTGGAAAACACTTCATTTAATAACTCGACTCTTCTACTAATATCTCAAAGACAGACAATTCTCAAAATAATTAGGAGACTCAAAGTTGATTTTAACAGCCTAACGACTTCTTTTATCACCAGAATGATGGCCTCTTTTGAGGACTTATACCAAAAATAAGGGATAAATATTCACATCAGAAAAATTCCCTACACGTCTACAAGACGTCCTACATCTAAAAAAGGAAACGAACAAGATACGAGCTACTACTTCGCATCCTATTCTATCAACTATCTAACCAACAAGTCATATAATTTACATCACAATAGAAAATAAAAAGAGTTCAACTCTCGACAGAAAAGTAAATATTGTTCGTGATTTCTACAACTTTCTAGAACTGGACCTAATCATGAGGGTCGTCACTGCTCGAGTCGTTGTCTCCACGCTGCTCCTCGAGGTTCTCCTATGGGTCCTCCTCTGGATCCTCCTCGGGATCCCCCTCATCCTTCTTGCTACGCTGACCCTCTACTGCTGCTAACGACTTTAGGAAGTTGCCGTAGGTGTGTCCAGGAACTTCCCACACGTCGGTCATGTCTCCGGTCTACTCATCCTCAAAGCGGGCGTTGATGTCCTCCAACTCAGACTCATCCCACGGGGGACTCTCAGAATTGCTCACGCGACGAGGGTACGCTGACACGCCGTCTGCACCGTCAAGCTTTAGCTTACGTCCCTGGTCGGGCCTAACTGCCGGGGTCTAGAAAGACGGGTACGGAACAGAGAAGTGGTTGCTCGGCAAAGCCTGGAGGTAACCGTTGCCCACTGTGGCATCGGGAAAAAAACTATTCATCCAAAAATGAAACTTCTTAAAATTTTCCGAAATTCACATTCAAACTCAAACTCATATAATCATGCTCAATCAAATCATCACATAATCGATTCGGATAACCGAAACGATAAAAATCACGTAAAGGCATTCAAGGGTATTTTAGTAATTTCATGAGAAAAATTTCTTTCCTCGAAAATTTTTATCACACAGAGGCACATAATTAAGGCACATAAGCTCAACTAAAACGAACTTTAAGACTTATAAAAGATCAGGGTATTACAGCAACAATAAAATAATACATCAAACTTGTGAAGAAATTAACATTGTTGGTAGAGCCGGGTCAAAGCTCTACCAACAAAGGGAAGTTTTGCTAAAAGCATAGAAAGAAAAGGATAGATTCCCGATGAGAATAGCTAACTATCTCCTCATCTTCACTTGACTTCAGGTTCCCGCTCCTCGAAAGCCCTGTAAAAAAGACAAAAAGAAGCCTCACACCGGGGGTTGTGGCCGGTGAAGACCCTCCGACGCTCAAGTCAGATATCTTGGATAGGAAGAAAAAGGGGACGAAGAGGAAAGTAAAAAAGAAGATAAAGAAAAGAAAGAAAAGAAAACTGTACCTCATGCTGAAGGTTATTAGTTTTTGTAGGGTATGGAAAATCTGGGGGCAAGGTAGTCACTTCAAGTATAATTAAATAGGGCCTGGGCCGGCTTTGGTAGACAGATCCAAAGCGTAGGCGCCATTGGGCTGTGGAGAACGTCATGGCCATCTTTATTTAGGCCCAAGAGAGTGCAATCCATATCAACCTCTCCCCCCTATTCTGTTGATGTGGCATTATCAAGTCACTTAGAGTAAGAGTGAAAAAATTACATGTTCTAAGCATCCTGCCATTGGGGATACCAATTTTCTTTTGATCTCAGCCATTCCTGAGGTGTCTTTTGAGCTTCCACCGTCCGATCCTTGATTAGAAGTTTTACACTTTTTTCTTTGAAATATAAAAGATTTTTTCATTCTGCCATAATCATTTCAATTCTGCATTTTCTCTCTTCTCTCTGCTTGCATTTTTGCTCCGATAGTTTCCCCTCTTCGCAATCGAGCACACCGTTCATCTTCTTTCGTTCGATTTCTCATCTTCTTTCTTAGAGATAAAATCCAGGTACCTTCTACCCTTATTGGGACTATTCCTCTGTTGATTTTCCGTTGCTCTGTTCTTCGGGTGTGTTACTTTGATTTTTTTTTTGCCGATTTTCTGTATATCTTTTGCGCGGTAGTCGGGATTTTAGGGCCATTTATGTCTGATTCTAAGGCAACAGTTGATTTACAACTAGGGCGTAGTGTTATGGGTGAAGGATCTCCACCTACATCTCCTCGATCGGAAACCGGGCCTGCTTCCCCTCTTCCAAAATTGGGGAATGCAGAAATTAGGGCTACAATTGAGGAAGGAGAGACAAATCTGAAAAATTGTTTGCAATACAGGGTTAGTACCGCCGCTACTCCTTCTAATGATTTTTCTTTGTTGTTAGACCATGAATTTTAAAAAATTAAATGACTCTTGTGGTCAGAGGAATTTGTCTTTGCTCCAACCCTTCCTCACAATAGTGCCAACCAGGTGGCTTTTCCCGCCTTGCTTTTTTCTGAAAATCACCTGGGCGCAGGGCTCAGGTTTCCTATTCATCCTTTTTTAGCTGAAATCTATTCTGATTTTAATATATTGCCCAATCAATTGAGCCCCTCTGCAATCCATACAGTTTTTGGTTTTTTATATTCTAGTGTCGACTTACTTGTATATCCCCAGCCCTTCTCTCTTCCTATGCTACTTTGACATCCAACGAGTGGGCTTTTTTATTTCTTTCGCAATCGTCGTGAAGGCGTTGCTCACTTTGTGATTTTTCCCGATAGCACTGACAAACAGTGGTATCGCAAGCTCTTTGCTGTGATGGTGTTGAGGACCTCCTGGAATTTCTTGACTGATCTGTGGAATAACTGCCCCAACAATCCAAGGAGCGGGAATCTGTTCATCAGATTTCCCCTAATGATTTCAGGGTGATGCAAGCTCTGAGTGCTTTTGCCGAAAGCAATAACAAAAAATGAGATAAGAAAAGCAATAGGTTTAACATCGTCAACATGTTGCTGAACCAAAAGGTTCTCGAATTCTTTAGCCTAGACGGGGGGCTTTTACTTTCATCAAGGCTGATAGATCTGGTAGTTTTAACTTATTATTATTATTATTATTATTATTATTATTATTATTATTATTATTATTATTATTATTATTATTATTATTATTATTATTTATTTTAATTTGGCTTGCTAGATATACCTGGTGTAGATTCTTATTTATTTATTCTTGTCACAGAAATGGCTTTGGAAGAATAGGCTGATGAATTCAATCTGAACCTGATAGTGGACAAGCTATTATCCTATGTACCTGCTTCCGAAGGGGATGGACCTCCTTCTGTGGAGGGCACTGTTCCCAGTGTTGACGAGGTTTTCAAGGCTGCCGAGTTAGCAGAGAAGAATAAGAAAAGTTCCTCAACTCTAGTCCTCCGTGAAACTTCCTCCTCTGCAGTACCGCAGGGCAGGCTTGACAAAGCTCCAGCCAAGTTTGCTCGTAAGAAGCGTAAGTCGGAGAAGAACCCTGATGTCTCTTCTCCTACTGAGAAGTAAAAAAAAAAGGAAATCTGCATCTCCTCATAAGCGCACCTCCTCTGGCCGTTCACATGAGGAACATCTATAAAAGGGGTCAAGACGTTGTTGCTGAGCCATTGAAGGCCACTGTTCCTCAATTCTATCTAATCACCCTGGATGGCGCTATTTCTCACGCCGATCAATCATCTTTATACAGGCGAGAGAGAAGTGCTCTGCTCCCCCTACTCCCTTGGTGCCTGTTGCCGAACTTCAGAATATGGTAAAGAGGGGAATGTCTGGTACTACACCAGTGCGATCGAGTCCTGAGCTGAACTTCATCCCTCCTCTCTTGGGGGAAAAACCTAGCATTCTGAACCTGGCGCCTTCCCGATGCTCTGACTTTGAGAGAGGTTCACTGAGCATTGAGAAGGATCATCGCCTGCTCCAAGTACTGGACCTGGAAATATGCCACGACGAGCACAACTACCATTTAGTCCAGGTATATGGATGTGTCATTTTACCTTTCTTTCAGTGTTATAATGGCTTTCTTTGGATGTTTATCATAGGTTTACTTTTTCCGTCCGCAGTTCTTAGCTCGTTTGAGTGACGAGTAATAGAGGGATAAGGCAGTTTTTTCCTGCAGACTGAACCTGCGTGAGTGGGAACTGGCTGAACTTAAAGTATATCCAAGACTGCGCTGGAAAATATGAAGAGCAAGATGGCTGCTTCGGACAAATCGAAGCAGGAGTTGGAGCTTCGTTTTGCAGAGCTTTAGTGATGTTGCCAAGCTTACACCATGGAGAAAGGTCGGCTGGAGATTACCATTGGCAGTCTGGACACCAAGGTAAAAGATTTGGAGTCTCAGATTCAAAGGGAGAGGAAGATGGCAGAGGAGAGAGTGGCAGCTGCCGAAGAGAAGGGATATACTGCGGATATCAGAGGTTGCTGCCAGCGTTTGTTCCTGTTCTCCAAAGGGCAAGACTTGCTATTGAAGCTTCGTGATGGCATTCTTGCCAGTTATAAATCAAGCTCCCAGTTCTGCATAGATATCTACCCGGATGTAAAACACTTCTTCTTAGCCGGTGTTCAGCAAAGATTCAAACACGGTAAAACTCACTCAGGTTCTTCTTCATCCGGATCTAAGATGACCGTTCAAATGCCCAAGTTCTCCTCTCCCTGGCCTCTGCAGAGCACAAAGGCTATAAATAACCCTGAAGCTAGGTATTTCCCCTGCTGGATGGAGAGGATGGTTGCAGCGGTGCTGGAGTTTATCTCGGGTTCAGATTCTCAGGTGGATCTCACACCTATTCCTGAACAGCTCTTGCCAGTCCCCTGTAAGCCTGCTAGCTCTTCTGCTACACCAAGCCAAGAACCCGCTTCCAAAGATGCTGCTTCCATCCCAACGCCCCGTGCTGAAGCCGCTATTGCGGAGGGAGGAAAGAGTTCTGATGCTATTATTGCTGATGTCGGCACTAAACCTTAAGGAAGGCTTGGCTGAGTTTTGCTGCTTTATCCTATCTTTTCCTTTATCTAAACACTTATTTGCTGTATATGTAGATAGTCTGCCTATTTTTGACAAATACTATTTCCTTCTAGCTTTTGGATGTCTTTCTTTTACTCTTTACTTTACTCTTTATTTTTTTACTTTGTTAGTTTTGCTTTCTTGTGGTTTTTCTCCATTATCATGCATATAAAATCGTATACTATTGCTGTTTTTGGTAAGCTTTCTCGTGGTTCCCCCCTCCCATTTTATTCTAATAGAGTTCCAACTTTGAGGATCTATTAGAATAAAAGTAGCATCCTAATACTGACTTATTTTTTAAAGTCTGTTGTCCTTGTCCTACTTTTTCGCGTCATCCAACTACTCTTGTTCCAACTACGTTTCTTTAATGTTCATCTTGGGACTTTATAAAATCTTGGCCCTTGTGCTTTTACTTGATCATGGCTTCCGACTTTACTTTTCATGCTCTTACTTTTCCCACTTTCAATTCACCTTTAGTTCCATGTCTTTGGGGTTTAGCATTTTGTAAGTCATACATCTGAATGGTTCGATGAACTAAGACCTCTTCTTTCCCTTGGTCTTGGGTAATGCTTGTACATGCATATCTAACCTGCTCACCATCCTAGGCCTCGTTGGGCTGCTCGTCATCCCAGTTGGTATTAAGCTGTTCATCATCCCATAAGAGGGGGCATGGCATTATCCTCTATTTAATTTTTCCATTAACACTGTTGTATTTCTACCTTTTATTTATTTTATTTTTAGAAGAAAATCCAAGCATGTATAAAGTTAGATTTGCTTTTGAGGGGCCTCCGGGGAGCCTTGCTAAATGTATTATTTGATTATAATAGAGTTGTTGATTTGATTTTATTTTTTATTTATTTGATTACTAGTTTTCTATGACATATGAGATCTTAAAACTGATAGAATGTCTGATACTCGTGACTTCAGGGCTGAACCTAATACTTTTAAAGCTGAATCTGACATTTTCATGGTTGAATATAATCTCTTCTTAAGATTTTAAATTTTAGGTCTAGCCACCTGAGCAGAGCTATTTATCACTTTTACTGCCTCAACCTTTGATGTTCAAAGCTTTCCCGAGTTAGTTCAGATTTCCTTTAGCCAGGGCTTCTTTGACCCGCGCGTGAGCTAAACTGCTCTTTCACCCTGGGCCTTCTTGGATTTCATGAATTTAACTTATTCGCAAACGGGGTACTTGGTCAAAGTGCTTTTAATACCGTAACTGACATTGTCAGTTACTTTTTCCCACCTATAAAATCTGTAGTTTGATTTGTTACCCCTCATTCTATCAATTGTGCTAACAATCCATTGTTTCTCCCAATTTTTCCTTTGTTGTTCCTCCTCATGTTTTGGCTACTAACCATGCCTCGCATTTCTCTTTCACTGTTTATTTTTCTTCCTCTTCCTAAGAAACCTCATGATTTTTTTTTAATATTTCTTGGTCATAGTCAGACATCTGAAAAATGACCTTTGTGACAGTCAGACATCTAATGCGGAAAATCGATATTTGGCAGTCAACATCTTGAGCTTTTGGTTCGTCTTACCCATTTACTGTCCACTAATCGTGGACTGAGAGGCGGACCAGAATGGCTCATGGGAGGTATGTCCCGATTTGCACCTCTCTTCAGGTGATTATGACTACCTTTAGGTCAACTTCTCCCTAAAAAATGCTCAGGCAGGCATTCCTTCCCTGTGCCGTCGTTATGGTGGTTGGGAGTTGGAGCCTAGCTTCGTGCATGGGGTATCGGAGCCCAGTTCGAGTGTCGCAAAATTATGGCCGAACGCTTCCATTGACTGGGTGTGAGAACCCATCTCCGGTTACATTTCTTTATAGACCGGCACGAGCGGGAGTTTATTATATGGTAGATCGGGCCACGAGAAGAGGCAAGGCGACGTCGATTCATTCCCCTCTATAGGTGGCTGGGTTGGAGATGCTTGCACCTTAGCACGTCTAGCCCTGAGACGCCTCCTCCGACAATTATCGATGAGATCTGCCAAGCCAGTTCAGACGGCTACTATTAATAAGGTCTGCCAGGGTATTTTCGGATGGCTTTTACCGATTAGATCTGCCAAGAAACCTTCGGTCGGCTTTTACCGACTAGGTTTACCGGGGCAGTTTCTTGTTGCTATCAGTTATTATGTCTTCTAGGGATTTTTCTTAGCAATGTTTTCCTTATTTCAATTGTTTCGATATCGAGATTTAAATTATTCAGCTCCCTGTCTGTGCTACTTTATCAGATGTTGGTCTTCCTTTTATTGTGTTAAGCTTCTTAAATGTATTGTATTGAATGTACTACAAGTTTGAGTTGGCAATGTAAGTGGAAAATTTTTCACATGGATGTTTACTGTTTCGAATGATTATCTAGATGTCAGAGCTTAAGAGCTTGTGTGAGCAAAATTTTCATTCATTGCAAAATCCGTTACTCAACCATACACTTTGATTGAAAATTAAAGATACGGAAAATCAAACAAAAAGAAGGGAGGGGTGACTATAATTTCAGCGGAACACCAAACAAACAAACAATTTTACGCCTGCAACAAGTAGCATAGGACAAAGATAAGAGTTTACACATAGTATTTCTTAAGGTTATTGACATTCCAGGGCATGGGCAGTTTCTTCCCATTTGGCTCTGCTAACTCATAAGCTCCCTCTCTCAGCACCTTCACTACTTTATATGGTCCTTCCCATGCCAGATCCAATTTCCTGATCGGCTGAAGAGCGTCAGCTCTTCGTAATGCCAAATATCCTTCTTTGAAACTTCTCTCTCAAACTTTGAGATCTGTCGAACCTTGACTGCTTCTTTGTAGGACTCAGACTTCATCTTGGCTATATTCATCACTTCTTCGAGCAAGTCCAGCTCTTCTCTTCGACTTTGATTATTGTCGTTTTCATTATAATTCATCACTCGCCTTAAACCGACTCCAATTTCTACCGGGGTAACCGGGGTAGTTCCATATATCAGCTGACTCGGGGATTCTCCGGTAGCAGTCCTGATTCCCATTAAATACGACCATAACACTAAATCGAGCGCGTCCACCCAATCACCTTCGTGGCTCTCAAGGCATGCTTTAATCCCGCTCACTATGGTGCAGTTTATTACTTCTACTTGACCATTTATTTTCGGATGCTTAACTGCTGCAAATCTTTGTATGATTCCTAGACTTGCACACCAATCTCGCATATCTTGGCCGTTGAACTGAGTCCTATTATCGGAGACAAGTATTCTTGGCACCCCGAATCGACATACAATATTTTTCCATACAAAAGTCAAGACTGCTTTGGTTGTCATTGTTGTTACTGCCTTAGCTTCTACCCACTTGTTGAAGTAATCTACCGCTACTGTCACGAATCTTTTCCCTTTATCGACTTTGGGGAAAGGACCTACAATGTCTATTCCCCATTTGTCAAACGGGCAGGAAACATACAGTCCTCCCAGTCTTTCAGCAGGCACATGTATGGCATTTGCATTCTTCTGACACCGGTCGCACTTTCGGACATACTCTTTAGCGTCCCTAGTCAAAGTCGGCTGATAAAAACCAGCTCTAATTACTTTTCTGACTGTATCCCAGTATCTTGAATGGCTTCCAACACCTTCTTGGTGTACTTCCCTAAGGGTATATTCTGTCACATCCTCCCCAATGCATTTCAGGTACGGATGAGTGAAAGACCTTCTCATGAGGCAATCCCAACTAGGCAGTACTGCCTATAATTAATTTTTACCGACCTGCCCAGTCCTTCCATCTTTTTTCTAGTCCTCATTTCTTTTTGTCATGTCCTCATTTCTTTCTGTCACGAGCAGTTCTACGGTAGACAGCTTTCTTTCCACCGTCATCATGGTGACAGAACTCTTCTTCAGGATAGTTGCAGTGCTTGCCAACTTGGCCAATTGATCCTCTCTGGAGTTTTCTTCTCGGGGTATCTGCTCAACTCGCACTTTCCTGAATCTGTTCTTCAGATCTTTTGCCATTTCAATGTATTTCATCATTTTCTCATCCCTGACCTCAAAAGTCCCCTCGAGCTGTTGTGCGACCAACTACGAGTCAGATCTTATTAACACAAACCGCGCTCTCATCTCCCATAATATTTGCATTCCTCTAATAAGGGCTTCATACTCTACCTCGTTATTGGAGACGCAAAATTGAAAAGAGATAGCAAATCGCAATTCTTCTCCTCTAGGCTTGGTGATTACAATGCTCGCTCCACATCGTCCTATATTTGCTGCCCCATCAACTTCGGCAACCCATTCATTTTCCTCTTCTTTTGTCCTCGTGGATTCATGTATGAAATCCACTAGGCTTGCGCTTTAATTGCTGTTCGGGGCTCGAATTCTATATCATACTCACCCAGTTCTACTGTCCATTTGACCATTCTTTCCGACAAATTCGGTCGGCTCAAGACTTGATTGAAGGGCCAATTACTTTTGACAATTATTTTGTGAGACAAAAAATAGTACCTGTTCCATAACACTTTTAAGTTTATAATAGGATTTCATTGGTTAAAGCATGCGATTAGCTACGAGTTTTTGCTGATTACCTTAAGCGTCTTGCTGCGAACATGACAGCTAGCAATTTCTTTTTTATTTCAGTATATCTTTCCTCTGGCCCGTGTGTGAGATAAGTGACCATCAATTTAGTTTAACCTACGCATATTATACTAATATTGATCTTCGCTTATTTTATACTATTTCGCATATATGTGTGCGTGAATATACCAGTAAGGATTAATCTTACTTGAAGCATTCTACAGACGTAGTAGATAGAGTACTGCTTTGACCCTTCCTCCTTGATAAAAACTGAGCTCAGAGCTTGCTTCCTTACAACGATATACATGTATAATATCTCTTTCGGGCTTAGTTTAGCTAGCAAGGTTAGCTCTAACAAATGTTTCTTCAGATTTTCGAAGGCCTGCTGACATTCATGCCACCATTCAAACTTTGTACCTTTCCTCAAAATCTGGAAAAAGTGATAACTCTTGTCAGCTAATCTAGATATGATACGACTCAATGCTGTCACTTTGCGATTCAAGCTTTGGACCTCTTTGATGCTTCGAGGTGGCTTCATTTTTAGAATGGCTTGCACCTTAGCCTCATTGACCCTGATTCCTTATGGAGTGACAACGTATCCCATAAACTTTCCATGAGTTACTCCGAATACACATTTGGCCGGGTTTAGCCTAAGTCTATTAGCTCGTGCTACCGCAAACACTTCCTTTATGTCCTTCGCGTGAGTGAAGGCCTTGGTGCTGTGTACCAGGATGTCATCTACGTATACTTTGGTGTGCGAGCTCAGTAGGTCTGCGGAGATGGTATCCATCATCCTCTGATATATCGCTCCAGCTTCAAACCAAAAGACATTCTAGTGAAATTGAAAGTGCCTATGGATGTAATGACGCAGACATTCACTACATTGTTGGGATCCATCTGGATCTAATAGTAACCCTGATACGCATCCATCATGGACAGGAGCTCTGCTCTTTCCGTGGCATCGACTAGGTGGTCGATTCTTGGTAATGGATAATGATCCTTCGGGCAAGCTCTATTCAGGGCTCGAAAGTCATTACACATTCACCATTTTCCACCCGGCTTCTTGATCATCATAGCATTGCATAGCCAGTTTGGGAATTGAATCCGTACTATATATCCGGCTTTTTATAGCTTCCGGATTTGCTCCCTGAGAGCTTGATTATTTTTCTCATCAAAGTATCTCAACTTTTGTTTTACCAGCCTGACCTTGGGATTTATATTCAACTTATGTGTGGAAACATGGGGATATATCCCTGGCATCTTGTCAGTATCAAAGGCAAATACATCTAAATTTCGCCGCAGGCATGCGATTATGCGCTCATGTTTCTCTGGCTTCATTTTCACACCGACTCGAGTTGCGAATCCCACCTGATCTTCAAACAATTCAATTATCATGGTTTCCTCAGCAGGTCTCATACTAGGTTTAGGCTCCTCGTTGATTTCCAATTCTTCCAATTTTCTTTCTTCTAATTTGACACTAGTTTAGCTCAGCGCTTCTCTATTTACCGAGCTCGGACCTACACTATTGATTCCTGGGATTTTAAGATCATCATCTTTTTCTTTTTCTCTTTGCCTTTTCCCTTTCTGATTATTTGCCCTCATTAGTTCGCTAGCATAGCAAGATCTGGATTTGATCTGGTCTCATTTGATTTCAGCCACGAATCTTTCCACAGGGGATTTGACCTTCATGTGGTAAGTAGAGGCCACTGCTTGGAAAGCATTTAGGGATGGTCGTACCAAGATTATGTTGCAAGAGTTTGGCGCATCGACTACCAGGAACTGTACCATTTTCATTTTCTTTAGCTCTTCATCTGCCAGGACAACGGGTAGCCGAATCATCCCGACTGGAGCTACTACCCCATCGGAAAAACCTGCCAACATAGCTGGGACTAGAATTAATTTCTCGTTTATATCCATGAGCTGGAAACATTCCAGGAATATGATATCGGCAGAACTCCCCGTGTCAATTAGAATTCGAGCAACATCATGTCCTGCTACTTCTGCTGTAATGACGAGTGCATCGTCCTGAGGAGTGATTATACCGTGAAGGTCTCGATCACGAAAACTTAAATCGGGCGTACTCGCCCTGGGTTGGATGGCGTCCACATCCCACACGTTTGGGTCTCTGACTGCTCTCTGGGCTCGTTTATGAGATTGGCCTAAATTTTCGCTAAGCAGACCTCCTACTATCATCATGATAGATTTTTGTTTTTTCAGGTAGAGTATTTTTTCGTCTGCTGGTCGAGGTCCCTCGATTGCTAGTTGAGGGGGATCGATTTTTGGCATGTCAGGGACATCCCTTCTTTTCTCGGGCGTATATCCTCTTTGATCTTGCCTCTTCCAGGCACCATCCCTGCTACCCCTGGTTTGTCTGATATAGTCCTGAAAATTTCCTGCTTTTATGAGCTTCTCAATAGCGTTCTTAAGATGTCTACACTCATCTGTATCATGACTGCAATCTTTGTGGAAATGCCAGTAAAGGTCTGATGGTGGATTTCTTGGCCCTGATTCAGCTGTGGCCAGGGGGTTAAATAGTTTTGGAGCTATGTTTAGAATTTCAGATGGGGAAATTGTCATCTCTGTGTAGGACTGAGGTCCCCGATCCCATGTCTTACTGGGATAGCTGCTTCGAGGTAGGAAAGCTAATGGTTCCCTAAAAGGCCTCGACTCCCTCTCACTCCTGGCAGTTCTTCCTACTCCGGAGAATCCCCTATCATGGGATCTCCCTCGGGGGCTCTCAGGTCTCTGTCCTCATTCTATGGCTTCTTCTCTTTGATCCCTGCCTTTAGCCTTATCCTCGGCACATTTGGTCCAAGCCTCTTCACTAATAATTCTGCTATCCATCCATTCCATCACATTGTCATATCCTTGCTTACTCCGCTCCCCCCATTACATGAAAAATGTCTTTATCCTTCAACCCATTTATCAGAGCATAAACTATGACATCATCGGTAGCATTTGGTACCTGTAGAGATGCTGTATTATACCGAGTTACATAGCTTCAAGGGCTCTCCTTCTCTTGTTGTTGAAAATTCATCAAGGTCATAACAGAGTAGCTCTGACAACGGGCGCTGGCAAATTGGTTTTCTAACTGAGATGTTAAATCATCGTAAGTTTCTATACTTCCAGATTTCAGTTGGTTGAACCATATCTGAGCTAGGCCCTTCAGGGTGGCTAGTAATACGCGACATTTAATTCCATGTGAATATCCTTGTAGCATAGCTACATTTTCAAATCTGTCCAGATCGTGTTAAGGATCTGTTGTTCTATCATACACTAAGTCTCCAGGAAATCTGAAATTTTTGGGGCAGTGATTCTGCCATAATGCTATCGCTGAAAGAGAAAATTCTACTCCTGCGGGACCATGTGGAACGGCTCTCCAGCTGCTTTTTCATGGCCGCTAGCTTGCAGGCTATCATAGATTGCCAGACTTTGTCGCCAGGATGCGTGTAGCCTTCGCCCACCCTTGAACTTCACAACTTCCTGATCTGGCTTGGCTCATAATCCTCGTTATGTGAGGATTCTTGCCTGCTTTCATTGTTATCTTCCTTCGGATCTCCCTCCGAAGACCCTTCAGTATTTTTATTTTTGAAGTGCTACTGCTGTGTGGTGATGAATTTAGCTACCACCTCTTTTGCGGCCCTTTCCATCATGTCCTATATTTATTTTGACGATATTGATGAGTCCATATTTTGTGTCTATTTTGTGTCTATTTTAGGTAGTTTAGATCGAGTCTTTGTGTGTGTTTTGTCTAGCTTTAGTGTCTAGAAGGACATATTTTGGGCAGGTGGAGGTCTATTGCTCTGCAGGTGAATTCTGGGCAAAATTGGGATGGAAAGCTACATTTCTGGAAGTAGGCAGTGCAGGACGGAATTGGTTAAGATAGGTGGAGTGTTTTGGTCAACTGGCATTGTTTCTCTCCTAGGTCTAGAAGGATAAGGAAAAGATGATCTAACTTAAATATCTTTCCTTATCTAACTATATTTAGGATCCGCAAGGGATCTTTTGAAGATAGATGTGACGTGCCCTGTTGGGGTCATGCTTATCAAGTATTTACTTGCATCTTAAGGTAGCTCATGGATTCCTTCTATGTTAAGGACCGGGGGCCCAAACCCTAGCACTCGCCTATAAATATTGAAGCCTAGCTGTTGCGAAGGATGCCGTTTTTATGCTTTCATCTTTATTTACTTCGAGAGATTGTGAGGAAAAGAACAAGTCCTACGTGCAACGTTTTATTTGTGTTTTTATTCGTGCTAATTCCGATCTGCACTTTCGGCCGGATTTACTTTCATGTACTTCGTTAGTTTTTAATATAGTTCTTATTATGAGTTTCTTAATTCATTGTGTTCGTAAATTTACATTCATGTCTAGCTAAGTTTTTATACTTGATCTGGGCAAGATTGTTAAGTGAATACTTAGGCTTGAGAGGTCTAAATCATGCTTGATAATTACATGCATGTGTTCCCGATATGTTAATGAGCTTGTTCTAATATGGTGTAATACAATTGAGGGATTAATAGGCCGTTAATCACTTAAGAAATATTAGATCACTAGTCAATTGAGAAGTAGGAGTGTTTTCCATAACTTATCTCAATTAAGATCGATTAATGTTAGAGAAAGGTGTCTACCCTGCTGGGCTAGACGTGATGATTCCATGTTAGACCTTTCTAGATATTAATGCTCCTTGGGTAATAAATTGAACGGTGACTCCGACAGAGGTATTGCCCAAGGTAGGGAGCCGGTGGTGCATTGCCAACTAAGTAAGGATAGGTCAAGGAAGGGTTTGTTGGGAGCGTGACGAGTAAAAAGGGATCTCAGCATTCAAGTCCTATAACCAACGATACATGCATGTGATGAATATATTTTCACCAATGACCAAACTAGAGTTTTCACTTAACAATGTCTTTGTCCAGATCAAGTCGTTTTTGTTATTGATCAAGTTATCTATTTTCTTTTCAGTATTTATTTAAGTTCTCGAATTGGGCAAGAGAGCCCTCATGACCAAGATACCAAAACCAAATTTTTTTTTAGGTGGAGGAGAATTTAAGAGATAGTAACAATCAACTCCTTGTGGATCGATCCAACAGTTACTTGCTAATTATATAGCTGTGAGGAAAGGCTATAAATTCATTTTGAGAGTGCGAACGACAACCTCGTCAAAATTGGTGCCATTGTCGGGGAGCTGATTTTGTAATTATCTCTTGAGGGAGAGACCCTGTGCATGTTTGGCTCCGACACTGTTTGGATCGATGGTGAACTGAAGTACTATCCTGACCCGGAGAAGTACAGCAAGGAACAGAAAAGACTAAAGAGGGAAGTTGAAAAATGCCCACGAGTGGAGGAAAAACTGACGAGTGATGGGAATAGGTCACCACCACATACTTCTGATAGTGAACAATCTGAAGAAGAAGAGATGCAGCAACAACAAGCTGATCCTGAGAAGACTCTGAAAGAAATCATGTTTCCAACAGATGTCAACTTGAATCCAGCGGGCATCACTTTGCCTGCTATCGCTGAAAGTTGGGAGTTGAAACACTCTCTGATATAGATCTTGCCCAAGTTTAATGACTTGCCCGGAGATCATCCACAACGCCACTTACAGGATTTTGAGATGGCAATGCAAACTGTGCACACAACTGCCGCACAAAACATACTGAGGGAATATATTCGCCTCCTAACATTCCCATTTTCACTACAAGATGGAGCAAGAGAATGGTTGTATCAACTACCTCAAGGCAGCATAACATCTTGGCAACAAATGCAGCAGAAATTTCTTGAGCAATACTACCCTTTTGCCCGGATTCAAAATGCAAGAGCGGCGATTCAGAACATTAAGATGAGCAATAGAGAATCTATCTATGATTACCACTCTAGGTATAAGAAGCTGATTGCAAGGTGTCCTCAGCATGGTTTGGGTGAAAAGGACTTGATTAATGCCTTTGTGAATGGATTGAGACAGTCTAAACGAGATTGGATAGATGTAGCTTGTGGAGGCATTGTTATCAACAAACCACTAAGTGCAATATTCAAACTATCCACTGAGATGGCAGACAGAAAAAAGAACCAAGATGAGACCATCGTGCTCAGGACGCATGAGCCGACCAGCAGCGTTCCTAAATTCGATATCTTGTTATCTATGATGAAGGAGATGAAGAATCAGAACAAGAATAATGCTGTTGGGAATGAGAATCCTGGTCAGATCTTGAAGAAATGAGTCATGAGTGTGAACTCTGTGCTGCTAACAACATCCTACTGATAGATGTCCATCGTTGTATGAGGATGAAGAAGTAAATGTTGTTGGGCAACAATACTAACAAGGAGATAATAGGCCACGAAGGAACTTTAACAATGGATCGTGGAGGCCCAATGATAATTTGAGATATGGAAATAATAGAGATCAACCAAGGGATACCCTGAGAAGCGAAGTGGAGAGGCTTGCAGCTGAACAAAGTAAGGGGTATCAAGAGTTGGACAATTTTCGCATGGAGACAAGGGGTGGAATGAGAGATATTAATGGAACATTGAGCCATTTGGTAGAGTCAATATCTCAGATTAAGTTAATGTTGAACGGGGGAAAATGAGAACTCCCATCTCAAGTTGAGATCAAGAAGGCCCAAGTGAATGCTATCATGCTGCGTAGTGGGGCTAAGTTGCCCGAAGTAAGAGAGCCTGATCATTATGTACCTCAAGGAGCTATTCCTGGGCAACAGCTGTGTACTGGGCACAACACAGATGTTGAGCAAGAAGAGGAGGTTGAGTCACAGAAGTATGAAGAGGTGACCATGGGATCAGGTGATGTTGAGGAGCTATGGCAAGAATTATTAGTTAAGAAGAGGGCACAGATCGAAAGGGAAGTGGCAGAAATTAGGAAGAAAGCTGACTCGATGCAGCTGAAATCAGAGCTAAAGCAATGAAAGATGCTGAGAAAGCAAAGAAATCCAAACCTTATGAGCCAAAGGCCCCTTACCCGAGTAGATTTACAAAGGATAAGGAAGCACAAGAAATGAACCAACATGTTTCAGGAAGTAGAGGTTAACATACCCCCTTGACCACCTTGCAATCCATGCCCAAATGCGCTAAGTTCTTGAAGGAGTTGTGTACAAGGAAGGTCAAGTATACAAATGATGCACGATTTCAAGTCAGTGAAAACGTATCCGCAGTGTTGCAAGACACTCTCATGCCGACCAAGTGCACTGACCCAAAAATGTTCTATATTCCCTGTAGTATTTGAGATAAGAAGATTGAAAAGGCTATGCTGGATCTTGAGGTTTCAATCAATGTCATGCCCAAGTCGATGTACGATGATCTAAGGATGGGACCACTCAAGCCTACAAGGGTGGCTATCAAATTGGCAGATAGGTCAACCATATGGCCTGAAAGGACCTCATTTTTCCAGCTGACTTCTACATTCTGGATATGGGGAGATCGTCACACAAAGCACCGGTAATGTTTTTAGGCAGACCATTTTTGAAGATCGCTCGCACAAGAATCAACTGCAATACGGGAAAGTTAACGTGTGAGTTCGGAGGAGAAGTGGTGTCATTCGACATTTACAACACCATGAAGCAACCTAGTGACACAGAGCTGGTGCATAATATTGACCTGATTGACTAAATGGTGGATGAGTTATGGCCACAAATAACAATTGAAGATAAGCTGGATGTGGTTCTTCAAATTGGCCTAACTGAGGTTGTTGCCCAAGACGGATCCGTTGAGCTGATCAAAGCGGTGCATTATCTGAGGTCGGATGTGGAACCCCTGCGAAGGGTAGAACCATTGGTGATACCCACATTGAGGCAAGAAGATAGGTTGATGCCATCAATAGAAAAAGCACCAAAGTTGGAATTGAAATCGCTACCTAGCCATTTGAAATACATTTATTTGGGAGAAAACGAGACACTACCAGTGATCATAAGTACGGAGCTGTCTATTGAGGAGGAGGAACGAGTAAAAGAAGTCCTAGTGGAGTATAAGCTAACCATTGGATGGACACTGGCCGATATAAGAGGCATTAACCCCACTGTGTGCAAGCATCACATCTTGCTCGAGAAGGATGCCGTGCCCATTAAGGATCCTCAAAGAAGGCTGAATCCAGCAATGAAGGAGGTAGTGATGAAAAAAATCTTGAAACTGTTGGATCTGGGGATTATCTACCCAGTTTCTGACAGTAGATGGGTTAGTCCAGTGCATGTCGTGCCCAAGAAGTCCGGTATCCAAGTGGTGGAAAATGAGCAGAAATAGATGGTGGCCACGAGGTTGCAAACGGGTTGGAGAGTATGCATCGACTATAGGAAGCTCACTCAGAAGACCAATAAAGACCGTTTTTCATTACCTTTTATTGATGAGATGCTCGAAAGGTTAGCAGGCAATAAGTATTTCTGTTTCCTCGATGGCTACTCGGGTTATATGCAGATATGGGTCGCGGAGGAAGACCAGGGCTAGACTACATTCACTTGCCCATTCGGTACATTTGTGTATAGGAGGATGCCTTTCGGTCTATGCAACACTCCTGGCATGTTCCAAAGATGCATGATGAGCATATTCTCAGATTTGCTAGAGACATGCATAGAGGTGTTCATGGATGACTTTACTATCTATGGATTGGATTTTAACAAGTGTCTAAGAAAGTTGGAAATGGTGCTGAAGAGATGTGTTGATAAAAGCTTGGTGCTGAACTATGAGAAATGCAACTTCATGGTTAAGGAAGGCATAGTTCTTGGGCATGTCATAATATCAGAACGAGGGATAGAGGTCGACAAAGCCAAGATCGACATCATAGCCAAGTTGCCTTACCCGAGCAACATGAAGCAACTGCGTGGTTTTCTTGGACACGCAGGATTTTACAGAAGATTTATCAAAGACTTGGCTAAGATCGCGCAGTGGAGTGGAATTTCAATGAAGACTGCAAGAAGGCATTCCATACATTGAAGGAGATCTTGGTTTCAGCACCTATCATTCAACCATCAGATTGGGGGATGCCATTTGAGGTGATGTGCGATGCGAGTGGTTACGCCGTAGAAGCTGTTCTTGGGCAAAAGAAAGGTAAGGTGAACCATGTCATATACTAAGCATCGAAGACTCTAAATCCTGCCCAATGCAATTACTCGACTATGAAGAAGGATTTGTTAGCTTTGGTGTTTGCATTTGAGAAGTTTCGATCATACATGCTCGGAGACAAGACCATAGTCTACACTGACCACTCTGCCCTGAAGTTCCTCATGGCCAAGAAGGAGACAAAACCCAGATTGATACGGTGGATCTTGCTACTCCATAAATTTGATGTGGAAATTAAGGACAAGGCTGGAGCTCAGAATTTAGTGGCATTTGAGTCGTATCATCCAACAAAAAGAGGCTGAGCCGATCAAGAAGACCTTTGCGGATGAACACCTGGCCCTTGCCCAAGACAACCCTGATCCGTGGTATGCTGATTTGTGTAATTATATTTTCTTGGGACAACTATCAGACAACCTCAGTCTTTATCAAATGAATAAGCTCAAGGTGGAGAGTCGATATTATATCTGGGACGAGCCCTATTTGTGAAAGATGTGTACTGACCAAGTTATTTGTAGATGTGTTGATGAGAAAGAACAAGCAAGTATCCTTACACACTGTCATTCAAAGGTGTGTGGGGGACATTTTGAATAAAAAAATAAAGAAATGAAGATATTGGATTGTGGGTTTTATTGGCATAATGTGTTCAAAGACAGTTTCGAATGGTGCAAACGTTGCGCTCAATGCCAAATGAATTGTGGATTTCATGGGGCCATTACCCAACTCAAGAGGAAATCTATATATAATGTTGGCAGTGGACTATGTTTCTAAATGGGTGAAAGCCAAGGCAACATCAACGAACGATTCGAAGGTAGTTGTCGACTTCCTCAAGAGCAACATTTTTAGTTGATTTGGTGTGCCCAGGGCAATCATTAGTGATCAAGGAACACACTTTTGCAATAGAGTTGTGAAAGGGTTAATGAACAGATATGGAGTTCATCATAAGATTTCGAATGCTCATCATCCTTCGGCAAATGGTCAAGCGGAGTTGTCGAATCGCATTGTGAAGGCTGTTTTGAGGAAGACAGTTAGCCCAACATGGAAGGATTGGAGCTTGCGTCTTGAGGATGTGTTATGGACGTATAGGACAACGTTTAAAACCCCGTTTGGGATGTCGCATTATAGGATAGTCTTTGGCAAGATGTGCCACCTACATGTGGAAATTGAACATCGCGCGTATTGGGCAGTACAGAAAATGAATTATGATTGGGATGAGGCCGGCCAAGCTAGGAAACTTCAATTGCAGGAACTCGAGGAAATCCAACTCAATTCTTATGATAGTTTTATTTTGTACAAAGAAAGGATGAAGAAAGCCCATGATGCCTTGATCAAAGTCAAGAAGTTTGAACCTGGGCAACAAGTGCTATTATATCAATCTAAGTTTAAATTCATGTTGGGGAAATTGGCAACCAATTGGGTTGGCCCGTTTAAAGTACAAGCCATATATCCGAATGGAGTTGTGAAAGTAATGAATGCAAACACGGGAAAAATTTTCAAGGTTAATGGGGAAAGATTAAAGGCCTTCTTTGGCCAAGTCATGGAGAAACCAGAGGAATACCTGAAATTCCCCTGTGATGAGGAGTCCTAATTTGGGCAAGGAGGACGTCGTGCCCACGATGATAACTGGGGCGTTGGCTAGGAGGCAACCTGGTATTTTTTTTCTTTTCTTTTAATTTGTCTATTTGTTTTTCCTCAAAAAAAAAGAGGGAAAGATAGGGATTAAAATAGCCATAATTTTAATGTTTTCCATCAAATTTAGGCGTATTTTAATTCCATTTTGGGTAGAATTTGACCATAAGTTAGGAGGGACTTTGCTTTGCATATGGTAGTTTGTTCATGACCTGCATGGAACAGGTGTTGGGCGAAGGAAGAAGGAGGATTTAACACTTTGCTTTGGACAAAGTGTGTGCACAGGAGGGCAAGTGCGGCGCTCTGGGCTAAGCGATTGACTTGGGCAAGAATGCTGAAGGGACAGTAACTGCCACATCACGTGCAATGTAACAGTTGCACCCAAAACCTACCCCTAGCCCTATAACCGTCTGCCACCTTACCACGTCTAATCCCTTGAACCCTTCCACTTTCCACGTAAACTCTCAATTCAAAAACTACCATAATCCACTTTCCATCCTCATTCCCCCAATTTCGGCCATCAGAGATTTTCTTTCCCAAACTTAAACCCTAGAAATCTCACAATGGTTTCCACACGCCCAAAGAACAAACTCAACAAAATCCCTCATGGAACACATATTAACCTTTCCGACCACGAGTCGCTGCAGTTGGAAACTTCTCTACACGAAGAAGACCCCACTTCTTGGGTGGTGCCGTACCCCCTTACTACCGAGGTGGAGAAGATCATAAATGAAGCTTTTGCAATAATAATGGTACTACCAAGCGAGGATGAGGTGATACCAGGCGAAGCCGCTCCGATGGCTGGAACTTCTTCCACATCGGAGAAACCTACTGAGGAAACTGCACCGGAAAACTCTCCGGCCAAGAAAGAGGGAGGAGAGAAGAATCATGATGAAGACGTGGTTATGGAGGTAGTAGCTGATGTGGAGAAAGAGCAAGGAGACAAAAAGGAGTCTGAGGATTCTTTCGACAAGCTGTGTGCAGAGGTGAAGAGGGATGCGGAGAAAAGAAAAGAGAAGAGGAAGCAGGGCCAACTGGAGAAGGAGGCCCAAAAAAAGGTGAAGATGACTAGTTCTGAAGCCGCCTCGTCGTTGGGTGCAGAATCCTTTACAGAGGAGAAAAGGTTGCTACACCTTCTTTCAAAAACCAAGGGAAGAAACAAAATATATGGAGTCTGAGGAGGACAATGATGTCCAGATCATGGGGGAGAGGATAACACGGTCCACTGCTAGGAAAATCAAGAAGGAAGAGTCTGAGTCGTGAGGGATGAAGAAGGGAAAGAAGGGTGAGGATTTGGCAGCCAGGAAAGTGTTTGTGCCAAGGGAGGTCGCCTTTAATGACCTGGACTCCTTGGGCATTGCTAGGGAAGTAAGGACCCTATTTGATGGGTGTGGCTGGAGAAGATTTCTGACGATGCCCTGCCACATCTATGAGGATTTGGTGAGAGAAGTGTATGGGTTCATGGAGTTTGTGTTGGATGGAGAAAGGAACTCATCTTCTATCGAGTTTGTGTTGAATGGGCAGCCATTGGTGGCTAGGTTAAACAATTTGAACTAAATCTTGGGGTCAACCACGATGATGGAATTGCAAAGGCCGGAGTTTAGGAAGGTAGTGAAGAAGGTACCATTGGACTTGCCCAAGGACGAGTGGATCCGGATGTGGAATGAAGTCAGCGTAGGGACGGAGTTTAGGTCGGGAGACAACAAGGTGTCAGACCTGAAGATGCCAGCCCTCCGTATTGCCCATAGGATCCTTGCCTATAACATGTTTGGCAAGTGAGATAGTGGGAATTTTCTGGCCAACAAGGAGGTCTACATACTGTTTTGTATGTTGACGAAGAAAAAGCTAAATTTTGGGGCCTTCTTGATGGAGCAGTTGAGGGCAGTCATGGGCAAGGTGGGTCAGAAGTACTCGTATGGGCATTTTGTTACTGTCTACATCAAGGGGTTGGAGCTTCAGGATGATGTGAAGGATTTAGAGGTGACATCGGCTTATGTGCTCAACATGGAGAGGTTGAGCAAGATGAAGGAGATTGTAAAAGGTGGTAAAGGATGGAGTCTTCTGGAGGCGCATAAGAAGGATCAACGGGCATCAGCACGTCTGCCGCCCAAGAAGTCAGCCAGGTTGGCTAAGAAGATGGTGATCAATGAGGAGGAAGATAATGAGGAGGAAGAAGTTGAGTCTTCCTCTGCCCAGATGAATGAAGTCTTGGAGAGGCTGGGCAAGACTGAGGAGTTTCTTAAGGAGCTGCGTGATGGGCAACTGATCATGTAGGCTACTCTCAATAGCCTTGTCCGCCACCAGAAATTGGGGTCAGTACCTGATCCTTCTTCTTGATTATGTCCTCTTATGTGTTTTAGTTTAGTTTTTTTTAGTGTATCTTTTTATATTTTGTTTTTCGTTATAGTGTTAAGAGTCTGTTGAGTCATCGAATACCTCGCCCACATTTTGCCCTGCAAAATGTGTGGTGAGGTAGGCGAATGACTTGCTTTTTTGTTTGTGTTTGAGTCTTAACCTCTTTATGTCCACTACTTTGCTGTAAGCAAAGTGTGAGCGTAGCGAGGCCAAATGTTTGTCAATTAGTTTGTTGAGTCCAACGTTGAGGCCTCCATGGATGGACTTTGCTATAAGCAAAGTGTGTGCGTGGGGTGTCTGTGCCGTGTGTTTTCACTTTTAATTAGTAGTGGTGATCAGCATGGAGTAACTGGGCAAGATGGTATGATGATTTTTGTGCTTAATTGCTGCTTGTTGAATAGTGTTAAGTTTATGCATTCTATAAGATAACTTGTATGATAGATTGAGTTGTGACGAAGACCGTCGTTACACTATTCGCACAAATAAATTTATAAAACACCTCTTGCCCAACAAGGTAGTAGTTAATGGCAAGTGGGGTCGATCCCAAGGGACTTGGTGTAGACGTGCTCTTCAGGTAGTTTTCAACATAAGGGGTTATGGTCGAGATATATCTCAATATCCTGTAACTCAACAAGTGAAATATCAAATAACAAAGAAGTTTGGGTTAGGGTTTCGAATCAATGATCCTAATTACTCATTACTCGTTCATTGGTGCAAAGATATTCAATTACTTGCTTTCATTACTTGGCTTAAGACAAAGATTAGTTTATACCCTAATGGTCATGAAGTCACGATATAAACACACGAAGCCTATGTCTATCCAATTTTATAGATCTTGACCAGAAGACAAGATCTCCTCTTCTGATCAACAAAGTCACGAAGACACTTCAGTAACGATGCTGCCTAAAAGGCATTAAGAAAAAACAGACCCAAGACAACCAAGAGGTAAGTCAATGCCGACTGCTCTCCAACACTCTTTACCTTCTTGGGCACGAGAGACTCTCTCGAGTTTAATCCCAAATCCTGTTAATGACTTAATCTCAATATCTAGATGGTGATCAAGCATATGTCAATATCAATTAAGTCTAGAATTATTCCTAAGTGTTTCGGAAATAAAAACAAATAACGAACTCACACAATTTGACCTCACGAGTTTAGAACGAGTAATTAAGATCACATCATCTACATCCATCTTAAACAATAAATTAGCTAGATATAATCTTAAATGAAAATATAAAACATATAAGGGAAATTATACTTGAAATTAAACTGGAAACGGTTGCTGCTCAAAACGTAAGTCAGCAACTAAGGTCTTGGCTTCAAGCCAACAACTAAACACTAATGCAGAAAATACTAAACACGAAATATGAAAGTAATTTGCCCGTAAGACTTGTTTCTTCCTCACGCTCTCTTGAAACTAGAATGCAGAACTATGCTAATAAAACTCGAATCCCCCTTCTTACAAAGTGAAGTCGGCCATATATATAGGCGATGGAATTAGGGTTAGGATAGATTCCTTGTTGGTAAAGGACTCTTTCCATGCATATCTGCCTCCTTCCTTATCCATGCAGCTGCGATTTACTTCCCTTACGTGGTAGCTATCTTCATCAATTAGGTTTAGCTAGGATAAGGAAAGAAATCTTCGATCATTATCCTCATCCTTAGAAAAGAAGAAATCCGCTGCTGCTCCAACTTACATCTTGACTTCGATGTCTGCATCCTGTATCGCTTCCTATGTTGACCAGGATCCTGGCTCCTCCGGGTACTCTGTCTGTTGGCTTCAAGGATATGGGGAGGTACTTCCTGACTTGTAGATTGAATAAAACGTTGTTGCCCAGCTACAAGCTTCCAGCCCTATGCCCATTTGCATTGTATTGCCATCCCAACATCTCAACAACAGATTTTCACCGGTTTTTGCCCAAGATCCTGTCATGTACTTGAAGGACGAAATAGGGGAAGGAGATATGACAGTGGCGAGAGATGAAGCTTTGGCGGTGAAGGATGAAGCTTGGATGGATGGAAGAGAGATTGGGGAAGATTGGAAAGCGTTGACTGAAGAAATGGAAAAGATTGGATCAGGGAAGGAAGAGAAGAAGGAGAAAGGGACGGCAGGGATCTTCACAAGTGGCTAATGATCTACGGTTATGATGCAAGCTTAGTGACACGTGGCAGCATGTGGGCAACCAACGTGTTCACTACTATCTTTATTTACTTTTGCAGTACTTAATAGAAATGTTTCTCATTTAGCAGTTTTAGCCCAAGGTCCCCACCAACCTAAACTTTGGAGTATAAATTGTACGTGCATGAGTGAAAAACCCTAAGGAATTGATATTATCTTCTACCTAATCGCCTCCATTACAGTTTATTTCTGTCTTTCATCTCAGTTTTTCAGATCTATATTTATTTTACAAAATTATCCCATTAAAAAATACAAAAATATTTGGATAACAGTGCATACTGTTACATTGGTATCTTAGAGCCCAGGTTTTGCTCTTATTTAGTAAAGATCTGAGATAAGATGGCTGACGGCACGCGAGTGAAGGAGCTGCAGGAATCCCACAAACAACTGGAGCAACAACTTTTAACTGAAGCATCAAAAAGAGCAATATCAGAGGATCAGATAAAGGAACAGATCAAAGGGTTGGATGCAAAGTATGATCATATGGTCAAAACTATGGAGGAGATCAAATTGCATCTGATGGGTTCAAGCAAAGGGAAAGAAACTGAAAGCTCTCACACAACTAAGAAGGAAGGTAATCCTAGAACCCCATTTTCTCCTGGTTTTAAAAATGATTACACCCCTACTTCAAATTTCTCTACTGGATCCAGTCATACACCACACCATAGGGTGGATTTTCCAAAATTTGATGGCACGAACCCTAGGGCTTGGATTATTAAGTGTAGTACCTATTTTAAACTATCTGCTGCTATGAGTGATGAAAATATGGTACAGTTGGCGGTTCATAACTTTGAGGGAAAGGCTCTCAACTGGTTACAGAATTTTGGCTGTGAAAATTTGTTCAGTATTACTTGGCAACAGTTTCTGGAGGTGATTACCCTCAAATTTGAGGACCTGAATGAGGGAAGAATAGTCATGGATTTCAAGAATCTCAAACAGACAGGAACCTATGATGAGTATGTGGATAAATTTGAGGAATTGAGGGCTTGCTTGTTACTCAGTAATAGCATGAGATATTCAGAGGATTACTTTGTGGCAAGTTTCATAAGTGGGCTTTCTGAGGAAATGCAGGGTTTTATGATGCTATTTAAACCAAAGTCATTACATGAAGCAATAGAATCAGGAAAACAACAGCTAATTACCTTGGAAGCCCTGGCCAAGAGAGTCAAACCAGCATCTAAGCCTTACTCAGCTCAGGGCAGCCATTACAAAAGGTCTGAAGCAGTTGTAAGTCACAAGTCTGACACCCAAATCAGTACCAAAACTCCTGTTAAGGTGCTCACTGCTGCTGAAATGGCTGCAAGAAGAGAGAAAGGACTTTGTTATAATTGTGATGAGAAGTATGTTTTTGGCCATAAGTGTAAGCACAAGGTGTTCTACATGACTACAGACGATGAACAGGAATTGGCTCAATTACAACATGAGGAGAAGGAAGCAGAGTTGGGTGTTGAAGGGGAACAGATGGAGGAGGTGTTTATGACTATGGATACAATGATTAGTCATCTCAATTCCACTACTATGAGGGTCATTGGTGAACATGCAGGCAAGCAATTAAGGATACTTGTGGATACTGGTAGCACCAAGAGTTTCCTGAAGGAAAGTGTGGCCAAGGAAATGAATATACCCCTAGAAGGAGACATACCTATCTTGGTTAAAAGGGCAACAGGGCATCAATTGGTGAGTAGGTGGAGGGCTCAGGATTTCAGTTGGACCATCCAAGGCCACTAGTTTACTTTTTCTCCAAGGGTATTGAAGAATGAAGGATATGATATGATTCTAGGGGGTGATTGGCTTAAATTTTGTACACCTATTGGTTGACCTTCACAGTCTTTACTGGGGGAAAAAAGGTAAAGTTAAAGGCTATAACTGATCATTCTTTGTTCCAAATGATTAGTGCAGACAACTTGTTTCAATTAGTACACCATCACTTGGATGAAGTGGAGGAAATGTACCTTATTCTGCCTGAACACAACAATACTGGAGCTTCCAATGCTACTGCTATGGCACAGCTGCTGGAGGAGTTTGGAGATGTGTTTGCTGAGCCTCAAGGCTTGCCACCTGCCAGGGGAACAGAACACCAAATTGTATTAAAACCTGGGAGCATGCCTAAACATCAATACCCTTATAGAACAACACACATCAATAAAAACGAGATAGAGAAAATTGTTCAGGAATTGTTGGAAACAGGCATTATACAATACAGCAGAAGTCCTTTTGCCTCACCAACAATTCTTGTAAAGAAAAAGGATGGATCCTGGAGAATATGCATAGACTACAGGTACCTCAACTCACTCACAATTAAACATGACTATCCTATTCCATTAATTGATGAGTTGTTAGATGAGCTTCATGGTGCCAGTTATTTCTCCAAATTAGACTTGAGGTCAGGATACTTTCAGATTTTAATGAGGGAGGAGGACAGATATTTGACAGCTTTTAGAACTCACCATGGCCATTTTGAATTTTTGGTGATGCCATTTGGTTTGTGCAATGCCCCTGCCACCTTCCAATCTCTGATGAATCAAGTTTTCCAACCCTGCCTGAGAAAGAGTGTGTTAGTATTTTTTGATGATATATTGATTTATAGCACAAGTTGGGATGAACATTTAACTCATTTAAGGACAGTTTTGGAGATTTTGAGGACTAATACCCTATTTGCTAAGAGGAGTAAATGTCAGTTTGGGGTGCAAAGCATAGAATACTTGGGCCATATTATTTCTAAAGAAGGAGTGTCAACTGATCCAAAGAAGGTGGAGTGCATGAAGAATTGGCCAATTCCTAAAACCATTAAACAGTTGAGAGGGTTTCTGGGGTTGACAGGCTATTACATGAAGTTTATAAGACACTATGGGTTAATCAGCAGGCCCCTCACTGAGCTGTTAAGGAAGGATAGTTTCAGATGGAATGAGGAAGCTACTAAGGCCTTTGAAGCATTGAAAGAAGCCATGATATCTGCACCTGTCTTAGCATTACCTGACTTTGCTCAACCTTTTACCCTAGAAACAGATGCTAGTGGTGTGGGAGTGGGTGCTGTGTTAATGCAAGGTCAGAATCCCATTGCTTTCATGAGTAAAGCTTTGTGCCCAAGAAATCAATCACTCTCAGTATATGAAAGAGAATTTTTAGCTGTTATCCTAGCAGTTCAGAGGTGGAGATCATACCTGCAGGGGCAGAAGTTCTTCATTAAGACTGATCAACAGGCCCTCAAGCACCTTCTTGACCAGAAAACCATGAATCCTGTGCAGCAAAAGTGGATTACCAAGCTGTTAGGATTGGATTATGAAATACTAAATAAGAAGGGAAGTGAGAACAAAGCTGCTGATGCCTTATCCAGATATCCAGAGGGGGAAGTGGAGTGCAACTCTCTAACTACTGTGACACCCTTGTGGATGCAGAGGGTAAAACAAAGCTATGTTGGGGATACATATTTTTCACAAGTTCTTTTCTCTAAACCAGCGGACCCAACCTCCTACCCTGAATTTAATGTGGTGTCTGGAATAATTCAGTATAAAGTAAGAGTAGTTATTGGTTCAGGTAGTGGACTAAGACAGAGTATTCTTGAAGAAATGCACAACACTCCTTTTGGGGGACATTCTGGCACATGGGGCACTTATTCTAGACTGAAGACATTTTTTTATTGGCCACATATGAAGAAGGAAGTGGAGGAGATGGTGCAACAGTGTGATACATGTCAAAAGAACAAATCTGAGCATGTCCCTTATCCTGGTTTGCTACAGCCACTACCCATTCCAGATAAGTTTTGGACTCACATCACCATGGATTTCATAGAAGGGTTACCTAAATCTTTTGGCAAGGATGTCATTCTAGTGGTTGTCGACAGGCTCAGTAAATATGCTCATTTTATGGCTCTGTCCCATCCTTACACAGCACAGACTGTAGCTAAACTCTTCCTAGACAATGTGTACAAGCTACATGGTCCTCCAGTCAGTATTGTTTCAGACAGGGACAAGGTTTTCACAAGTCAGTTTTGGAGGGAGCTATTTAAGTCAATGGGAACGACCTTAGATATGACCACTGCCTATCATCCTCAGTCAGATGGTCAATCTGAAAGGGTTAATCAATGTTTAGAAGGGTATTTAAGGTGTATGACGGGAGCACATCCTAAGCAATGGGTAAAGTGGCTCTCTTTAGCTGAGTATTGGTATAATACTAGCTATCATAGCAGCTTGAAGTGTTCTCCCTATCAGGCTCTCTACGGAACCCCACCCCCACACACTGGTTTAAGGGCATATCTAAACTCTCCTAATCAGGAAGTTAAGGAATGGGTGTCACAAAGGCAAGAAATGGTCAATTTGCTGAAGAAAAATCTGAACTTGGCGCAGGAGAGAATGAAATTATATGCTGATAAACACAGAGTTGAAAGAAGCTTTGAAGTGGGTGATTTTGTTTACCTCAAACTTCAACCCTATCAGTAAATTTCGGTGGCGTTGAGGAGAAATATGAAGCTTGCAGCCAAGTATTACGGGCCCTACAGAGTTCAAGAGAAAATTGGTCAGGTGGCTTACCGATTACAGTTACCAGAATCGTCAAAGATACATCCTGTCTTTCACGTCTCCTTTCTTAAAAAGTGTTTGGGTAAGAATATATTACCTTCTCCAGAACTTCCGATGGTGGATGTGGAGGGCCACTTCAAAATGGTGCCTTTCTCAATCCTCGGTTCTCGCACTATCACTCGTGACGGAAAGGCGGTACAACAGAGATTAGTACAGTGGACGGAAGGCGGCGAGGAAGATGCGGAGTGGATGGATCTGAAGGTTCTTCACCGGAAATTTGACTTTACCGATCCTTGTGGTCAAGGATCTGAAGATCCGGGGGAAAATGTCATGTACTTGAAGGACGAAATAGGGGAAGGAGATATGACAGTGGCGAGAGATGAAGCTTTGGCGGTGAAGGATGAAGCTTGGATGGATGGAAGAGAGATTGGGGAAGATTGGAAAGCGTTGACTGAAGAAATGGAAAAGATTGGATCTGGGAAGGAAGAGAAGAAGGAGAAAGGGACGGCAGGGATCTTCACAAGTGGCTAATGATCTACGGTTATGATGCAAGCTTAGTGACACGTGGCAGCATGTGGGCAACCAACGTGTTCACTACTATCTTTATTTACTTTTGCAGTACTTAATAGAAATGTTTCTCATTTAGCAGTTTTAGCCCAAGGTCCCCACCAACCTAAACTTTGGAGTATAAATTGTACGTGCATGAGTGAAAAACCCTAAGGAATTGATATTATCTTCTACCTCATCGCCTCCATTACAGTTTATTTCTGTCTTTCATCTCAGTTTTTCAGATATGTATTTATTTTACAAAATTATCCCATTAAAAAATGCAAAAATATTTGGATAACAGTGCATACTGTTACAGATCCCACCTGTTCTTCCCTGCACACCATCTCTCAACTTTGTGTCTTCCCAGACACACTTTGACTCGATAAAGATTAAAAAGAACAAGAAAAACACAAGAAAAGATGGACACAAATATGGGTTCATCACACACCCACACACTTGAATTACACTTGCCCTCAAGTGTATAGTTGCGATTTTGCCCAAGACTCAAACACAGACTCAATAGATCAGCACATCAACATGTTAGTCAAAATAGAATATGAAATATGTAATCAGATATTGCCATCAAATAGGTCAAGATAGAGTTATTGGGCAATAAGAGTATCCTCACCGGCACTCAACTATCAAGTGTATATGGTTAAGTGTTTACGCTCTTGACCAATATCAACAATGTTTTTCCATAGGCTTGTCTGCCCTCTACATCTCTACTTCTTTGAACAAAATCAAAATTACTTATCCTTAGGTCTTTATTAGGTTGTAACGTAGCTTAAGGCAAAAGGTGGGATAAGATAGGAAATGGCTATGTTAAGAAGACTCAGTTCTTAAGCAACAAGTTGCCCCTTATCTCCTTTCCACATCGGCCCTAGCACACTTATTCTTTCAGGACTTTTTTTTTTTACCCAACATCTCTAAAATAGGTGATATTGCCCAGCTAGTGCTACCCAATATTTTCCTTTCTTCCCTTCTTCTTCTAAACCTGAGTACTTGACCGGGAAGGCTTATAAATTCAGGCTACTATAAGTGAATTGAAAGAATTATCAACAAGCTCAAAGGGGCTAGGAAAGGATAAATGTCATGGTAGGGAATTTTGGCCATGGGCTCATTCAAACAAAAACGCGTAATTCATCTAAGCAATTCGACTAAGTTACATGAAGTTTCAATAGGAGATGCAGGCAAGTTCTAGATCAACAAGTCTCAATTAGTCATTATCACACAAGAAAGAAATAAATGCTACACATGTATATAGCATTCAACAGCTCAAAACCTCACAGTCTTTACCCAATATCTCATTCCGTCCTACCTATCTACATACGACATCACTTAGATCAACATACCTACTCTGACCTATCATGCCAACATGCTGATCAACAACTAAAATAAAATTTAAAATCACACAAAATAGACCAACATCCCAACACCCACACACTTTGCCTTAGGCAAAGTGAGTATGATGTTGGGCAACAACAGACATAAAAAAAACTGACTCAACAATTATTTACCAACAAACCCTAGAAGGGGATTCTAAGGCCTTCACCATACAATTAGCTGCGCAAATTGTGGGTGAAGGCAATAAGAACACCCTCTCAACCAACAAGACACAACAGAAAATAAAACACAAAACAAGACTCGACACAGAAACAAAAACAAAAACCTAAACTAATACAAAAGTGGGAGGAACATAAAATCAAAGAGAAGATTCAGGCGGGTACCTAAATCCTTGGTGTGCAAAGAATGCCAGCTGAGCATCCCTAATCTCGGTCAACAACTTCTCCATGTTGGCCAGCCTAGTCTCGACGTCGATGTTGGGCAGCACCGCCATAGCGGTGCTTGCCTCCTCCTTCTTGACCAAAGGTGGGCGCTTAGTGGATTTTGACCTGCCGTGGTCGATGAACATGAACTTGCCGTTCCTCAACTCGATGTTATTCATCTTCTTAAGGGCCGCTTCTTCAAACTTGCCGACCCTCATCACAGGCTTCTCCTTCATCTCGTCATACACACCGACTCCCTTCGCAAATGTTGTCACGAAGTATCCATACGTACACCCTAGAGCTTGCTTGGCCAACACCGTTTTGAGCTGCTCACCGAGGAAGGCTGCGAAGTTGACCTTGGTCTTGGTGTGCATACACCAAAGAAGGTACCTCTCCTTGTTGCTCAAGGTGTTGCCGCTGTCGTTCTTGCTGTACAGGTTGTAGGCAAGGATGCGATGGCAAAGCCTCAACGCATGGGTCTTCAACTCCGTGCCCTTGTTTTTGCCTTCATTGTACGGTGCTCCGTTCCCAATCTCCTTCCATTGCTCCTGGTAAGAAACGTCTCCATGGGGTGGCACTACCTTCTTAGCCTCCATAAATTCCTTCTTGGCCAAATCCCTCAGACTCACCATCCCCAAAATCTGGTTGAGGGCACTAACCAGAAAATCATACTTTTCATCCAAAAGCGAGAAGGAAATAGTGCTCATCCCAGTCTCGGGATCACTCGTCATAGCCGTAGTGATGTACACCTCCTTAACCTGCTCCTCATAGACTTCAATCGGCCATTCCAAGAACTTACTCCAGTCCTCGTATAGTTTGAAGTCGAGAACCCTGGGTGTTGTCACCTTCCAATTCCTAAGCCTCCTACACGTCATCACCATGGTGCCCTTTTTCTTCTTCATGTTCTTGCTGCTTGCTGGCGTCGATTGGTTGTCATCCTCTTCTTCCTCAACATCTTCCCCCTCTTCGTTGTCACTAGCCATTGATGGAGTTCCGGTAGCTCTCCCCTTCGACATTGACAGCTGGATAGAACCGGCATCCAAAGCAGTGGATTTGTACTTCTTCGCCGGCGCATCCTCCCCGACGTGGGGGCGCTTGCTGGCTACCCAGACGCTCTTCGTCTTCGGCGGGCTTTTCTTGGCTTTGGTCTCTTCCTCTGCCACCAACCTCGCCGCCTCTGCTTCAATGGTGTCATTCAGGTCTTCCTCCTCAACGTTGCCACCTTCTCCTTCACCTTCTTTATTCTCTTCCTCCTCACCGCGTCTTCTTCCTCCTCCGCCTTTTCTTCCAGTGGTTGATCGTTAACCTCAGCCCTCGACTGGGTTTCCTCCTCCACTTGCTTCGCCATCTCATCCATTAGGTTAAGGTTCTCATCGCTCATCATGAGGGTGGCATCGATCGGCGGGCTCTTGGGCACACTAGATCCGATGGTGACGGAGGGGTTTTGGTCGGCAGAGGTGTTGGCGGGTTCTATGGGTAGTTTCCGCTTAGTGGTTTTGGTAGATGGTTTGGTGGTGGTGGTGGTAGGGTTGTCGCTGGTAATGTCAATGTTGGTTCTGGTGGGGATTTTGTTGAGTTTGTCTCGTGAGCGAGTAGACACCATAGTGAGAGGTGTGGGTGTTTTAATAGAGAGGGAAATAGAGAGAAAATGAGAAATTGCAGAGGTTAATTTCAAATCGGGTAGTGGGGGTAGAGACATGTTAGGATAAATATATAGGGTGCAGTTTTTTAGGGATACAGTAACCGTCATCAGCAGTCGTTGAGCAACAACTTGGTTCACGCCCAAAACCTCTGCTCGATGCCCCCAACTCACTTCTCCATCGTGGTTCTTGTTCTACAACCTGTATCTTGCTCAACATCTCCTGCACTCTTTAAAACACCAAATAAACTCCAAACACAAACTCTTTCTTATGGTTAATCTAGAATTAAAAATACTTTAAAATAAAATACCGTAAAATAAAATACTTTAAGCAAAAACTAACCATTTTTTTTTCAATAATTTTTACGAAAATAAAGAAAAATAACTAAAAAAATAAAAAAAATAAAAAGAAAATACTAACCAGGTTGCCTCCTGGACAGCGCCCCGTTTAAGGTCTTGGGCACGACACCCCCCTCCTTTTAAAGTCAGAGGTCCTCCTCGACAGGGAACCCAGCTAGTTCCCCCTCAACAAGTTGTTCTTGCCCAAAATAGGCCTTTAAGCGCTGGCCATTGACTTTAAAAATCTTCCTATTCTTGGGATCCTTGATCTCTACAGCTCCATTTGAGAATTGAGCTTATACTTCATACGGTCTTACCCACTTGGTCGAGAGCTTTCCCGAAGAAAGCCTAAATCGAGTTTGGCACAGCAGCACTTGTTGCCCAAAATGGAACTCCTTCTCTTTAATCAAAAGATCATGGGTCTTCTTCATCCTTTCCTTATATAAACTGGCATTATCATAGGCTTGAAGCCTTTTCTCGTCAAGTTCTTGGATCTCGAGCTTCCTTGATTCACCCGCCTCATTCCAATCGAAGTTGAGTTGGGCAACAGCCCAATGTGCTCGATGTATCAGCTCCATGGGCAAGTGACACCTTTTGCCATAGACCATACGATATGGAGACATGCCAAAGGGTGTCTTAAAGGCAGTCCTATATGCCCACAAGGCATCATCGAAGCGCATACTCCAATCCTTCCTTGTCGTGCCCACGGTCTTCCTGAAGATCGTCTTGATTTTTCGATTGGACAATTCCGCTTGTCCATTGGCTTATGGGTGGTAGGCTGTTGACACACGATGAGTAACTCCATACTTTTTGAACAAGGCGGTGACCGTCGCGTTGCAAAAATGCGAACTTTGATCACTAATGATAGCTCGAGGTACACCAAACTAATTGAAAATTTGAATTCCCAAAAAGTTAGAAACCACCTTCGAATCATCCTTTGTAGAAGCACGAGCCTCGACCTACATCGAGACATAGTCCACTGCCAATATGATATACTTGTTGCCTTTGGAACTCGGCAAGGGTCCCATAAAATCCATGCCCTATATGTCGAACACCTCCATGGGCAATATCAGCATCATGGGCATCTCGTTCCTTTTCGTGATGTTGCCTTCCCTTTGGCACTTCTCACACATCTTGACCCACTCATAACAGTCTTTGAACAATGTTAGCCAATAAAAGCCACACTCCAAAACCTTCCTCGCAGTACGTTGGTGCCCAAAGTGTCCTCCACATTCCTTGTTGTGGCAATGCTCAAGAATGCTTCTTTGCTCTTTATCCTCGACACACCTCCTTATTATCTTGTCCGCACATTCCCTCCATTAATATGGCTCGTCCCAAATATAGAAACGACTCTCGTGTTTAAGCTTGTTCCTTTAGTAACGCCCAAGGTCGGAAGGTATCTCCCCAGTCACCAAGTAGTTCACGAGATCAGCGTACCATGGCTCATCTTGGGCAAGATTCAGGTGCTCGTCGGGAAATGTCTCCTTGATTGGCACCCCATCATCAGGCTGGAGGATTCAACTTAGGTGGTCAACTACTTGGTTCTGGGCACCACTCTTGTCCTTGATCTCTATGTCAAATTCCTGCGGTAAAAGGATCCATCTAATCAATCTTGGCTTGGACTCCTTCTTGCTCAACAAGTACTTCAACACCGCGTGGTCTGTGTAAACTATGGTCTTGCCTCCAAGTAAATAGGATCTAAACTTTTCAAAGGCAAAGACAATAGCTAACAACTCTTTCTCCGTAGTGGCATAATTGCATTGGGCTGGGTTCAATGTTTTGGAGGCATAATAGATGACATATCTCTCATTTCCTCGCTTTTGCCCAAGAACTGCTCCCACGGCATAACCACTGGCATTACACATTAACTCAAAAGGCATCCCCCAATCTGGAGGTTGGATAATGGGGGCTGTAATCAAGTTCTCCTTCAAGGCATGGAACGCCTTTTTGCAATCTTCATTGAACTCCCATGGTACATCATTTTGGAGTAGTCTCGTCATTGGTTAGGCAACTTTGGCAAAGTCCTTGAAAAATCTCCTGTAGAATCCAGCATGCCCTAGAAATCCTCTCAACTCCTTCACAGATCTTGGGTAAGGTAACTTGGCAATGATGTCGACCTTGGCCTTGTCCACCTCAATTCCTTTACCCGAAATGACATGCCCCAAAACTATTACTTCTCTCACCATGAAGTGGCACTTCTCATAGTTCAACACAAGGCTCTTCTCAACACATCTCTTCAAGACTCGATCCAGGTTGTTGAGGCATGATTCGAAGGTCTTGCCGTAGATGGTAAAATTGTCCATGAAGACTTCGATGCACTCTTCAAGAAAGTCAGAAAAATGTGCATCATACACCTTTGAAACGTTTCAGGTGCATTGCATAACCCGAATGGCATCCTCCTATATGCAAATGTTCCGAAAGGGCACGTGAAAGTGGTCTTGCCTTGATCCTCGTCAGCAACCCAAATCTGCATGTACCCTGAATAACCGTCAAGAAAATAATAGTAATCATTACCAGCTAACCTCTCAAGCATCCCGTCGATAAAAGGCAAAGGAAAGTGGTCTTTCTTCATCTTTTGGTTTAGCTTTCGATAATCAATGCATACTCGCCATCCGGTATGCAATCTCATAGCCACCATCTTCTTTTTCTCGTTCTCAACAACTTGGATTCTCGACTTCTTGGGCACCACGTGCACCGGGCTCACCCATCGGCTTTCGGATACGGGGTAGATGATCCCTAAGTCAAGAAGCTTAAGTATCTCTTTCATCACCACCTCTTTCGTGGAGGGATTCAATCGCATTTGTGGATCTCTTACGGGAATAGCATCCTTCTCAAGCAAAATGTGATGAACATAATCCATAGGGTTAATGCCTTTCATGTCGGCCAATGTACACCCTATTGCCTCCTTGTATTTGCTTAGCACCTCACCAACTTGGACTTCCTCCATGCTCGATAGCTCGGAAGATATGATCACGGGCAAAGTCTCGTTCTTGCCAAGATATATGTATTTCAGGTGCTTGGGCAAAGGTTTCAGCTCCAAAGTAGGTGTTTTTTACAATGATGGCACTAACCTGTTCTCCGGCTTCAACTCAGGGATATTTAGTGGTTCAAATCCCTGAGGTTGCATGTTGCCCGGAATCCTGGCATAACTGCATTCCTCCACATCTGTTGGTTCATCGTTCTGTGCAAGATCCTCTTCTGTCTGCAAGCTGGCATCCTGCTCAAGAACTAATTGTTGCCAGAATTCTTCCACTATCACCACGGTCTCATCATGGGGTAGTTCCTCGAGTTCCTCATCAAACTCATTAAAGGGCTTTTGGTCACCTTCATTCTGGTCCTCATCCTTGAAGTAGTCTTCGTCAGTGGAGTAGTCGAAACTGTGCCCATGGACTGACTCCTCCCAGAAATCTCTATCACTTTCATACTCATCATCTTCGAAGAATTCCATCATGGCACCCGCTGTCTCATTATCCTCATGTTGGTCGAAATCCAGATCAAGATCCTGATTGAGATTGAGATCCTGCTGGATTACATCCTCATTATCTTCAAAAAATAGCTTAAACTCTTCAACGTCTCCATTCGCTCACCACGGGCATTGAGGGTGTTGAGGTGCTCCATGGCATCATTCTGATTTTATCTATAAGCATCGAACTCTACCACCTCTCCAGCTACCTGGACCGTCAATTTCCGAGTATCACAATCGATTTTGGTGCATGCTGTCCTCAAGAACGGCCTTCCAAGCAAGATCACTAGGTTCTTGATTGCTTTCTTCTCCATGTCGAGAACATAGAAGTCGGCCGGGAACAGAAGATCTCCCACCCTGACCAATACGTCCTCCAAAACTCCATCGGGATAGACTATGGATAAGTCTGCCAATTGAATGGCAACACGGGTAGGAGAAAGAGGTCCAAACCTCATCTCGTCGAACATGGCCCTCGGCATTATATTTATCGAGGCTCCGAGATCAAGCATCACCTTGGGTATTGACGTAGTACCTATTGTGCATGGTATGACAAACATGTCAGGATCATTTTTTTGATCGGGATATGAGGGTTCATGAGAGCTGACACATTCTCTACATGGAAACGGACATTATCGGGGTACTTAGTCTTCTTCAAACACATCTCTTACAAAAACTTTGCACACTTTGGCATGGACTATAATGCCATCAATAATGGGAGGTTAATCTCCACTTTCTTGAACACATTCATCATGTCCTCCAACTCCTTCTTATCACGATCGCGGGCAAAACATCTTGGGTACGGGATTTTCGCCTTAGCAGTGTGAGGAACGGTTCTCTTGGCCAAAGCCTCTGTCTCTCTTTCAGCTTTCATAGAGTCCAACAACTCGTCATCTTAATTGAATCCCACCTCTTTACGTAATCAAACAAGGCTTCATCCTCCTTATTATCGAAGATGGGATTTTTCTTGGCCTTTATCCCTTCTTCATGCTTTGCCTTCAGCTCCTCGTAGATGTCATTGATATCTCCCGTACTCATCTTGGTTTCCTCTACTCGAACAGGTTCCTTGGGTTGGGTCTTGGGCAATAACTCTGGCAACTCCTTCCCACTCCGCAAAGTCATAGCATTGACTTGCTCCTTGTTGACCTCCACTTGGGCAGGAAGCCTTCTATTCTTGTCATCTACAAGCCTTGACAAGGTTTAATTTATGTAAGTCAATTGAGCTTGAAGGTTATTCGATTGACATCGACTTTCTAGTTGAAAGTGCTCAAAATCCCTTCTCAGCCTTTGGTTCTCATTTGTAAACCGATCAATGGTCTCCTTCATGAACTCTGTCTTGGCTGGTTCTCGATGTGGAGGAACATAGTTATGTTGCTGTTGAGGTGGTTGTTGAGGTGGAGGAATATATTGTTGTTGCTGCTGAACTGGCTGCTACGGCTGTTGGTGGGAAGGAGGTATTTGATAGTGGTTGTTGCCATACCTCAGGTTCTCGTGCTGGTTCTGCCTATAGCCAAAGTTGTTGCCATAGTTGTTGTTATTGCCATACTGGAACCTTTGTTGCCCACCACCTTGCTGGTTCTAACCTATTGCATTCACCTCCTCTCCTTCTTCCACGAACCAACTGGGACATTCTGAGGTGATGTGGAATGCTGACTGACATACCTCGCATTTCTTCACACCTCTTTTAATTTCCCTGCCATCTACTTTCTTGTTCAAGGCCTCCATTTGACTATCCATCTTAGCCATAAAGTCTTTCATAGTTCTGGCCAAGTTGTCTGAGCTGCCCTTGTTGCCTTCGTACCCCCCCTCTTGGGATATCATCTTCTTTTCGTGATTGTTCTGTCATTGCTCCGATTCTCTTAAACACCTCTGAAGGTGATTGATCACATATCGCTCATCCACAAGCTGCAATTATCAATTTTCTCTCAGATGCCCTCAATCCTTTTAAGAACTATTCAATCAAGTCTATGTCCTGAATTCGATGTTGAGGACATCTTGCTATCAACTTCTTGAATCTTTCATAGTAGTCATACAGCGACTCACTTACACCCATCTTGATCGAGGAAATGACATTCCTCCCACTTTGTATCCGGCCAACGGGTATGTATTGGTCAAGAAAAGCCTGCTGCATCTTTTTCCAGGTGTCGATGCTTCCCTCTGGCAAAGTGTAAAGCCACTCACGTGCTCCGTCAAGTAGTGAAAATGAGAACGTGAGTAGCCTTACGTAGTTAGGAAACGTATCTTGGGCAGTAACTTGTTCTCTATTATTCTCATCATTGTTGTCATTTAGGACAACATTTCGTTCCAAATTGTTTCTATTGTTGCCATTTCGATCAGGAAGGGCATTGTTCCTCACAGTGCTTATCGCCATCTCAAAGTCTTGAAAATGGGTCTGAGGGTCTTCTCTGGGATGATCGCTGAACATGGGCAATATCTGTATCAACGAATGTCTGAGCTCCCAGTTGCCAGTGATGGCGGGTAACTGGATACTTGAAGGTCTGATTCCCTTGTCGTCAGGGAACATAATCTGATGGATGGTTCTTTTTTGCTGTCCAGCCATGGTTGTTGATGTCTCTACTTCTGAACTAGGTGTTGACTCCTCGCTATCTGTACTCGCTGTTGAGCAAGAATCGTCTTCTTGCTCAATATCCTGATCTTCTATCAAGCACGGGGGCTCTAAAGGTTCGTTGTCGCCTTCCTCCAGATCTTTCTTGTTCTTGCGTAGTTCTGCGTGATTTCTCCTAGCTATCACTTCCGGGCATGCACCGTGATCTTGTGGATTTACGTCACTCCGTAGATGTGGCTTGGACATAAACCGTGCTCAACTCAAGCTAGAAGAGCACACTAGCTTAAAACCAAGTCCCCGGCAACGACGCCAATTTGACGAAGGTCGTCGTTACACTCTTCGCACAAATAAATTTATAAAACACCTCTTGCCCAACAAGGTAGTAGTTAATGAAAAGTAGGGTCGATCCCAAGGGACTTGGTGTAGAACTGCTCTTCAGATAGTTTTCAACAGAAGGGATTATGGTCGAGATATATCTCAATATCCTGTAACTCAACAAGTGAAATATCAAATAACAAAGAAGTTTGGGTTAGGGTTTCGAATCAATAATCCTAATAACTCATTACTCATTCATTGGTGCAAAGATATTCAATTACTTGCTTTCATTACTTGGTTTAAGACAAAGATTACTTTATACCCTAGTGGTCACGAAGTCACGATATAAACACACGAAACCTATGTCTATCCAATTTTACAGATCTTGACCAGAAGGCAAGATCTCCTCTTCCGATCAACAAAGTCACAAAGACACTTCAGTAACAATGCTGCCCAAAAGGCATTAAGAAAAAACAGACCCTAGACAGCCAAGAGGTAAGTCAATACCGACTGCTCTCCACAACTCTTTACCTTCTTGGTTACGAGAGACTCTCTCGAGTTTAATCCCAAATCCTTTTAATGACTTAATCTCAATATCTAGATAGTGATCAATCATATGTTAATATCAATTAAGTCTAGAATCATTCCTAAGTGTTTTGGGAATAAAAACAAATAACGAACTCACACAATTCAACCTCACGAGTTTAGAACGAGTAATTAAGATCAAATCATCTACATCCAACCTAAACAATAAATTTAGCTAGACATAATCTTAAATGAAAACACAAAATATATAAGGGAAATCATACTTGAAATTAAACTGGAAACGGTTGCTACTCAAAATGTAAGTCAGCAACTAAAGTCTTGGCTTCAAGCCAACAACTAAAAACTAATGCAGAAAATACTAAACACGAAATATGAAAGTAATTTCCCCGTAGGACTTGTTTCTTCCTCACGCTCTCTTCAAACTAGAATGCAGAACTAAGCTAATAAAACTCGAATTCCCTTTCTTACAAAGTGAAGTCGGCCATATATATAGGCGATGGAATTAGGGTTAGGATAGATTCCTTGTTGGTAAAGGACTCTTTCCATGCATTTCCGCCTCCTTTCTTATCCATGCAGCTGTGATTTACTTCCCTTACGTGGTACATATCTTCATCGATTAGGTTTAGCTAGGATAAGGAAAGAAATCTTTGATCCTTATCCTCTTCCTTGGAAAAGAAGAAATCCGCTGCTGCTCCGACTTACATCTTAACTTCGATGTCTACATCCTGTATCGCTTCCTATGTTGACTAGGATCCTGGCTCCTCCGGGTACTCTGTCTGTTGGCTTCAAGGATATGGGGAGGTACTTCCTGACTTGTAGATTGAATAGAACGTTGTTGCCCAGCTACAAGCTTCCAGTCCTATGTCCATTTGCATTGTATCGCCATCTCAGTATCTCAACAACAGATTTTCACCGTTTTTTGCCCAAGATCCCACCTGTTCTTCCCTGCACACCATCTCTCGACTTTGTGTCATCTCAGACACACTTTGATTCGATAAAGACTAAAAAGAACAAGAAAAATACAAGAAAAGATGGACACAAATATGGGTTCATCAAGTTGTGAGCAGGGTCCTCCATGTACTTTGATTTATGTTGATAACCTCTGAGCTTAGATGATTTAGGCAATTCTTTCATTAGCCAATTGAGCTTAAATTGACTACTTGATATCATTATCCTTTGATAAGCCCCTTTGAGCTTAAATGATTCTTTCTAACACTTAAATATTGCCCTGTAGAAATTGATTTTATCTGGTTTTGGGAACCTGGGCGATAAAAGAAGAAAAAGGGCAGGAAGGAGATAGGGTACATCTTGGGCAAAATAGTTGGGTTCTTCCTAGTTTAAAAAATAAAGGAATTAGGGGAACAAAAAAAAGAGAAAAAGAAAAGAAAGAAAAAATTCATAAGTTCCCTAGAAGAAAGTTGAAGCTTAAGCCTGGATAATTGAGGCAAGGAATTAAGAAGAAGCTGGAAACCCCTGTTGCCTAGTACGAGTTTAAATGACCTTTAGCCAAGATCTAAATACTTCCTACCTTTTGCCTTAAGCTAATATAACCTAAAAAGACCTAATAATGAGTTCTGAGATTTAGAATAAGAGCTTTAGATTTAAAGGGCAGACAAGTCTATGGTGATACCGAAGTCAAGATGATCTATGAGCGTGAAAATGAACTTAAACACAAGTGTGATGAGTGTGGAAAGGATATCCTAGAGCTCACAATTCTATCTTGACTTGTTTGATGGCACTGTATTTTCTTTTCCCTTCACTTGCGGAATTCTTTAAGAGATTGTTGTATTGTTTTGACTAACTCTCCATTGTTGATTTTGTTTGGAGTCTTTTGTTCTTTTGTTCTTTTGTTCTTTTGTTTGTGTGTTGGGCAAGTTGTTTGTGCACACTTGAGGATAAGTGTGGGTTAAGTGTGTGCACATGATGAGTCCATATTTTGTGTGTATTTTGTGTCTGTTTTAGGTAGTTTAGATCGAGTCTTTGTGTGTATTTTGTCTAGTTTTAGTGTCTAGGAGGACATATTCTGGGCAGGAAGAGGTTTGTTGCTTTGCAGGTGGATTATGGGCAAAACAGAGATGGAAAGCTACATTTCTGGAAGCAGGCAGGGCAGGACGGAATTGGTCAAGATAGGCGGAGTGTTTTGGTCAACCGGCGTTGTTTCTCTCCTAGGTCTAGAAGGATAAGGAAAAGATGATCTAACTTAAATATCTTTCATTATCCGACTAGATTTAGGATCCGCAAGGGATTTTTTGAAGATAGATGTGACATATCATGTTGGGGTCGTGCTTATCAAGTATTTACTTACATCCCAAGGTAGCTCGTGGATTCCTTCCATGTTAAGGACCGGGGGCCCCAACCCTAGCTCTGGCAGAGATGCGTGGGTCCCCGCAGCACTTAAGCCGTCAAAGGGCGCACGACTTAGGCACCAGCTAGCGCTTTAGACTAGCTCCCCGCAGCACTTTAGGCCGTCAAGGGCGCACGACTTGGGCGCCAATGCTTTGGGCTGGCAGAGATGCGTGGCTCCCGCAACACTTTAGGCCGTCAAGGGCGCACAACTTGGGCGCCAATGCTTTAGGCTGGCAGAGATGCATAGCTCCCCGCAGCACTTTGGCGGTCAGAAGCGCACGACTTGAGCGCCATCGCTTTTGGTTGGCGTAGATGCGTGGCCTTATTATATTTCAGACCCTGAAGTATATTATAATATTGGTTGTTTATGAGATCTTGTTTACGACTATTGTCGTATATCATAGCTCGGCAGTGCTTATTCAATAACGATGTTACTTGTACTTATTTGTTCTGATTCTTCACTTCAATGTTTTGTTTGGTTTAACAGCACATACTACACCATTCAACATGATCGAATGGTAACATAATTATAGATCCTAGGAGATAATACTTCAAATCTCGCAAAACACGTCTGATTATCACCATTCCTCATTTTTCACACGATAAACTTCGTCGATTTAAACCTTAATTCAGACATACGGAAATTAACTGGAAGCAGAAAAACGTAATTATCTAAATGAACATTCAATTGGCTCCACAATTAGCTTTAATCAGATCAGAGCATGTACAATGTTACTCAGAGAGAGTAGATTACGTTCCCTTCATTTCTCAGCTCTGGCCAAAAAAAAGAAAAAGAAGGAAATAGAACGAGAAAGCACAAACTACACGCATAATTCGAACAAATAAAATCAACACCCTAGCTCATGTTTCCCACAGACAGCGCCAGTTGGTAGAGCCAGGTAAAAGCTCTACCAACAAAGGGAATTTTTGCTAAAAGCATAGAAAGAAAAGGATAGATTCCCGATGAGAATAGCTAACTACCTCTTCCTCTTCACTTGACTTCAGGTTCCTGCTCCTCGAAAGCCCTGTAAAAAAGACAAAAAGAAGCCTCAGACCGGGGGTTGTGGCCAGCGAAGACCCTCCAACGCTCAAGTCAGGTATCTTGGGTAGGAAGAAAAAGGGGACGAAGAGGAAAGTAAAAAAGAAGATAATGATAAGAAAGAGAAGAAAATTGTACCTCATGCAGAAGGTTATTAGTTTTTATAGGGTATGGAAAATATGGGGGCAAGATAATCACTTCAAGTATAATTAAATAGGGTCTAGGCCGGCTTTGGTAGACAGATCCAAAGTGTAGGTGCCATTGGGCTGTAGAGAACATCATGGCCATCTTTATTTTAGGCCCAAGAGAGTACAACTCATATCAACAGTGACTCAAGTATTTGAGGAGGCTGCATAATGTTACAATCACTGACGGAGCTACATTGGCGCATGGGGGTTCCTTGGGCCCCCCACCCCCAAGCCCCACCACCATATAGTGTATGTTTAAATTTTTATATTTTTAATTATGTTATTATACAAATTATATGGTGTGTTAAATTTTAAGCATTTTTCATTTTTATTTATACTCCCTCCGTCCCACTACTGATCTCCTAGTTTTTCTGGGCAGGGAAATTAAGGAGAAAATAATTAATGGTAGAAAATGTATTTAGTGGAGTTATAGAGAGAGTGAATAGTAAAATAAAGTGAGTACAAATAGTAAAATATAGTGAGTCAAGAGAGAATGAATAGTGAATGACACGAAAAATGAGGAGAAAAGTAGGTTGAAAGGTGTAAAGTGAGTATAATTAACTAAACTAATTATTTCTATAAAAAAAAGTAGGACAACTATAACGAGACGCCCGGAATAGAAAGTATGACATCTATAATGGGACGGAGGGAGTAATATTCTTCTTACAAATATAAAAATTCCTATAAATTGAAAATTAGTGTGCGAAATTTATTGCTCGGGATTAATATAGTTCTATTTGATTTATTTATTTCTCACCATGATAATAGAAAGATAATTTAAAAATTTGAAAACAATACAAAAATTTATATTAAGATATTATAGTCGTACTAAATTTTATATTCTTTTTCTCAAATTTATCTATAATATTTAAATTTATAATTAATTTTGGGCCCCCCACATTAATATTCCTAGCTCCGCCACTGGTTACAATACATCAAACTTTTTTTTTCAACAGTTACGAACTAACGATATTAGGGTGCGTTTACTTTGTTGGAAATTTTTTCATTGGAAAATGATGGATAAGAAAAGGTGAGAAAATATTAACATTTCCATCTTTTCCTTATCTCATGTTTATTAGCTTAAAAAAGAAAATTATCACATGATCCCCACCACTCATCCCCATTTTTATGCATTTTGTTCATTGGAAAATATTTTCACACCACTACTAACCAAAGAAAATATTATCCAACATTGGAGAGAAAATGATGGAAAAGGGGCTGCTCGGGAAAGTTATCCACCCTACCCGGAGAAAATTTTCTATCAAAGTAAACATGTAGAAAAGATAGAATGTAATGCCCCGTAAATTCCTTAGGACCTTAAAATTTTAAAGTTAATTAAATAAATGGCTTTGCACGCCTAAGTTTACGATTTTGAATTCTAAGACTAATGGTCGAATCCGTTTCCGAAAATAAATTACAGAAGTCAGCTAGACGACTACTGTATTTAGGGTTAGCGCGTACGGAAAGTTTTTAGTTCGTGAACTCAGAACGGAAAACCGTCTGATTTTTACATTCACGAAATCGCGATACGAACTCGCCCGAGAAAGTTCGTTTTTATGTTTTTCCGGACAAAACTCGGACTGTGTCGTCCCGAGTTTTTGTCAAAATAAATTTTATAAATTCATTTTCCGATGAAGTTTTGTGCGTTAAAATTTTAGGTCGAATCGGATCGCGACGATTTTGTACCGAGCAACGCTTTTCGTCGAACGTTTTCCGTAACGTCGGTTCGCGCCGGAAAAGCGTGTATTTTTCTTTTCTTCCCCACCATGACCGACATCATCCCCTCTCACTTTATGTGATATTTTCATTTTAATGTTATATTAAGGGACACCTAATGTAGTTCCTATTCATACTTTACACCTTTCAACCTTATAACCTAAGTTAATCATTTAAATCCATCTCTCCCTCCCAACACTCCCAAAATCGGCAGCCCCATCTCTTACACTCTAGTTCTTCATTTCTTCATCTCCATTGAAGAAACCTCCAAGTTCTTGAAGAAGAAAATCACACAAGTCCTCATCCTTCCATTCAAACTTCATTCTTCCTTTGTTAATTATCAAGGTAAACCTCTCCTCTATATTTCTATCCATCCATCATCCTCTTCTTTTTATTTTCCTTTTTGGATCGAAAATTAGGGTGATGAATTAGATGAATTGATCTTGAATTAATGAAATTGGATGTGTTAGATAGGTTAATTAGGGTTTAGAATTGAACAAAATCAAGAACCCTAATCTCTTGTTAAATACCGAAATTTTTAGGTTATTTGTAGGATTTTTGGATTTCTTCAATTAATGATAAAATCATGCTTAAGAGATGCTTAATTAGTGATTAGAACAAAGAGGAATCGAAAGCCCCATGTTTTGTGAAAATTCGATTAGGGTTTGAGTATGAATTTGGGGATTTATGCATGTTAGTATGAAATTGGATTTCAATTGTTCAATTAATGTTATAGTAGGATGATTAATGAGTAAATGGTGTTAATTGGAGAAGAAAATCACTCTCTTAATATATATATAAATACCGAAATTTATAGTAGAATTAGGGGTTTCCATGTGTTGAATTTAATTGATGAATTGATGATGGAATTATGTTGCAAATGATGTTAATTGATTATGGGAATTTAATTAGATTTTTCTAAAAATATTTATTGTAATGTAAGAGACGAAGAACACGTTATAAATTGAAATATAGTATTGTTATGAGATGATTGTATGCATAAAAGTGATTCTCGTTAGATGTAGTTTAATGACGTAAAATTTGAACGGAATCCGACAACTTTGAAAATTGCATAAGAGACGAACAACTAGACGTAACTAAAACCGATAAGTCGAATGAGAATTCTAATTTGATATTATTGTCTATGATGGACTTGAGAACAACTTTGTAGTTGATGTCATGAGCTTTCGAGCTAATATAATATGAGCTATAGTTATAGTCGAGAACTAGAACGCGATTTGAATAACTTGTTGGTTTAGTAATTGTTAGTTGAAAGTCGACGTTTAGAACGTCGTGCTATTGGACGAGTTTTGAGAAGGAGTTCGTCACGTACGGGAGTACGTGATGACTGCCTTGAGGGTCCAGTTTCTAAAGAAATCGAATTCGAGAACTTAGAATGAACCTAAGACGTTATACGTCGAATCTATCGAGCAACTAGGGTTTTCGCGGCAGTTTTGCGACCCTCGCCGGAAACTGTAATAACTTTTAGCTCGTTTATTGGATTTGCGATCCGTAAATTGGAGCGTAACCTAGACATCCCAAACTTTCAAATGGTACAGGGCTCATCCCCTGTTTCCAAATCCTCTGTTCTGGGCAGTCCCCAGAGTTACTGGATTGCGCAGTGAAATTTCAGTTTCATTTCTTCTAAGTTGTTTTGTTTGCAACTTAGTTTCTTTCGATCGTTTAAGTCATAATAACTAACGAATATCTCCCTACTGACCCTAGAGTCAAGTACAGGGCCTTGAGTGTTAAAACCAGTCGAGATCTCATCTCGTATCCGTTAAAGTAAAGAAGTTTAGTTAAGCGAGAAATTGCTTAAGTCGTTTAATGAACTAAATCGTAATTTTTCTAAGTTGATTCTTTCCAACTTAGTTTCTTATGATCTTTTCAGTCGTATTAAGCTATCGACTACCCTCTCTACTGACCTAAGAGTCGAGTATGAGACCTTTCGAGTTCTAAATGGGATTTGTTCGAGTCTCGTTCCCGTTTAAGTAAAATGAATCTAGTAAGCGTGCAAATGCCTAAAGAATGAAACGACTAAAACTTATTTCAATTTTCTTTGATCGATTATCTTTTACGACCCGTTTTTAAGTATTATTATTTTACGATGAAGGAGGAAGCCAACTGTAAAGAAAGGACGGAAGATCCGAAGATTGGAAGCTAGTGCTTTTAGTTCTGTATTACGAGGTGGGCTTTTATATACAAAATAAAACGAGCAATGCTCGGAAAATCTTTTTTTATCGCTTTGATATCTGTGTTTTCAAAGTGATATTATGGCATGAGCTGTTTTATGTTTTATGTGAGTTCTCTTGTACCTATCTGAGTCAACATTCGTGTTTTCTAGATTTAGAGTTAATCTAACTAGGTTAACTAACGATCGGCTCTGAGTTAGCTGCTAAGTGCTTTTCAGAGTTAGTGCACTTTGTAACCTGTGGTGTATGTGATATCCTGTTGAGGGGTACCAGCCACGGTGAATGAGAATGGGTCAAGATTGAATGTAACATTAGTCAGAAAATGCTCGCGCGAGTGATTTATGAGAAAAGAGTCAGAAAATGTTTAGTAGACACGGGTTTCTTTCAATAAAACCCCGATGTGCTACAATTATGAAATGCCATATTTATCTATACTTATGATTACGATTTCAGCATCGTGCCCACTAAGTACGTTTGTACTTAGCCCTGCATTGCTTTCTAAATGTGCAGGTTGAAGCGACGGTGAGCGGCGACGGTTGATGTTGAGTTCAAAGATAGGATGCTTTAGTTAGAACTCTTCCGCTGCAGAACTCTCAGTCTTCTTTTGAATAATACACTGTAGTTTAAGTCTGTAAATATGAACTTAGTTTCTACTGTGTACTTTTGTCGAGTAATCCTTAGCGATTAACTCTTTCTTATTTATATTCAAGTCTTGTTCATGGTTTATTGATGTCTTTTATGTATGTTTAGTCAGTTAGCCCCCTTCTTCCCCGCTTCTTTAATCCAACCCCAGTCGCACCCCGGCTTCTGCCGTCCCTCGGGATTTGGGGCTGTGACATAGAAAATGAGAGAAAATATTCATTTTCCACCATTTTCCATCAAAGTAAACGCACCCTTAGTTGAAAAGGTGATGGAATACATTTTCATATATATGTCTGTAGTAGCAAGGTGATATAATCTTATTTTCTTAATAGCAATCCTTGTTTTTTTTTTTGATATAGGAACCCGCAGCCGCTATCTTCGGTGTGTACTGGGTAAATCCCCGTCCCTTGTATTGCTTTGATTGGGAATGGATCACAGTAGATTTCCAAATAGAAATATTTTTTATTTTGTATTTTTAGATCGATATCTAAATCAAAGACAGCATATAGGCATGTACATGTACAGAACTATAGCTGCAGTGCACAGATATGTAAATTTTCTTTTGCTATTACAAGTTTTCACAGTAAATGATCCTATGCAATATGCAATAAAAATACTATTTTAAATTACTAGAGAAATTGAAAGTTACCATACAAGGATTTTTTCTTTTTGAAAGGTGATCTACAAGGATATTATTAGTTTGTATTGTTTCTTTGGCTGATGAAAATTTAAGACTCGTCCGCTAGATTTGAAATTCAAATTTTAATAATTGAGACTTTTTATTTAAAGTTTGTATAGATACTTTTTCTATTGTTTTACAGCAGTGGAACCCCTATAAATTGATACTTTCAGAATTATGAAATTTTATTATTAAAAAGGTAGTAATTGAAATAGGTATTTCATATTAAATGACTATAAGTTAATTACATATGCATTTAACAAACATATGTATAATTCATGTATTAGATACAATGTATTGCAATTGTATAATTTAAATTTATTCAACGAACATATTTACAATTGTATACATAAAATTTCAACGAACACATGTTTTTAAATCAATTCAAAGAACATTAGAACAAGACACATATTACACTTGATGTCCCATATTAATGAAAGAACTACTATTTAAACGAAATAAAAGATTTTAAATTCATTTCAAAAAATACTATGGCTTATCATCTAAGATGTGTCGAAAAAAACGACCATGCCCAAATGCGCAAGACATTATGTAAGTACCAAAAAGATCACACTAGAGCTTTTGAGTGCCGTGAGAAAAATTAGATATTAAATTCATTTTAGTATAAATATCAACACAAATCAAACAACAATGAATTCATATTTACTCACTTATCCAAGTTATCTTTATTATTTTAAGAAATTATTAATTTATAATTTTAAAATGACCATATATTGGCAAAAACTTCTGTGCAACTGGTTACACTCAGTGCAACCAGTTTTACACAATAAATAAAAACGCTCCCAAGAAATGCATATGTGATCAGCTAGCCTAATGGTAAAACTACCACATAAGTCTCTCTCTTCTCCGCCCACCAGAGTTCAAATTTCACTCAGCGCATATCTTTTTTTTTCCCTTTTTTCCTCTTCTTATTTCTCTCTTTGTTTTTTTTTTTTCCTTTTCTTATTTCTCTCTCTTTGTTTTAGTTTTCTCTCTTTGTTTTTTTTTTTCCTTTTTCTTATTCTTACTCTTTGTTTTTTAATTTCTTTTTCTTTCTTTTCTTTTTTCTCTCTCTTTATTTTTAATTTTTTTTTCCTTTTTAATTAATTTTCTTTACTTTCACTTATTTATAAACAAATATTATTATAATTTATTCTTTATAAAAATGTACACCTTACTATTGTTTATTAATCTCATATTGGGGTTTAATTAATTCAATTCCCTTAGAATTCATTATTTTCCAATTAGAATTTATTAAATCTCAATTAGTATTTAATTAATTTATTATTTCTCAATTACGATTTAATTAATTCAATTCCCTTGGGGTTTATTATTTAATTGATGTGAAAAAAAGTAATATTTCATAATCATTACTTTTCTTACCGATAATGTTTATTTTAGTAATTCGGTTAAATAATTATTATTTTTTTCCCTCTTCTTATTTCTCTCTTTGTATTTTTTTTCCTTTTCTTATTTCTCTCTCTTTGTTTTAGTTTTCTCTCTTTGTTTTTTTTTTCTTTTTCTTATTCTTACTCTTTGTTTTTTAGTTTCTTTTTCTTTTTTTTCTTTTTTCTCTCTCTTTATTTTTAATTTCTTTTCCTTTTTTTAATTAATTTTCTTTACTTTCACTTATTTATAAACAAATATTATTATAATTTATTCTTTATAAAAAAAGTACACCCTACTAGTGTTTATTAATCTCATATTGGGGGTTTAATTAATTTAATTCCCTTAGAATTCATTATTTCCCAATTAGAATTTATTAATTTACAATTAGTATTTAATTAATTATTATTTCTCAATTACGTTTTAATTAATTCAATTCCCTTAGGGTTTATTATTTAATTGATGTGAAAAAGCTAATATTTCATAATCATTACTTTTCTTACCGATAATGTTTATTTTAGTAATTCGGTCAAGTAATTATTGTTGTGATGAAAAATAACTATTGATATGAAGAAAAGATTCAAAAATATTATTTTTCTTAATGACAATGTTTACTTTTATTCACGACAAATTGTACTTTTACTTATTTAGTCAAGTAATTATTGTTGTAATGAAAAATAATTATTGATACGAAGAAATGTAACGTTTTACAACTATTACTTATCTTAACTATAATATTTACTTTTATTCACGACAAATTGTACTTTTACTTATTTAGTCAAGTAATTATTTTTGTGATGAAAAGTAATTATTGATATGAAGAAAGGTAACGTTTCACAACTATTAATTTTCTTAACGATAATGTTTACTTTTATTCACAACAACTTGTACTTTTAGTTATTTGATCAAGTAAATATTGTCGTTAATAAAAGTAGTTATTGATATGAAGAAAGGTAATGTTTCATAATCATTACTTTTCTTCACGACAATGCTTATTTTTGTTTACCACAACTTATATTTTTTGGGATATGGTCAAGTAATTAGTATCATAATGAAAAATAATTATTGATATTAAGAAATATAATTATCGTAAATAATTATCTTTCCTTATTACTTGATTAAATAATTACAAGTTGAGTTGTCATGAATAAAAATAACAACCGTCGTATAAAAATGTAATTATTGATGTTAAGAAAAGTAATGTAGAAAAAAGAAACTAAAAATATAGAGAAAGATTAAAAAAGAAAAAAAGAAAAAAAGAAAGATAAATATAAAAATAAATAACTAATAATTCTTATGAATTTATAAATAAATAAAAGTAATTTAAAAAAAAAAGGAAAGTGAGAAAGTAAAAAGAAACTCAAAATAAAACAAAAAGAAAGAAAGAAAGAAAAATGGGGACAGGGGTGCAACTGCAAAAAGAAGAAAAGAAAATACAAAAGGTGGGGAAAAAAAAGGAGGAGGGGGGAGGGGCGGGGCAGGCGTTGGGAATCGAACACAGGTGGGAGAGGAGAAGAGAGTTAAAGCCAACCCCTATTACCAGTGGCTAAATATACTGTACTATACTAATGGACCGGCTTTTTTTTTTTTTTTTTTAATTGAGCAGCGGGTTTGCGGGTATGGACTGGGCTAGCTTGCAGGTATGGATTAAAATCGGTTGTATAAAGTGCAATCGGTTGTATGGAAGTCCATCTCCCATATATTTATACAAGAATTTTGAAAAAAAATTATTATCTTATTAATTTACGCTTAAGTCCTAAATCAAATAAAATTATAATCTTAAAAAGATTATTAATTCATCAAATTTTAATTTCAAAAAATTAAACTATAATTAAGTTACATTGTGAAAATAGGGAAAGGGAAGGGAAATAAAATTCTGCACTTTAAGTATCTCCTTTCTTTTCCATATTTTTCACAAATCAGAATTTCAACCTCTCTTCTATTAAAGACGAGAAAAAAATGGGAGTGAAAATTTACATGAGAAGGGAACGCGTTGAAGTAAAACGCCAAAAGAAAAGAAAAAAATGGAATGAGTTAACACTTAACATCATTAGTAGAGAGAAAAAGGATAGAGAAGAAGATGACGATGTCGATGAAGCAAGGGCTTCTGACGTGGAGCCCTTGTCAATGGCCTCACTCTCTCTCTAGGGTTTCTCACTCATCTCTCAAGACCTCAAAATCCTTCAAGCCCACTTCATTCTTAAAAATCTTTGCTTCGATCAATGGCACGAAGCCCAATGCAGGTGGTTCTCCTGGGCAAGGCAGAGTTTTTCTGCAGTCCTTGCTACCGGAAAATGATCACAAGGTGCTATTAACAGCTAAGTTTTTGGAAAATCTTGTTTTAGGTAGATGGGTCTCATTCAAAATTGAATCTTTGACGTTTGGGTGAATGATGGTGTTCGTTTTGTTGTCTTGAAAAGGTGGGAATTTTGACTTTGAAGGTGATTTATGTGTTGCTATTTTTTTTTCCCGTTATTTTTTTAAAACATTTTGTTGGTTTTTCTGATGTGGAATTCGAGTTTTTGATGAGTTATTGCATTGTTGATTTGTTGCCATTGCGTTTATTATGTCTGTTATGAATTGATAATGTAGAATCTTTTGAACTGCTATTGCTCAAATGCAGAAAGGCTTCTTCTTTTGGTACAATATGTAGTGTGATTTATTTATTTTCCTTTTTTTTTTCTTTCTCAAGCTAAATTGAAGTTATTGAGGTAGGTAGTGTTGGAAAGGGGAATTTTTTCTTTCTTAAAAGTTGCTGTCTGTAAAATTCACCATAATTGGCTCATGTTGTAAAATAAAGTTGAAGTAGTTTGGACTACAAATTTATGTAATGAAGCACAACTTAGTGTGGACAATGAATCAATTTGATGATTATGCATAATCCCTTCTGATTAGACACAGTTAATCTGGCAGATGACTGATCATAATCTCATTGTTAATATGTGTGTGCACTCTTCGGATCTTCATCAATAGGATAAAAACTGGATTACGACACTAAGTAGTTATATTCAGGAGCAATCCTGTAATATTTGTGTCTCTTGCACGTCCTATCTATATTGTGTGGGTTCTGGTTTTACTCTTTTCGATTAGTTATTTCTGATTTGCCGGGTCAAGATGACATGAAAACATCAATACAGGATCCTTTTTAATTTCTTTGCTATACTGGTTTATTTACACTTCGTTCTGTTCCTATATAAATGCTGTATATTTATGTTTCATGATTTACGAGTAATGTCTGGCTGTAACTTATTCCTTTTCTCTGGCAGGAAAGACTGCTCTCGAGACTTCCAGCCACTACTATCATAGTCACCAATGCCATAATGTTTGAGAAACCTCTCCAAGCACTAGCTGAAACATGTGAAGCTGACAATTCTGTTTTCAATATGAATATGCCGTTGTTGCTTCTCTTTTCCCTCATAGGGGCCACTGTTGGAGGTAAGCTACAACTCAATTTAGAATATTATTGTCTCTATTTTTTCTCAAAGTTGGTACTACTGGATGTCAACTAAGTGCATTTAAGTGATTAGAGAAAAAGAGCGCATATTTTTACATGTCCATCGTATAACATCTTAATTCAAAGTTTACGTTCTCCACAATTCTATGCGCACCATGCCTAAGGTATTATTTAGCCTGTATAATTGAAGTGGAGGTTTATATTTTGGGGAGCAACATACTGAAAAACTTGTTCTGTTTCAAAACTTGCCATCACATTTGTAGAAGGTAAATGAAATTTTAGAGGTAACAATGACTGAAATAGGCTATCCACATGCAACAACAGAACTCCAGTTTTTGTTACTCACTTTACTTCATCTTTTCCATTTCCTATGGTTGTAGTGATATTTTTTTGTTTCTCTTGCTTCGAATAAGACCTATTGCTGATTCTGGGCTCATGCAAACTTTCTACTCTTTTTTTGGCCATTGCATTTCCCGTTTATTCTACTAAATTCACAATATACAGGGCTTCTTGCACGACAGAGGAAAGGTGAACTACAGCGACTAAATGAACAGCTGCGCCAGATTAACTCAGCTCTGAGAAGGCAAGCGAAGATTGAATCTTATGCACCCTCTTTGAGTTATGCTCCTCTTAGCGGACGCATTGCAGAGAATGAAGTAATTGTTGATCCAGTGAAACATGATTTGATTTCTCGTCTGAAAAATGGGAAAAATTTCCTAAGGAATCAAGATCCCGGGAGGGCATTTTCTGAGTTCAAGATGGCACTTGAGCTTGCCGAGAACCTTAAAGATCCAATTGAAGCAAAAAAGGCTGCAAGGGGCTTAGGTATTACTACTATTTTATTATGGCATTTTGATCTTTACTTGTTTTTCTGAAAGTACTACAAACATGGTATATTTTGTTTTGGTACCATCTCCTCAGACTGCTTTAAAAATCCCTAAAAAAAATAATATTAATGCAAAATCTTTATATGCCTTTGTCAATTGATGTTTCCTGTTGAACCTCCCTAATTGTGCTAACCACTAAATCTTTAAAATTATTGCTGTTATGATGGTCTTCTTTTATGCATGTTCAAGTATATCACAGGATTTGTTCATTGAAATTTGTTACGTGCTCTTTTAGTAATAACCACTGAATGAGATGTGGTGTCTTGGTAACTAGCATGATCACGATTTCTGTTCTTATTGATAAATGGTTATCCATTCTTAGGGGCGTCGCTGCAAAGGCAGGGCAAATATCGGGATGCCATCAAGTACCACTCCATGGTTTTGGATATTTCGCAAAGGGAAGGAGATGAGTCTGGGAACACAGAAGCATACGGCGCTATAGCTGATTGTTACACTGAACTTGGAGATCTCGAAAAAGCTGCAAAATACTATGATCAGTATATTGCGAGGTTACAGTCTGACTGATCTTTCAATTCGTGTAATCTGTCTTGTGTTTGTTTGCCGATGTAATGCATAGTTGAGTTTGTATGGACGATAAATTTTGTTGTAGATCTAATGTGCTGTAATCTTTGACCTTCTTATTTGATTGAATATATTTCTAAGAAAATTCTATTCACACTGCTTATTATTCTCCTAATTAAGGTCAATTTGGTCCTTATAGATTAGTAGTCTTCCCTTAATTATGCAGTATCTCTTACCTAGTAAGAATTTCTTCCATAGGTAGTTGTTTTATGTTAAGTTTGGTCATAAGTGCAGTAGCCAAAGCATGAACAAATTTGAAGAAAATCAAATGAAACAATGTCAAGTGTTCAAATGATTCCCAGTTTGAGGGATGGGAATCAATTTTGATTCATCTTTTAAAGCAGAGCAACAGCATTAGCTCTTAAAGTTTCTGCCTGAGTTCAAATCAGATCCTCAGGTATCAGCCGCTGCCACGTCTTGCTCTTGCTCTTCTCGCTTCTGGTATTTGTAATGTAAAGCTACTAGGACGAACACAGTTAGGTTCAGAGAACTTAAAACCGCCAGCACCCAGAAATATCGGTCCAGACGACTCTTGTTCAATGTGAATTGAAACCAGCTAGTGGTTTTGCCTCCTCTCTCACTTGCTTTTCCCAAAATTTACACTAAAAGCACACTACACGTGAATCCGAGGCCGGGTACTCCCTTTACGAATTGTTTGATGTATTTTCTTGTGGAATCATTTTTCATGGATTGTGGAGATTGATCGTTGTAGAATGCTGAGACACTGTTTTCCATGAACGAGTCGAGGCCTGCAAGCAGGATGAACTGTAAAACCAGCCACAGTATGTGCATGGGGATGTCCTCGTCTGGCTTGTTGAGTAAGTCATGTCTTCTGATAACTTTGAGCATCTCTGTCTCTACAATGGCTGCAGCTATGCAACAAAGAATTGAGGATATCATGGCCACCCCGATTCCTATGGCTGGCGTACCTTTCCATCGGCTCCTTAGAAGGGCTTCCGCCCACCAGCCGAACAACTTGTTTGCTGACCTCTGTGCCAGTAGGAGCGTCTGAGGAGGTAAGTTTAACAACTTCCCTAATTTGCGATTCATGTTGTTTGCTCGTTCTACGAAGTACGTGTTTCCAGTTGACGACACCATTCCACATACTATGGAGGTCATCCACATGGGGACCATCCGAACAACAATCTTGGCGTACTCCACTTCTGCTCCCGAGCAGAGTCTTCATCTATTTCTCACTTGTTTGTCTTCACTCAGATCACCAGGCAATATGATGGCCGCCTCATGCAGCAGCCTGAATTGCAAGGAAGTATTGCTATCCTATTTTGTACTATTTTCTGACTAAATTGATTTTCAATAACGAACTTCGATAGATGGAATTAGACGACTAGAAATCCCCTGTTTCACTTTTGGTGTCCGACTGTCCGCTGCATGACTTCATATCAAATTTGAGTAGTCTATTATTGTTACGTAACTGCCACATGGCTAGGTTTCACTTTCTGAAAGTTCATTATTCACATGTTAATACTGAATATGTGAGTCTTCGAGGGATATAGAGTGACAGAGTTCGGACTTGATATCGAACTAAAGCACATTCCCGAGCAAACAAGTAGGTGAAAAATGGTCGTCTTCTTCACCTAGTTTCTAGTAATATTGCTCTTGACTTGCTTGTAATTGTTGGAATAACTTAATAGCAGCAGCCACAAACACTCTGCACACGTTAGTCACTGGACATCCCCTTCGAGGAAAATTAGTGATAGAGATTGGCCGTACTACTAAGTTGATGAGACAAATAATGAACTGTTCTAATAAACAGAAAGGAAAATTGAGCTAATGTAAATGCACTCGTAAATTGACATGAATTTCTACCTCACTCTCAGCAAAAGCAAGAACATGATCTATCCTGATCTCCTTCAATATATCCATCCGTGTACGCCCCCCCACCAGGCACTTCCCTGCCTTCTTCTTCCGGTGTCTTGTATCTGTAAAATGTCGCCACGACCACAAACACGATCAGATTCACGCTACTCAAAGCTGCCAGCACCCAGTAGTACCGGTCCAGCCGACTCCGGTTCAAGGTGTGCTGAAACCAGTTGGTTTTGCCTCCTCTTTCACTTATCTTTCCGACAACATAAACGGAAAGTGCACTGCACATGTATCCCAAACCAGTCACGCCTCGACTGAAATTGACGAGGTAGTTTTCCATCGATGGAGGAGACTGCTTTCTGTAGTATGCATTTACACTGTTCTCCAACAAGGATTCAAGCCCTCCTAGTAACACGAACTGGAAAAGCAGCCAGTATATACTCATGTTGATCTGTTCATCGGGCCGGTCGAGCAAACCTTGGCTTCGTACAACCTTAAGTCTCTTTCTCTCCAACAGAGCTGCAACTATACAGCACAAAATTGAACAAATCATCCCCACTGCTATCCCACAGGAGGGTGCACTATCACGCCTGATCCACATTAGGAAGCCTTTTACCTTGTCGTCAAGCCATGACTTTGTCGACTTTCTTACTAGTAGAAGCACTTGAATTGGGAGTCTGAGTTTCCCTATGTTGCGGTTGAGTTTGCTTGCTTGTTCGACAAAGTAGGTGTCTCCAACCGCGGCTACAATTCCACATACTACGAAGGTCATCCACATTGGCACCATCCGAACTGCGATCTTGGCTTCTTCCACTTCTGCAATGGAGCAGAGCCTCCATCTGTTCATCGTCTCGCCTTCACCGGGGAGTATTATGGCAGCCTTATGCAATCCCCTGAAGAGGGATCACACACGCACACACATTATATATATATATATATATATATATATATATAATGTAAAATACACATGCTAAAATTTATTAGTCGTACCTAAGACACCTAGTAGTGGTGAATCTCTTGCCATCTGTCTGGTGATAGCGCTGATCGTCATCCGGATAGGATTGGAAGCTCTTGAGTGATGCCGCGACAAACACTCTGCACACGTTGCACAGAGGGCTCGTGCCTTTGGGTGGAGTCTTTCTATAACTACACGAACCACTCAAAAAAAGAATGGTGCCCAAGGCAGTGCAGATGGCCGGGATCCCAAACTTGAGCGTCCGCGGTCTTATGTATGGAAGAGCAATAGCTCCGGCTATGCCTACGACCACCACACCCATGAGGCCTAGTACTTGATATGGGTCGCCCTGTGGACCACCGTTTGCACGGCGACCAGAATTATCTGTACGACCACCGTTTGCACGGGGACTAGAATTATCCGTACTACTACCGTTTGCACGGCCAGAATTATCAGGGTCTCTCTGCTCGAGAAGGAAAGGTTTTACGGAGATGAGGTTGCCGGCAACTCCGACAGCTATTGAGGCCAAGCCAGCGTAGAGGAGGCCTTTTTGAGCACGGCCAATGCATTGTGGCTCGTATCTTTTACATGTGCCGGCTGCAATTGCATTGGCAAGGGGAGGAGTTGAGACCGCCACCATGCCAATCCCCTGAAACAAAAATTAACAAGTTGTAGAGAGAGAAGAAGGTGGAATGAATGATTGAGTTTAGTATTGTTTAGACTGTTTCACTCACTCACTCACCACACTATAGGCGATGCTAGTGAGGACGAGCAGCTTGAAATTCCCCAGAAATGCGTCAACGAAGTAGAGAAAGAAAACCGGTAATATCCGATAAAGTCCGTTCCAGATATTCAAGATAAGAGCAGCGCGAATCAAGCTTAGTTTCCAAACATCGGTCAAATAGTTTTGCATCACGAAAAGAGCGTAAGCCACCAGTATGTCTGCCCATAGCAGAGCTGCAATGCAAATGCGATCATGGAAAATGTCAACGCTAGCTAGCTATCAGTATCTGAAATTTTGACTTCAGATATGAGATCTAATGTTGTGTGTGCGAATTAAAGAGCTATAAGAAACTAATAGTAATTAGTTCCTTCGATTAGGGCCTTACCACTAATTCTGACGAAGCTTTCCCTCCTCATGATTGACTCAACACAATTTCCTCTGAATGCTAGCTAGCTTTATGATCCTCACTATTTAGAGAGAGAGAGAGAGAGAGAGAGAGAGGAACCTTCCTCAAGTTTCCTTTTGAAATAGAAGTCTTTTAAAATAGTACAGTACTTAATACAGTTGACGGAGACTCTGCTTCGACAAGGCGCAAAAATGAAGGAAATAAATAAAACTGGAATTGAAGAGAAGTAAAAACAAAAGATAAATCCAACTCAAACCAGCCAGCTCAGGCAGATTCCTGAATTTGTTTAGAGAGGGAGAGGGAGAGGGAGACTGAGAGAGAGAACAACAACCAAGCTTCCTTAACTAGATTACATACATACCCAACACGAACCATCCTCGATTCCTAGTTTTTCTGTCTTATTTCACACATTACTACCAACGCAGCGCTAAAGTATTTTTAATACAGTTGACCGCGACTTTGCTTCCAGAGAGCAAAAAATTGAAGGATATAAATAATACTACGACAGAAAAAAAAAAAAAACAAAAACAAAAACAAAACAAATACAAATACGTACTAAGGCCTCGATTCCTTCTTTTCCTTTACCATAAACATTAAACAACTTATTTCTATCACGTGCAAACTAATTATACTTGTATCCCCCGTTGACTTGACCCATATTTTCCTATCCAGATGGAAGTTCAGAACTCTTTACTTACGAGAGAGAGAGAGAGAGAGAGAGAGAGAGAGCGAGCAAGACAACGAGTTTTTGAAATATAATTCCCAGGTAAACAACATTTCCTAGCAACCCCAGATTCATATTATCTTTTTATGAAATTTCAATTAACTTTACCATTTAATCCTATATATATACATCGAATTTAACCAGCAAACAGTTTGCCCAACTGACCGTAACTTTCTTTGGAAAAATAAAAATAAAAATAAAAATTTGAAGGAAACAATAATTGAAGAATAAAAAGCAATGGACGACCTGGGTCCAGCTCTGTCTCATTTTTTCCTTTTCGATAAAATATCTGATGCCTTCATTTTTTATCATTTAAAATTTAACCTTTTTCCCCACGTGTTACCCTTTTTATATTCCTTGGGATATTTGAAGACTTTTTATATTTGCGACTGTCGCATCATATATAGTGATTCGATTCTAATGCCTCTGCATACACCTGGTTTAGAGAATAATATAACTAGTTTTTTTTTTTAAATTGTTCCGTTAAATGTGGCTCACTTTTTTTAAGGACTATTTCGTTGAATAGGGTCCAAAATCCAGACTGACAAAATTTAATTTAAACCTTATAAAGTGTGAAACGTATCAAATTTTCTATATCTTACGTATTTTTACTTAATTCTCGTGCCTAAATATGAGTCGTATTTAGGAATGACAATGGTCGGGTACTTACTCATTAATCCATTATCTAAATTTAAATTCAAATTCATAAAAAAATTTCACGCCCAAATTCGTTAAAAAATCATTTTAAAATCCGTACCCGACCCAAATTCATTGAGTAATACTCGTTTATAACCAGTTAAAAATCAAAATACTAAAAAGTAAATATCAAATAACACAGTATTACAAATAAAATTTAAACATAAACATCAATAAAAAATTTCACTAAAATTAATCTCAAAGCAAAGTACTGCGAACTAACAAAATCTTAAAACGTAACTAAAAGATTATAGATTATTGATGCTATCATTGTGTCGTTACAGAAGTAAAGGAGAATCATTATAGACTCGACTCTTACAAAATCTGTGTGTGGTTAAGAAAATAATATAAAATTTTAAACTAATTACTCCATTCGTCCATAAAAAAGTGTCTCATTTGGATATCGGCACGTGTTTTAAGAGAACAGGTAAATTTGTTATTAGTGAAGTTAGGGCCCCACTTGTTGAGAGTTGAAGATGTGGAATGGAAGTTAAAATTATTGTGAGTGAAATAAGGGTCCCATTTGCTGTGAGTGAAAAAGGTGAAATAAAGTTAAAAATTGTTGTGAATGGAATAATGATCTCACTTATTTTGAGTGGAAAGAGTAAAGTGTGAGTGAAAGTTGTTATGAATGTGACCTGATGTGATTGGAAAAAGCGAAGTAGGACACTTCTTTGTGGACAAATATAAATGGGTAAGTAGGACACTTTTACGTGGACGGATGGAGTAATATTTATACTATTCCCTCTGTCTACGAAATGATTGTCACTTTTGTCATTTAAGTCCGTCCACGAAATGGTTGCTACTTTTATTTGTAGTAGTAGGGTCCACATAATACATTATAGTTAACCTTATATTTCTCACTACTTCACTCACATTTATTGTGGGACGCTTACTCCACTCACAACAATACCCACTATTATCCAATACTACCTACTCCTTCCGTTCGTAAAATAAAGTCTCATTTCAAGCTGGACACGGGGATTAAGAAAATTGATAAAGTGGTTGTGGGTAGGGTAAAAATTAAAAAGTAAGGGTATTCTTAATGACTTTGATTAGTTTGTTAATATATTGAAATTGATAATGACTTTATTAGTGGGGTGTGGATATATTCAAACTTGGGGAATTAAATCTAGTGAATATATTTCCTGTTGTACAATTAATATCGTCACCTTCATATTAATTCCTGTTCATATGAATTCCTGTTATAATTCCTGTTCATATTTTTCAAAACCTTCATATTAATTACTGTTTATATTTTCTGTGAATAGTTAATTTTGAAACCTTAAAAATAAACTGTACAGAAATGAATGCATAAATAATTGAATTTCAACATTAACTGTAAAGCAATAAAAATCATAATAATAATAACTAAAGAAGGCTGATGTGATCAAAATAAAAGGGAGGGAATTTCATTGCACTATTATCAAAATTTTCCAAAGTCTGCAGATTTGGGGGGAATAATTAGGGGAATGTATGGAGGGAAATTTAAATTACGCTTAAAACCAACTAAACACAATAAATACCAGTAGAACAACCAGAAATTCATTACACCACCTCCATAAATACTGCAACAAAAAAATGTTGGACCTCAACAAACACAAGCCAAATTTGTCAGAGATTGAAAGAAATAATCTTGCAGCCTGGCTTCTTCAAAATAACTGCAACTCGAAGCTAAGATATGGCGCTAAAAAGGAACCTGCAAAGTTGTTTGGTGTTGAGCTGCGAACAGTGTGGAGAGTCTGGACAACAACTTTGGCTCAGTAGGCCTTGGGCCAACCCCTACATTTGGTGTCAATGAAAAAAGGTTCAATACACAAAAACAGAAAGACTCTTGATGAAGAAAAACTAAAAAACATGTCAGTTTTGGAGAGATGTAGCATCAGGAAGCTTTCAACTCAGCTAGAAGTCAATAAAGGTTTGGTTCATAAATGTATTAAGGAGAAAAAGGTAAGAGCACATACCAATGCAATCAAACCCTTTCTAGCCCCTGAAAATATGATTGCTAGGCTGAAATGGAGCCTTAACATGCTCAGTTGCATCAGTAGCAATGGAAGAATTGCTTTACAGACAATGTACAATATTATTCATGTTGATGAGAAGTGGTTCAACATTACAAAAACCACACAAAGATACTATGTTCTGGCAGATGAAGTGCAGCAACACAGAACATGCAAATCCAAGAGACATATTGAGAAAATCATGTTTATATGTGTTGTTGGAAGGCCACTTACTGATAATTCTGGGAATATTATATTTGATGGGAAGTTTGGGATATTTTCATTCACATTTGAGGAGCCAGCAGCAAGAAGCTAAAAAAGTAGACCAAAAGGAAACATCATAACAAAGCATATTGTTGCTATAACCAAACCTATGATGAAGAATTGCTTTCTTAAGCCGGTAATACTTTAATTTCCTTAAACTATCAGATTGTTTGCACATTCATCATTTAGCTATGTTTAATTATGATTTCATTATACAGATTGTTCTAACAATCAAAGCAAAGTGACCAAAAGGGATCAGCAAATACACCATCATACAACAAGATAATTCAAAGCCACATATCAACAACAATGATCCTGATTTCCAAGAAATTGCACAATTTGATGGGTTCAATATTCAATTAGTTTGCCAACCACCTAATTCCCCAAACACAAATGTCAATGACTTAGGTTTTTTCAGGGCCATACAGACTCTCAGAAGTTGGCCACTAAAGTTGAGGGATTGATCAAGAATGTCCAAGATGCATTTGAAGGGTTTCTAACTTACAAGTTGAATGATGTTTTCTTGACACCGCAAGGTTGTTAGAAGGAGGTAATCGAAGTGAAGGGCAGCAATAACTACAAGATCTCACACATGGGCAAGGAACAACTTAGAAGGCTTGGAATACTACCACAGACACTAGATATTGAGGAGCAGCTTGTAAGGGATGTATATGAGTAGCTACAAATGCAGGAGAATGCAGAACAACCAATCTACAACCTTGAGACTCTAATTGTAGGAATGCAGCGGGTGGAATTGCAGGAATAGAAGGCATGACATCAGATTTTTTGGTAAGAGTTTACAGGGACAAAGAGTAAAGCTATCTTTTTGTTGTTTGGAATGTAAATTGTCCATTTTTTGAACCTATGTAGTCTCAGCACTTGAAATGATCAAGTCATTTGCATCATTGACTGATTTGTTTCTCATTTCAACCTCCTAAACTAGGTTTCTGAGAACCCAGTGGTGGCATCATAAGAATTTTGTGTAGTATCAGTTCTATCAGTTTTCAACTCACAATTCATCATATAATCATCATCAAATTATTAGAATTGCATCAAATAAGTGTAGCATCAGAGGCACCAGTTTTCAACAAACAATTCATCATATAATTATCATCAAATCATCAGAATTGCATCAAATAAGTGTAGCATCAGAGGCATCAGTTTTTAACAAACAAATCATCATATAATCATCATCAGATGCATCAGAATTGCATCAAATAGGATAAAATCAGAGGCATCAGATTTCAACCCACAGGTACTCAATCACCATCATCATATGATCAGAATGGCATCACCAGCCCCCAGCCAAAAAAATTGAACAAATAAGAACTCAATCATCTGATTCAGAATAATCCCAAGGCTTTCATGGCCTTCAATTCTTTTTTTTTTCGAAATTTTGTGCACTCGGTGAACAAAAAGTAATAGGGACCTGTATGCAACATCGTCTCAGTAATCTCATCTAATTACACCCCCGATGATGGAGGTTCCGACACCATAATCGAAAAATCAGTAGATGCATCGATGAGAGACTCGAAGTTATCAGTCTCAGAGGGTGGAATCAAACATCCAAAATTTGCAGATTTCAGTGGACTCGAAGAACAGAGATGGATGACAGAGTCGAACAGCTCTGACCCATAAGGTGGAATCTCATAATCGACTGGTTTTTCCGGCAAGAAGCTTTGAACCTCTGTAGATTTATGCGACGTCGCGGTGACTGGAGGTTCCGGCACCAAGCAACCAAGATCTACAGATTTGGGTGGACTCGAAGCACAGAGATGGATGACAGAGTCAAAGAGCTCCGACCCAGAAGGTGGAACAACTGAATCGACTGATTTTTCCGGCAAGAAGCTTCGAACCCCTGCAGATTTGTGCGGTGTCGCTGTGACTGGAGGTTCCGGCACCAAGCAACCAAGATCTAGAGATTTGGCTGACGTCGGAGAAGAGATAATGATGGGAGAATCGAAAATGGTTTCAGGCACCATGTCGATAGAACTTGACTCCAAATCGCATGAATTCAAGGTTGATTTGAGCGGCGATTGAGGGATTTCAGAGGAATTCGACATCGAGGATTTCAGTGATATCATCAACGATAGATCTAGGGTTTGGATGAGAGAGATATGATATGGATCAGAGAGGATCGAGAGAAATAGAAGGATCGAGAGAATATGTTTTCGGGGAGAGGAAATAAACTGAAACGGCTGCAATACATAAATTAGGGTTTGGAAGATTAATTGGGTCGACACCAAATCAGTTTTTGGGTTTTAGAATCATGCCCAAATTTGTTTGCAACAGTTTGGGTTTAGATTTTAATGTTTAATTTAGTTTGGTTAATTAGTAAACTAATTAGTGTGTTAATATTGTGGGAGAGTTGGTCCATCAGTGGCAAAGGGTAGTAATTTTAAAAAATAAGGAGGGTATAATTGTACAAAAAGTGAAATGGAACTTTATTTTGTGAACAAAATAAGAGTTAAAGTGGGACTTTATTTCGCGAACAGAGGGAGTACTATTTTCATAAAACCTGTGTCGTGTACAATATGACAACCATTTCGTGTAATATTTATAATTGTATAATAAATTATACATATAATATTTTTATCTTATATATTTAAATGAGTTTGTGTAGTGGGTACCCGGAGGTAATTGCTCAAACCCGATCTAAACTCATCACGGATTTTCGTGTTTCTACTTAAACCTGTCCCAAAACTATTTAATATTTTCCGAATTCACCCCATCAAGATTTAAGAGGTGCGAGTACTCACAAAAATCCGACCCATTGTCCTCCCTAATCATATTTACCGGAATGAAGAAAGTATAATTTAGTCCACTTGTTATCAAGTTCTTTTAAATAAAATGCTGGTACTTCCATTACAATTTTTAAGTTGAAGGGTGTCAGTTGGGCCGAATTGGCCGGGTGGGCTAGGATCGCTCATGTAACCCCTTTTTTTACTTGTAAATTTGAAAGCCAATCCCTTATATTAAAGCAATAATTTTAAATATAGCCCTTAATTCTTTCATTATAACCCCTTAATTTAAAAAATAATATATTAAATAAATAATATATTATTATACTCTTATAGCTTCCAAATTAAATCCCTAAATTCTAACTTCATCATCCCTATAAATTTGAGAAACAGGACGAACAAAGACAATAATTATATAAACAACAATCAATTATATATTCAAAATCGTTAGATGTGACTCCATGCCTCGCGATATGTCACACTGGTAATTATCATCAAACCTGATTGGATAATTTTTTCTATAATTTTGTGTTCATTGTATTTGCTGAAACTGATGTATTTATGCTTTATTTATTTTTTCTTGTTTTGGTTGTAACATTGTATTTGAGTTACTTAAGAGATGAATTTTGGGGGGTGTGCAATGAAGTAAAAAGTTTTGTTTCTGCCTACAAGTTCATCAAGCAGCATAAGTGGCTATATATCATTATTTTGTGTATCATACCAATGGGGTTCTGGAGATAAAAGATTTTTATCCAAGTATATATATAATTGCCGTCTTTGATTTGTTGTTCTTCCTTCATATTTGTAGGGGTTATAAGGACGGAAATTATTGGGGTTAAGAAATTTAATTTGGGGTTATAAGGATAGAATGGTATATTATTAATATTTTATTATTAATTAAAATAAAAGAGGTTACAGTGAGGGGGCTATGTTTAAAATTACCCAAAACCTTATGTGTCAACTTATTCTAGTTGCAATATAGTCCACGCCCATTTTAATTTTAAAAAATTTCGGCATTACTCTATTTTTCTTTTGTAAGGATAAAATTTACAAGGGCACGGTTAAAAAAATTGAAGTAAAGCATACCCAACTCACTCATTGAACGTTCCTTCCAAAAAATAAAAAAAAGAACTCACTCATTGAACGTTTTTACATGACTGAAAGAAATTTCACGAACAAGAATACATTAACTAAAAATAAATAAAAAATAAAATAGAGAGACGTTGTTTATATAGAGACAAGACAAATAATACCCATTAATATGGTTTAATATGATTACCAAAATCTCAACAAAAACAGGAACATGATTTATCAGTTTCTTCTTCATATCCATCAGTGTAACCACCACCCGCATCAGGCCCTTCCTTCTCCTGCGGTTTCTTGTATCTGTAACGCGAGGCGACGACCACGAACACGACCAGATTCACACTACAGAGAGCCGCCAGCACCCAGAAGTAGCGGTCCAGACGACTCCGGTTCAACGTGTCCTGAAACCAGCTCGTTCTCCCTCCTCTCTCGCTTATCTTCCCCACAACATAAACTGAAATGGAACTGCACATGAATCCCAATCCACACACGCCCCGAGTAAAGTTGTCGAGGTAACTTTCCATTGATTCAGGAGCCTGTTCTTTGTAGTATGCATTCACACTGTTCTCCACAAAAGATTCAAGCCCTCCTAGTAACACGAACTGGAAAAGCAGCCAGTATATGCTCATCTTGATGTCTTCATCGGACAAGTCGAGCAATCCGTGGCTTACGACAACCTTAAGCCTCTTTCTCTCCACCAAAGCTGCACTTATGCAGCACAAAACTGAGCAGATCATCCCCGCTGCTATCCCGAAGGAGGGTGCGCTGTCGCGCCCGATTTTATTCAGGAAGCGTTCTACCTTGACGTCTACCCAGTCTTTGGCCGACCTTCTTGCAAGCAGAAGTACTTGGATGGGTAGTCTGAGTTTCCCTATGTTTCGATTGAGTTTGCCTGCTTGTTCGACGAAGTAGGTGTCTCCAGCGGCGGATACGATCCCACAGATGATGAAGGTCATCCACATTGGCACCATGCGCACCGCGATCTTGGCGTCTTCCACTTCTGCTACGGAGCAGAGCCTCCATTGGTTGCGGTACTTGGTTTCAGTTTCATCAACTGGCAGTGTTATGGCAGCCTTATGCAGTATCCTGGAGATGGAGATGTATTACTATATTAGTGTAGAAATGAAATATGAAATACATATTTACTACTATTTATCAGGGCCGGGTACCTGAGACAAGTGGTGCTGGAGAATCTCTTCTCCGCAATCCCATGATACCGCTGATTGTCAGTGGGATAAGACTGGCGGCAATTGAGTGACGCCGCCACGAACACTCTGCACACCTTGGATATGGGGCTACCGCCTGGTGCGGGTCCCTCCTTCTTGTAACCACATGAGCCGCTGAGAAAAAGAATGGTGCCAATGGCAGTGCAGATGGCTGGGATTCCGAAGCGGAGGGTCCATGGTTTTATGTAGGGAAGAGCAATAGCTCCGGCTATGCCTACAATCACCACCCCTATGAGGCCTAGTACTTGATATGCGTCGCCCTTTGGAGGTGGAGGAGCGCCACCCCCGTTCTCACCCTGTGCGCCACTCCCTGAGTTATCACTGCTTCTCTCTCTCTGCTCAATCAGGAAAGGTTTTACAGAGACGATGTTCCCGGCTACTCCGACGGCTATCAAGGCCAATCCCGCGTAGAGGAGACCTTTTTGGGTGTGGCCGATGCATTCGGGTTCGTATTCTTTGCATGTTCCTGTTGAATTGGCAAGTACTGAAGGGGTTGACATAGCCACAAACCCAATTCCCTGTAACAAAATATTTCCTTTTCCATAATTTGTAAATTGCTTACTCATTCATGCATTCAAAAACCAGATTGGTTCTTAGCTAGGGTGCATTTACTTTTGTGGTTTAATTTCTCTTCTTCCCCCTTTTCACGAAAATATTATCACACCAGTAACTTATGATAATATGTTCCCTTTTTGGAGTGGAAAGGAGGAACAAGAGAGGTGAATTTTTTTTTTTTTTATAGAAAATGATGAAAAAAAAAAGGGTGATATAAAACGTGAAATTTTATTTTTCCCTTCTTTTGACATGATAAAATTTTCCCATTCTTTTGACATGATAAATTCAACTCACGGCAGTATAGGCAATGCTAGTAAAGACAAGCAGCTTGAAATTCCCGAGAAATGCGTGGACAAAGTAGAGAAAGAAAACCGGTAATATCCGATAAAATCCATTCCAGAAATTGAGGATTCCGGCAGCGTGAGTCAAGCTTAGTTTCCAAACATCGGTCAAATAGTTTTGCATCACGAAAAGAGCGTAAGCCACCAGTATGTCTGCCCATAGCAGAGCTGCAATGCAAATGCGATCATGGAAAATGTCAACGCTAGCTAGCTATCAGTATCTGAAATTTTGACTTCAGATATGAGATCTAATGTTGTGTGTGCGAATTAAAGAGCTATAAGAAACTAATAGTAATTAGTTCCTTCGATTAGGGCCTTACCACTAATTCTGACGAAGCTTTCCCTCCTCATGATTGACTCAACACAATTTCCTCTGAATGCGAGTTAGCTTTATGATCTCCTCTCACTATTTAGAGAGAGAGGGTTACCAAAGAAAACAGCGAAACACGCTTTTTAAATAGAATAATAGTACAGTATATCAATAAATATGAGTTATATTCTTTTTTTGGTTTTTTTTTTCCCTTTGAGACGATGAGATGTTACATACCATGTTCCCATATAACTACCAAATACTATTATAATACGGTTGACGGAGACTTTGCTTCGATTAAGCACAAAATTGAAGGAAATGCATATTAATGGAATTGAAGAGAAGGAAAAAACAAAAGATAAATCCAACACAAACCAGCTCACGCAGATTCCTCAATTTCTTAGTTTCAACATAAACAACGTATTTCTATAATGTGCAAATTAATATATATCTCTACTGCTGGCTCTTCTCAAGACTGACTTAAATATTGATAAACGTGGAAGAAAGTCATGCTGTTTCTGCAAATAATAAAACAATCATAAATCATTTTGAGAACAATTAGCTTTTTTTTTTTTTTTTTTTTTTCCGGATATGAATTATTAGTTGATCTAGACTACTTTGGAACAGATATACATATTGGAAGGATCACCAGAGAGTGTATTTGTTTTGGGTAATGAGTAGTGATAATGGGACATAATGTTTTAGACATAATTGAATTTTTTTACACATATAATTTAAAAACCGATTTTGGTCAAATCGGTTCCATAATTTTTTATTTTTGCTTTTTTTTTATTTTCTCTGATTTAACCTTATGTAATTTTGAAATGTTTTAATTATTAACATAATCTTAATTAGGTATATATCTTTTAGCGTTAAAATTACCTAATCAAATAATCTTCCAATTTTTTTCAAATCTTGTTCCATATATTTATTTGTAGAATAAACAAATTTATCATTTCTCATATATTTTTTATTCTTATTACTAATCTATATTATTTTTATGTACATATATATATATATATATAATATTTTTAAACAAAAGAAATACAATTTAATATAATACACTATATATATTAATGATCCTACAATTATAACATTCCTATATGTATATTTTATTTTTGTAATATTTTCCATTAATATAATTATATTTTAATTACAAAATTATTTCATAGAATATATCTATTCTTGTTATAACTTCATTTAAAAAAAATATCATAAAATGAATATATTAATTTTATTTCCTTCATAAAATAATTTATTCGAATACTATTGTGACATAATATATTATTAATTTTTCATATTTATTTTAGATTTTGCATTTATTGATTTTTCAAAATTTAAGGAAAAAACTTAGTTAAAATATTATTTTCATAGAATGTCACTAATTGTACTTCTACAAATATTTATCTCGTTACTTAAAAAAATAGCATTATATAAATATATTAATTCAAAAAACCTCCATAGTTGAAATTATTTAATAGAATAAATATTGAGATAATACCCCTTTCTAACACTTCTTATATAGTTTTTTAAAAATCTAGTACTCCTTATAAAAATTTATAAATTTAGCACTTTCTTACTTTTGTACCCTCCTTTACAATTTGTATTTCCCTTCATATCCCCATCTTTTCATTTTCATCATCTTCTTCGATTTGGATTTCAAAATCTGTAAAAGAGGGTTTCAATTTATCTCTCTCTCCACATCTCCCCCACTCTCTCTCTCTGCTCTCTGCTCTCTTTCTCTCAAATCCCACCCTCCGCCGCCCTCTTCCTCCGCCGCCTCTCCCTGTCGCCGATGAGGGCGGCGTTTACCTCCGCCGCCGCCTATCTCCCCACCAACTTCACCATCGGATTCGAGGTGTTGCAGCGACACTTACCCCTCGATCGCCGGCAACGGCATTTGCTGGATCAACACCGTCTGCTACGTCATCACCATCAACAACTTCCCCCTTGATCGCCAGATCGCCGTCGGATTATCCACCAGCTACATCGGATTGAGCGCCAAGATCTACACCGACATCGTCGACGTCGCCGCTCCATCCTCCGCCTCCGATCGCGCCAAGGTGTTCCTCCTCCTCAACTCCGTCCTGCGCTGCTGGTCTGCATTGTCGTTTCGCCGTTGGCGCGCGACGTCAGCGTCGGCAAATCGAAGAAATTGACAAGGGGCTTCTTCGCCATGTTCGCCATCTCGATTGTCACCGGACTGTTCGCAGTGGTCAATTATTCTGATCATTTCTCTAGCTATTACTCTCTCTCTCCTCCTCGCCGTCGCATTTGCCGCCGTATTTTTCGAGGAGCGCTTCGATGGTATCGACTCCACCCCTCTCAATATCTGTCTCTAGACCTTCCTAATTCTCACATTTCTGCAATCGTTTATCTGCGCTCGGCTAACATTTTACTGTTGAGATTTGAATTATCGGTCTGTCAGTCATATGTTTGTGCCGATCTGATTGCTATGATCTAAGGATGTAGTGCAGGTTTAATCTGCATCCAATTAGGATCTATTATTGTAGATCTGATGAATTTGGCATCTATGTCAGCTGTGTTAGTATATTGTAATGCGATGCTTCTATGTTTATTCTGATTTGACTTTTTGATGGCTAGATGGATGGATGTATTTTAGGTTAAATCTGCATCTAATTGAGATTATTGTAATGTGGATCTGATGAAAAGTCGGCATCATTTTTGGTGTATCAGTATGCAAATTCAGGTGTCGAGAATATCTGCGGTGGAGATTGAGAGGGAATTTATTTGTGATGCTCTTCCTTGGCTTCGGTGATGTCGACCTTGAACGGCAATGGCTGTGACTCTCATGTGTTCAAGGTGGATGAAGATTTGTGAAGTGTTATGCTTTCAGTTTGATGTTAGACTTGGTTTGTTATATCAGAATCATTTGTATTTTTTTTTGTGCATTCACAATTTTTTGGCTATTTTTTTGTGTAACGTCTCAAAATTTTTTCCTTTTTTTTTTGTGACTTCACAAAAAGTTTCAGTTTTTTTTGTGACTTCACAAAAAAATTCAATTATTTTTTTTGACTTCACAAAAATTTTCAGTTTTTTTTGTGATTTCACAAAATTTTCAATTTTATTTTGTGACTTCAAGAAAATCGTATAAAATAATTTATGGCCGCCGGCGACAGTGGCGGCGGCGGCGGAAAAATGGTGGTTGAAGTTTTTTTTTTGTTCAATCACAATTTTTTTTTTCTGACTTGACAAAAAAATTGTGGTGGCGGCGCCGGCGACTGTGGCGGCGGCGCCGGCGACTATGACGGCGACAGTGGGAAAATGGTGCTGTTTTTTTTTTTTGATCAGTCACAAATTTTTTTCTGTAAACGCCGGCGAAGGCGGCGGCGGCGGCGGCGGCCGGAAAGTGGTGGCAGGGTGGCGGCGGTGGTGGGGTTGTGGTGGTGGAATGTTTTGTTTTTATTCAGTCACAAATTGAAGAAGATGAAAATGAAGTGAGGGGGATATGAAGGGAAATACAAATTGTAAAAGAGGGTAAAAAAGTAAGAAAATGCTAAATTTATAAGTTTTTATAAGGAGTGCTAAATTTAAAAAAAACTATCTAAGAAGTGCTACTTTTAAAATCGTCAAATACATATTTATGATTTTGACTTTTCGATTTTTACTTCTTAATATACCAAGATTTGAAAAATAATTATATGCATTGACGGATAAATTCTTTGAGATTTTTAAAAATAATATTCAAAATTAATTTGTATTCCACCTCATTTGCAATGTCCCTCAAAGCACCACCACCGCCGTTGAGCAGGAACATCTGTCTGTCTCTCTCTCTCACTCTCTCTCTCCAGCAGATCTGCTCTCATCTTTTCTTTTCTTTTTCCTCTCGTCGTCTATATAATTCGTTATAAGAATAAGTTATATACAAAAATAATAAATTCAACTATTATCATTAATAATTCGAATAAAATAAAAATTATAAATAATAACAAGATATGTTAATTTTTGAAAATTATTGGTTACCTAATTTTAAGGGATCAAAGGTTATGTAGATAATTAAAACATTCTAAAATTAAATAAGGGTATATTAGAGAAAGGAGTAAAACCGAATATGGAACCGGTTCTAAGAAACCGATTTTTAAATTATATGAGTAAAATAAACCAATTATGTCTAGGACATTTTGTCCCATTATCACTACCAGTAAAAAAAATATCTTAGTAGTATATTTCTTTTACGAAAGCCAAATAGTCAAACTTAAACTTTCAGAATCAACTCTATCCAGCTAGACATTAATAGATAAACTGTACTCCCTCCGTCCAATTTGTATCTTCCCATTTGGGGTGTGGCATGGGTTTTAAGAAATGTGATAAAGTGGCAGTTGGTGGAATAAAGTTATATTTGAGGGGTAGTGAGATAATGACAAAAAAATAGTGGTAATGACAAAAAAGAAGTGGTATTGACCAAAAAATAGGAATAAAGTTGTTGGGATGATAAAAAAATAGAAATAAAGTTGATGTGAGATGAGGTCATCAATAACAAAGGGTAGTAAATAGAGAGAGATGATGGTATATGTGTAAAAAAAAATAAAGTAGGAAGATATAAATTGGACAAAAAAGTTATGGTAAGTAGGAAGATACAAATTGGACGGAGGGAGTATGTAATAAGTGATTACCTATGAAATTTGAACGTTACATTATTCTTTTATTTAATTCATATAGATATTGAGAATGATTTTTTTTAATGTATCATTATTGCGTTATCACATTATTACGTTCTATAAATAATAGTATTGTTTTAGCAAAAGTAAAGCTTTCACTAAAATAATAATAATAAGAAGAATAATAATAAGAGTAATAATAATAGAACCGAATTAACTTGTCTGCAACCTGTGGTTTACGTCGGACACTTTGTAATTAATTAATGATGTCAAGTGTGCTATAGGCTATGGCGAATGCAAAATTGTTTAGAAAGAGATTGTGAGCTAGGGTAAAATTGTACTCCTATAGACTAGTATTGGTTGGTTGATGAAACCATATTTGTATTGAGCTCGGAAAATGGAGGCCCACAAATCAAGCATATAATATAAGGAGCCCCCATCTGAATCTGATGGGATAATGACAAGTGGCTCCGGCCGGTTTCTTCACTACAAAAATTTAATTTTGCAATTAAAGTACACACCAAATTTTAAGTTTTTGAAGTTAGAGCTCATGCTCCGTTGCAAAATACTAACATGGTATTGGTGAAGGCTAAAAAAAAAAACACTTAGAGACAAATTTACTTTGTTAAAAAATGAACTTGAAACATTAAGCATTATCAAAAACTTCAATTCAATAGCAGAAGCACGCAAAGAATGTGGATCATTAAATCCATACTCCCCAATTAACCTTAACCTTATCGGTTCCTGCACATGCAACACACACGCACCACAACAAATACAATCAAACTCACACTGCTCAAAACCGCTAGCACCCAATAATACCGGTCCAACCGACTCCGGTTCAATGTGAACTGAAACCAGCTCGCCTTATCTCCCTCTCCACTTACTCTTCCCACAACATAAACCGAAAGCACACCACACATGTATCCTATCCCGGTCACTCCCTTAGTCAAAATCTGGAGGGCCTGTTTCTCCGGTTCCTCAATAGTCTCGTCCTCGTGGAATTCAACAACGTTCTTCTCGAGCAACCTGTCCAATCCTCCAAGCAGCACGAACTGGAAGAGCAGCCAATACACACTCATCGGAACATCTTCATCCGGTCTATCCATCAGCCCGTGCCTCCTAACAACGCCAAGCCTCTTTACCTCCATTCTTGCAGCTGTTATACAACATAGGACCGAGAATGTCTTAGCCATTACAACCCCATAAGCCGGTCCGGTTAGAAACCAGCAGGCCAAGAAACCCAGTAATCTGCCTAACCATGTCTGAGCCAGCAGCAGCACCTGAGTCGGAACCTTCCATTTCCCTAGGTTCCGGTCCAGGTGCTTTGCTTGCTCTACGAAGTATGTATTTCCGATTGAGGACACTATTCCACAGACTATAAAAGTCAACCATATGCGGAGAGTCAGCATTCTGAAAAAGCTAGGTATCTGGCTCCCCTTCGGTCCCAGGATTGTATACTTATAACAGCAAAGTCCGGTCAGAAAAGATACGCTTGCAATAAGGGTGCAGATTGCTGGGATTCCAAACCTATAGGTCCATGGTTTTATGTATGGCAGCGCGATAGCTCCTGCGACGCCTACAATAGCCACCATACATATACCTGGTACCTTTAAACAACCTATAACCGTGCCATAATCATGTGTATCTGGTTGCTCGTTGAGAAATGACTTTACAGAGACGCTGTTACCAGCTACTCCGACAGCTATCAATGCCATCCCCGTGTATAGGAGAGCCTTCTGTGTCTCACCTATGCATTGTTGCTCGTATTGTTTGCACGTGCCAGTTGAATTGGCAAGAACTGGCGGAGCTGACATGAAAAGAAACCAAATTCCCTATACAAATAACACAAGTTGGGAAATTTTGTTAATGATCTGATGTTTATTCTGATGCTGCATATGTTGACGAACTCACTATTGTGTAGGCTGAGCTGGAAATGACGAGCATTCCGAAGTTTCCAAGGATCGTGCCAACGAGGAAGAGAAACAATGGTTGCAGCACCATGGAAATCCCATTCCAGATGTTGAGAATACCAGCAGCATGAGTGAAACTTAGCCCCCAAACATCTGTAAGATAATCTTGCATCTCGAACAAGGCGTATAAGACCAATATGTCGGCCCAAAGCAGTGCTGCAAACAATAGCTTAAGATGATCATTGTCTGAAAATGAGGATCAAATGTGAATGCCTAATATTAAGGGCTAAAATACCAGAAATTCTGATGGCGCTCTTCATAGTTTCAACTGCTCAATCGAATCTACTCTCTATAAGAATGATTTCTGACAAGTAACTAGAAAGAATGAGAGAACAACTCCTTGCAAAGATGAATCAAGAACACTTGTTATAATCAAGAAACAGAGGAATTAGAAAATCTATGTCAATTCAGAATCATTCCAATACGTATGTAGGTATACTTTGGTCAAATTCCTAGTTTTTAATGTAATGATTCGTAACAAAACATTGACTTTGCATTAAAGAAGACCCAACTTGATTAAGCTGAGATTCCTCCAGCTTGTAATCACAAAGAAAATATGTGTATACATTTTTTTTTCTTTCTTTATTTCAGTTTCTGCAAGATAACAGCTCAATCATGGGGAATATTATATGATAAATTACTTAAAGATGACTGAAACTCAGTTACCACTATGAGACGTGGTTAAATAATATTGTATCAGAATTAATTCCTACCAATAGAAACTCTAAAAATCTGCAAGTTTTAGCACCTCATGATACCAGACATAGAAAGAATAACTTGAAAAAGTTTAGTTCTTCACCAGAAATTCGAAGAAAGCTTTCAAAATGATTGAGGCAGGTACCCTCTGTGAAAACCCAATACACAAAAGAAGAATCAACTAAAATGGTCAGAATCAAATAAACAATGTCAAAATCATAAAGCAGAACAAAACAAGATATTGAAAAAGCAAAGAATAGAACAAACCCTTAATAAATCAAGGCATAATCTAGCTCCATCTCTCTCTTACACACACTCAAGAAAAGGGGGTGGAGAGAGAAACAAAAGCTCTAGTCTTTCTTGACTGGTACGAGGTAGCATACCTTTTATATACTTGAATCTTGTAAATGCATGTCGTTGAGTCTCACCGTTCACACCACAACTACTGCCGATCGCAGTTGACTTCAGATCGACCGGGGTAGATCCCACGAAAATACGGTCATATAACAATCTCATGACTATTTAAACCAGCTCAAGCTCTAATATTGATTTTATTTTTGTAAATAATTAAATAAAAAAGTTCACATTATTGTTGACTGTATTATGCTGGCGCTGCTGCTGCTCAGCTTCTTGGTCAATCCAAGCGATTGGCTGAAATAATATTTCAGATAAAATGATTATTAAAGAATCTTAGCACCCCCAGGTCCCCCACCGGGGCGGCCCACCCCTCTGCTTTTCCGTTTATTTAAAAAAAGAATCATTAAGGAAAAGAATGTTCACATTGTTGTGTTGCCTGTGGCTGTATTATTCTGGTCTCTCCAGAATTGAGTTTCTTATTGTTGATGTACATACTTGAAAATTTATAATGGACTCGAACACGTAATTTTTGACCGGATATTAACTATACTACCCCGACTAACACATTTGGAAACTATTTCAGAAAAATAAAAAAGGTCCTGTTCTTACACTTTATTTTTACTGGTTGGTAGTTACTATCTGTTGATTTCAAGTGATTTAATTTTGTTTATATATGTTCCATCAAAAAAAGAAATTTTTTATTTATGGACCAAATTGTTTATAATCAAATCTCGTTTCTCGTATTATACAGTTGGAAATTATTTCCATGCAAACTAGAATAGTGGAGATCATTTTATTAAAATATTCTTACCCATACCTGAAGACAAAAAAAATCCTATGATATTATGACATTGTCAGGATATTTAATTCAATAATCGATAAGGAAATTTCGGAGTAAGAAGAAAAATTGAATAGGAAAGTTTTTGTTGTTCTTGAAAGGAAATTGAATAGGAAAGTTGAAACAAACAATCTATTCTATACCTATTATAAAAGAACGAATTCTTATAAAATTTGATTTGCCTAATATATCCCTCTTATTTATAATTATTTTAGAAACCAAAATGTAAATTTACATTATTAATTGGAATATATTATAAAAAATATCCAAAAATTAATTTGTAGAAAAAATAGATTAACTGAAGCTTAAGAATTTTAATTATATTAGAATTGTACTTGAATATGAAAAAAAAGAAAAAAAAGAAAAAAAAAGTAATTAAATATATAAGGAAAAAGCATCATCACGTGTCTTTATTAGTTAAAATATTAAATATGATCATAGTATTAGATATCCAAGATTATCTTATTCCTAATCCTGCTAATTAAATTATGATTTATCAAGTGATTACTTAGCTTAATAATTTATATATAATTTAATACCTTTTATTTTAGTATCTCCATGTTTTTTTTCTAATTTAGGAGATGTGGTACTTTAAACGTTAAATCACAAAGATAATTAACAAGTCTAACATAAAGTTCTTTTTATCAGTGAGTTAATCTATGAATTTAAGGTTAAGTTCAATTATATTATTCGAGCAACCTGTAAGGATCGGATATAACAATTTGGTCTATTTATTTATAATCAAATCTTTAGAATTTTTCACGTGTACAAACACTGTAAATAAAACTCTAAAATAAGTTTAATAAAATCCTACTATTAATATGGAAAACAAAATACTATATCATATGTATAATAAATTTGGGCGATGATATTTGGACATAGTATGTCCGGACATACAGTGGCATATTAGGTATTTTAAATAATTTCTTAATTATTATTTTATTTAATTAATTTCGGCCATTAACGAAAGTACAATAATAGCCTTTTCGAATCTTTTGAAAATTTTCAAAAACTTTCAAAGGATGCTGGAGATTTTTATTTTATGGCAGTATTAGGAAGAGATTTCTTTGGGGGATGGGAGAAAAAAATTTGAGAGAGGGAATACCGCCAGTTGTTTTGGAGCTAAAATGGTTAAGGGTAGATTAGGCGAATCAATTATGATATTAAATCCATTTTTTATTTAATAATGAACAACCGGTTTTTTTCTTGGTCGAACCGGTTATATCCGGACATACTATGTCCGAATAGCTTTATTAAATAAATTTATCATAAACTATTGTAATATGCATGGATATAATACAGTTTGATGAGAATCGATAATTCATAATTAAAATGAATATTTTTTTAATAGAATTGATAATTTTTTATTGGAATTAATTTATTTCAATTGGATTAAACTGAATAAAACTCCCCCCATTCCATTATTATTATTATTATTATTATGTTTTTTAGCATATTTATTAAGGAGATGTAAAATGAGAAAAAATAGGTATATGTCTCATCACTTTTAAAAAGTAATTATTTTTAGGACATAACATTAATAATGAGACAAACCAAAAACAAAAGCAAGACATTAAAATTTGTGAGAATGTATTTTAAAATACCTTTTTATAAAACATACAAGTTTTTTGCACTCATTCATAAGAGTATAAGTTTTCTATACCAAAATGAGTTAAAAGACTTAAAATACCCTTATATAAAAGTTGACTTGTTTTTTTTCTTGTTTTTTATTTTCGCATGTTTCTCTTTCTCTTTCTTCTTTCCTCTAATAAACCCTAAACCAAAATAATATCACCAACCAACTTTGATGACATTAAATTTTGAACAATGCTCATTTATGTTTTGGAAGAGAGGTTGTTTGCTCTCATTAATACATCAGAACAACTACTACAATTGTGTAGTGCAAAATTCTCAAACACACGAAGTTGAAAACTCACGACATAGAGAAGAAGAGAGAAGTGGGTCTTCAAGAAAAAAACTCACGATAGTTAAAAAGAAGAAGAAGGTAAAACTCAAACGGAAGGTTTTCGTGTTTCTGTGTAGAAAGAAGGTATGCAACTATATTCACCACGTAAAATATGATTTTTTTCAATGAGTTTTTATACCCACGGTGGCAACCCACGATGGACTCATTTTTGCACACGATGATAGAAAATTTTCATGTGCATGAATTATATGTTGATATTTAGTCATAAGAGAGTATATTTGCATGTTTAGAAATAATTTTAGAAGTAAAATAGCTTTAAAAATATATCTACTGTTGTGTGTATAAGATTTCTTCATTTTCTGACACATTTTTTACAACCCACGGTGGCAACACACGATGGGTCATCGTGGGTTGCCACCGTGTGTTGCCACTGTGGACACCTTTTTCAGGCAACCCACGGTGGCAACCCACGATGCAACCCACGATGGGCCCATCGTGGGTTGCCACCGTGGGTTGCCTGAAAAAAGGTGTCCACGTTTGCAACCAACGATGATTACCACCGTGTGTATATCCATCGTGGGTAGGCAGTAGATGCATTAGAAGCGTGTTCGATCGGATTTTTTTATAATTTCTTGGCTATTTTGTATTTTTCAGATGTCGTGGCAACGTGTTTTGATACATCACAACGGTCATTAGGAGCGGTCGACTTATATAGTGGGGACTTTTTTTTTGTCTTCATCGATAGTGCCACAGTGAACCGTGCAAACCTTGTTGAACTTATTGGAGAAGGGTTGGGAAATATAAATCCGACCGACTACACGTTGTGGTACTTGACACACATGAGCAACGAAAACAAAGTAAAAGTTTTATTGTAGAGTGATATCAAGTTACTGCGTATGTTAATTGAATAGAAAGACGATCCGGAGGTTTATGTTGATTAAGGCGGCTCATCCGCCCCCGGGGTTAACTTTAGTGGTAACAGCTCCGGATTTGAGCACCACGACATTGACAACCGCATGCCCTCCTCACATGAGCAATATGAACAAGATGAGGAAGATGAGGATGAAGATGGTGACTATGACGAAAATGAAGAAGATGAGGCGAGTTCGTTCGAAGATAAAGCAGATGATCGTCGTAAAGAATTGCTTGATTCGCTATCTATTGATTTTCTTGCTTGGATGCGACAGCCGGCACAAATGGATAGGGTTTTTGGTCATCGGAACTTCACATCGGACCATCAGTCCGAACGCGAGACTGAGCATCTGCACGCAATGCGCAATTGGACCATTCCAATCCCGATCCTGACAGCGAAGGGAGATTAGGGTGGGTCGAGCAACCACCACCAGTGCATGGGAAACTCGAAGTAGGGGCCTTATTTAGGTCCAAGAAAGACTTGAGGATCATTGTTGGAATGTATCATGTGGAGAACTATTTGGAATGTAGATCGAAACGTTCGGCTAGCAATCGTACGACGTTCCTATACAAGACTGGCAGAAAGAATTGCAGCTTTAAGATTTGTGCTGTTGAGGGTGGCACAATTTGGAGAATTACTAAGTTATCCCTGGATCACACTTGTCACCACGATTTGAATCATGTTGCTGCATGGTCGGTATCTTCTGATGTTGCTGCATTTTATTTTGCCAAGAGATTGACCGGCGAGGCAGTTACTTTGAAGCCAAAGGAGATGATAGAAGAGACGGGTAGAGTGTTTAGTATTAACATTCTATACAGTTTCGCTCTCCGGACGAGAGACATAGCCATAGAGAATATGTATGGTGACCACATCTCGTCGTGTCAGAAGATCCCGTCGTATCTATATTTGTTGAAGCAGCATAACCCGGAAACTGTTTATGACTTGGAGATGACCGTCGAGGGCTCGCTATGTCACTTATTTGTGGCGCTCGGACATAGTATTCGAGCGTTTGATAAGTGTCTACGGCCGGTGCTTGTAGTGGACAGGACCCACCTTAAGGGAAAGAACTGAGGAATTTTATTTGTAGACGTCACGTTGGATGGAAACAACTATGTCTTCCCCCTTGCAATTGGCCTCGATCCTAAGGAGAATGATGAGTCGTTGGTATATTTTCTCTCCAACCTGCGCAGATGCTACAACCCTCCAGATGATTTACTGATTGTGAGTGACCAGCATTTGAGCATTAGGAATGCAGTTCGAGCCGTCTACCTGATAAACACTCATTTTCGTAGCAACTAAGCATGTTTACTACCGCATTTTGCTTAACTTTTGCCGAACTTGTGATTTGTTTGATATGAATTTATCTATTTTGGAATCGTATTACGTTTGGTGGAGTTTTTGCTTGTGTGTAGGTGAAATAAGGTTTTTTAAGCTAACGTGGATGTTCAAAGAAGAGCACACTTGAAAAGTCGGGATAAAGAAGTGAAGAAATCAGAAAAAAAGAGATCAGAGAGCTAATCGGCGCGCGAAAAGGCCAACCGGCGGGCTAACCGGCGGTTCAGGGATAGACCGTCGGTTAGCTCGGCAAAAGATCTGGAATTTTTTCATGTTTTAATGCTAACCGACTGCTAACCGGCGCCCTAGGTGCTGGACCGCCGCTTAGCTGGTCCAAACAGCCGGTTAGCGCGGTTGGACCGTCGGTTAGCATTTTTCGTGCTAAAAACTTCCCATAATGCCCTTTTTACATTTTTAACATGCTTTAGCACTTCTTACACCCCTATACAAAGGGATCTTAGCCCCAAAAATGTGGTGTCTTCCATCATAACTTAGAACTCCCTTCCCAAAGTTTTCATTTAGGGTTTAAATTAGCTTTTAATCTATGTAATCAAGTAAAAAAGTTGGATTTGGATTGTGTTGAAGATTTTATTGAAGATTTCTCCATTTGGATTCTTAGTATCTATTATTATGCATTTAATTATCTTTTCTTATGCTATTTCTTTTCTTATGTCTAGCTAAATTCCTTTAGTTGGTTGTGGGGATTTGAGATGATTCAATGGTGATTATGATCTTAGCTTTCTAATTCTAATTACCTTCTCCTAATTGAATGTGGATTTGGTCTTGATTTCATGTGAGAATTATTGATCATCTTTCTTGCATGCCAAGTGTTTGTATAAATTCTTAATAGGTTTTTACATGCATGAAAATCAAATTGTCACATCATGCATGGTTTTGAGACTTAGCAAGTGATGAATTCATGCATGGGAGCTTATATTCTTTGTGCTTTTTGGAGTTGAATTGTCGTCTTGAATCTTAGCCGAGAGAGTCGATAATTTGATCTTCTTTTGCTATCTATCGAGAGAGGATTGTGAATAGCTTTGTGAATGCTTCTCATTTAGGAGATTAAATATGGTTATATGAATTAGGAAGTCATCTTCATGTCATCTAGAATCGAATCGAATCCCTAGAACCAACATTTGTCTCTAATTATTTTCTCAATCCTTGTTGTTGTGCTTATTTACTTTTAATTGGTTTCTTTGCATTAATTTACTTTCATAATTGTTAAGAAAACCCAAAATTATGATGATCCTAGAGTTTGAATAGTAGGAAAGCGTATGAACTTCGTTTCCCCTATATGTTCGTTCAAATAGTCCTTGTGGATACGATATCCGATTGTTAATACTAAAATAGCCCGTTAGAGTTGCGGTTCATATTGCTAAGTAAATTAGTGATCAACTTTTTTACGCCGTTGCCGAGAACTATTTAGAATTTATAGTGTTAATGATTTTTGCGCCAAGATTACTAGTTCAAGCATTGTATTTCTATTTTGCACTATTATTCTAATATTCGATTTTTGAGCTCTTTTATAGGAAACCAAGTCGAAAAACGAAAAGAGAGACAATGATGTATGAGGATCAAAACAACATTGCCATTTTGGAAAGGCAAGTGCAAGAGATGCGATATCAATTGGAGGTTAGAGTGATATAAAGGCAAGAGGTTGAGCCATTTCAATGTAAGGATGCTTACTACACCAATAAATGGAATAACAACTACAATCCTCCAAGTTATCTATCGAGGAATCAAGCCTACAATCTCAACAACCGGAATCACTCAAACTTCTTTTATGAGGATCCAAACAATGTTATCCAACCACCGTTTGGATTCTCAGTTACCAATGAGGTTATAAACAAGCCGATAGAGCAAATCTAGAGATGATGAACCAAATAGTGACCCAACAAAGCATTTTCATTGGTCAATTGGAGCACTTGGAGAACTCCATCTCGGTTCTAGCAAAGCAAGTGATGTTGTGTGAAGGGCAAATGAGCCTATTGGTGAATCAAACTGCCGCACAACATAAGTCGGTGCAATTTTCAAGCCACACGAAACGTCAATCCAACAGTGCAATGCAATGCAATCCATGTGGTGAGTGAACCTTCTTATCAAAACATTTCAAAGAAAAATGTAAAAGTGGAGGATTAGGATGAAGAGTTCGATGTGGAGGAGCCTCCGATTCAAATGGAGAAACTTCAAAAGCCAATTCAAGAGTCTCAAATTCCAAAGAAAGTAACTCCTAATAAACTCACTCCCCCAATCAAGACTTTTGTTCTCAAGGCTCCTTACCCCCAAAGGCTAGTAAAAGCAAAAGATGATGAGAAACTTGCCAAGTGCTTAGACATGTTCAAAAAGGTGCAAGTTAATATCCCATTGCTCGAAACCTTAAGAAACATGCTCGGATATACCAAATTCTTGAAGGATGTCATCTCCCAGAAGAAAAAGCTTAAGAAACATGAGACAATAAACTTATCGGAGGAGTGTAGTGCGGTGTTGCTTAGAAAGCTCCCTTTGAAGCTCAAAGATCCGGGATGCTTCACAATCCCATGTGAAATTGGAGGCCATACATTCGATAGGGCATTGTGTGATTTGAGGGCAAGTATTAATTTGATGCCTCTTTTAATTTTCAATCGTTTGGAAATAGGAATTATCAAGCTGGCCTCCATTGATTTACAATTAGTGGATCGATCAGTGAAGCATCCAAAAGGTGTGGTTGAAGATCTTTTCGTTAAGGTTGGAAAGTTCGTATTTCCAGCCGATTTTGTTGTTCTTGACATGCTGGAGGACAAAAATATTCCTCTCATTGTTGGTCGTCCGTTTTTGGCCACCGGTCGTGCTTTAATTGATGTTGAAGATGGAGAGTTGACATTTAGAGTCAATGATGAGAAGATTACACTTTCTATCTATAATTCAATGAAGAAGCCGGAAGAGTGAAATGGTGAAGAGTGCAACTATATTGATTGCTTTGAAACTTGTGAAGAAAGCTCACTCTTGCCATATGAAGATCCTTTGGAGCATATTTCTTTAAAAGGTCCTCCTCTCGATTTGGTTACTTGCTTGGATATTGAAAAATTGGAGAAAAGAGGAATTAATGGAATGGACAAGGCGAAAGATGCCCCAATTTTGGCAAATTCTACTTTCAAATGGGAATGGAATCCACCTCGCGACTACTCACAATTTTTTTGAAGACATAAAGTATCGTCGAGCTCTAGACGTTAAACGAAGCGCCTGTTGGGAGGGAACCCAATGTTTATTTGTTAATTTGCATTTAGTTTGTGTGCCGTGATACACATATCTTGTTTCTTTTTCCCTCCAAACTTATTTCCGAGCTTCGTGCTCTTGAATAAGTTTGGGGGAGGGGGTTGAGATAAGATATGTGTTTCACTTTTATTATTTTATTTTGAAAAAAAAAATTAAAGTTTTAGTTGCTACGTTTATGGTGGTTGGTGCTCAAAAGTAACTTGGCGAAATGCTTATGATGATATTGTTGTGTTTTGTAAAAATTTTATTGAGATTGAGTGTCTTGTGAGCGGCTTGCATGAATAGTTGGTGTGCCGGTTTTGACTTCTTGATGAATGAATGAAACCCGTGAGGATTTGAGCCTTGATTTGCTATGCATCATGTTCCTTTCTTGTGAGTTTGATCATGCATGCTTATTTACTTCTAGAACTTGTTTTGGTTCTTCGTGAAGAATGTGTGTTTATGCAAGAATCTTGAAAATAATCTTAGGCCAACCTTATTAGCTATCTTAAAACCCAAACACTACCTTGTACTTTGAATGATCTATTGTTAGCCATTTTGAGCTTTAATAGCCCTTCTTTGTCAAACCGGATAAAAGGGGGTGATGGAGTGTAGGGGTATCACGGGTTAGGGTTTAATGGAGAATTTATTGAAACGGGTAGCTAAACTTAAGAGGTTTGATGCTTTGAAAAATCTTAAATTCCTATGAGCTCTAACTTAAAAAAAATACAAAAAAAGCAAAAAGAAGCGAAAGCGAAAGAACTAAATTGTTGAGTTGTGATGAAAACTTTTGCTTACAATGGAATGAAAGAATTAAAAAAAATGGTTGAAATGAGAACATAAGGGAATGAATAAGTATTTTGATTGAAAATGGTGCGTAATTGAGCCCTTATTGTGGAATGTTGGGTGTAGAAGGAAGACGATTGAATTCGTGCTAGTTTTAAAGAAGATATAAGGTTGGTGAATAATTTGATTAGTTACTTAGCCAAATTTCCCTTCCTAAACCAATGTGCCTACATTACAACCCAAGAAAAGCCTTTTGTGATCCTTGTTCTTGCATAATTTGTTTTGCAATGGAGATGTTAGACGATAAGCAACCTTATGGTAAGTGGATTTGCATTGCATGATTTCGATGAGAGTTTAAACCTAAACACTTGTGAGTGAGGGATACACTTCTTTGGGAGTTACATTTGTTGAGTTGTTGAGATTGGCATGCCGTTAGTTTGTGTGAGTTGTGAAAGAGATGCTTGGTTTTAGCATTGAAAGTGTTTGTGTAATCTGAGGCATTTAGGATCCAAAGTTGGTACTCCATTCGAATTTATGTTCCTTGTTTGAATATATTGTTCGGGTTGAACAATACCTAAGTTTGGGAGAGTGATAAACACTCATTTTCGTAGCAACTAAGCGTGTTTACTACCGCATTTTGCTTAACTTTTCCCGAAACTTGTAATTTGTTTGATATAAATTTATCTATTTTGGAATCGTATCACGTTAGGTGGAGTTTTTGCTTGTGTGTAAGTGAAATAAGGTTTTCTAAGTTAAAGTGGATATTCAAGGAAGAGCGGAATTGAAAAATCGGGATAAGGAAGTGAAGAAATCGGATGAAAAGAGGTCGGAGAGCTAATCGGCGCGCGAAAAGACCAACCGGCGGGCTAACCGGCGGTTCAGGGCTAGACCGCCGGTTAGCTCAACAAAAGATCTGGAATTTTTTCATGTTTTAATGCTAACCGACTGCTAACCGGCGCCCTAGGTGCTGGACCGTCGGTTAGCTGGTCTAAACCGCCGGTTAGCGAGGTTGGACCGCCGGTTAGCACTTTTCGTGCTAAAAACTTCCCATAATGCCCTTCTTACATTTTTAACATGCTTTAGCACTTTTTATACCCTATATAAAATGATCTTAGCCCCAAAAACGTGGTGTCTTCCATCATAGCTTAGAACTCTCTTCCCAAAATTTCCATTTAGGGTTTAAATTAGTTTTTAATCTTTGTAATCAAGTAAGAAGGTTGTTTTTTGATTGTGTTGAAGATTTTATTGAAAATTTCTCCATTTGGGTTCTTAGTATCTTTTATTATGCATTTAATTATCTTTTCTTATGCTATTTCTTTTCTTATGTCTAGCTAATTTCCTTTAGTTGGTTGTGGGGATTTGAGATGATTCAATGGTGATTATGATCTTAGCTTTCTAATTCTAATTACCTTCTCCTAATTGAATGTGGATTTGGATCTTGATTTCATGTGGGAATTATTGATAGTCTTTCTTGCATGCCAAGTGTTTGTATAAATTTCCTAATAGGTTTTTACATGCATGGAAATCAAATTGTCACATCATGCATGGTTTTGAGACTTAGAAAGTGATGAATTCATGCATGAGAGCTTATATTCTTTGTGCTTTTTGGAGTTGAATTGTCATCTTGAGTCATAGCTGAGAGAGTCGATAGCTTGATCTTCTTTTGCTATCTATCGAGAGAGGATAGTGAATAGCTTTGTGAATGTTTCTCATTTAGGAGATTAAATATGGTTATGTGAATTAGGAGGTCATCTTCATGTCATCTAGAATCGAATCGAATCCCTAGAACCAACATTTGTCTCTAATCATTTTCTTAATCCTTATTGTTGTGCTTATTTACTTTTAATTGGTTCTTTTGCATTAATTTACTTTCATAATTGTTAAGAAAACTCAAAATCATGATGGTCCTAGAGTTTGAATAGTAGGAAAACGCATGAAATTCGTTTTCCCTATATGTTCATTTAAATAGTCCTTGTGGATACGATATACGATTGCTAATACTACAATAGCTCGTTAGAGTTGCGGTTTATATTGCTAAGTACTACCCAAATGCATTCTACGGGTTGTGCTACCACCACCTTCAGAAAAATCTCACGCCCTACGGAAAGCACGTAGCTACTATCTTCCAAGTTACAGCATATTGTAATCGTCATGAAGAGTTCGACGATTTGTTCTCAAAACTGCATCAAGTGAGTCCCAACGGAGCTCACAGACGACTTTCTGACATTAGACCAGAGAGGTAGGCTAAATGTAAGTGTCCGGTCCGACGCTATGACTTATTGACCTCCAATTATGCCGAATGTTTGAACTCTCGTATGCTATGGGCTAGGCGTCTCCCAGTGCACTCGATGATTGAGATGTACCGTTTCATTGTAGAGAAATGGATCGATGAGAAGCGAGAAGCAGCTGCATCGAGAGATCATGAGTTGACAGAGAACACATTAGAAAAACTTTCTTTATTCATGCAACACGGTACCCGCCTTGTAGCTCAAGGTAACACCACCACACATGTTTACAGGATTGAAGAAAGAAATGTTTCTTATAACGTTGATCTACGAACCTGGACATGTACGTACCGAGCGTGGGATTTGGATTTGATTCCATGTCGCCATGTTGTTGCCGCTATAAGGTAACATGTTCAATTATTAAATGTTGTTTGTGTATCTTAAATTTTTGAATTAATATCAATTTTTTTTTGTATGTAATACAATTGTTTATTTTAACAGGCGTGCAGGTAATGGTTTGTCTGTGTACGATTTTGTAACTCGTTATTTCAAATAGGAGACATTCAGAAAGACTTATATGGAGCATATTAACCCAATACCGCATCCAGATGAGTGGAATGTGCCTCCAGAGATCTCCGCAATCATTTGTCTTTCTATGGATGAGGTACGTCAGGCTGGGCGCCCAAAAGATAGTCGTGTATGATCCGCAGTAGAAAATGTGGTGAGACGTCCCCAAGTGTGCGGTAGGTGTCATGGAAGGGGCCACAACAAAAAGATTTGCACATCATCCATCCCGTTCAGTAGTGTTGATTTGAATAACCCCCCTGAAGATACAGAAGAGGCCGAGGAAGAACAGGTAAGGAAAAGGCGTCGGCGGAAGAAAAAGTGTAGCATTTGTCGTCTTGATGATCATGATGCGAGGAAATGTCCCTATCGTGAAACATAAATATGTTTTTTGTGGTTTGTAAAATACTTATCGTGTTATTTGTAGTTAATTTATTTAATTAAACACGAGTTAATTTGGACACATTTTGATTATGTGCTTATTATTTGAATGAAATTGAAAAGAGCAGGTGAAAACTTTCGAATTTGCCCACGGTGGTGCCCTCTGTAGGAACCAATGGTGGTGCCCATCGTGAGCAAAAGATTTCCTTCAATCTTGTGCCCAACGATGGGCAACCCACGATGGCGCCCACCGTGGGCACAAGAACATGAGTTAATTTCATTTTTTGTTCGGTTTCATCTTCGATTTTGTTGTTTAGTGATTCTATAATAGCTTATTTTTCAATTAAAAACTACTTAACAACAAAATCCAAACACCCACACGTAACTTTCATCTAATTCATTAGTAAATCAGGTACTTCGTACAAACACTGAAGTTAGTTATACATAACCATTATCAAGAGAATCCCCACATTATACATATAATATATGATACATTTTGTTAATTCAATGCTTACTATTTCAATTATGTGACATTTCGTGCAAAACATAACTTATACTATATGTACAATGTTGGGATTCTCTTGATAATGATTATGTATAACTAACTTCAGTGTTTGCACGAAGTACCTGATTTACTAATGAATTAGATGAAGGTAGTGTGGGTGTTTGAATTTTGTTGTTAAGTAGTTTTTAATTGAAAAATAAGCTATTATAGAATCACTAAATAACAAAATCGAAGAAGAAACCGAACAAAAAATGAAATTGACTCATGTTCTTGTGCCCATTGTGGGTGCCATGGTGGGTACCCACAATGGGCACCATCATGGGTTGCCCATCGTTGGGCACAAGATTGAAGGAAATCTTTTGCCCACGGTGGGCACCACCGTAGCAACCCACGATGGGCACCATCGTTGGTTGCCCTCCACCGTAGGTACCAAATTTTCAACCTATGGTGGGCAACCCACGATGGTGACCATCGTGGACATTGCCACCGTGGGCAAACCCGAGAGTGACAATTTCACCTGCTTTTTTCAACCACACTCAAACAATATCACTATTTATCTTAAAAAAAATTAACACATGTCCAAATGTTAATAACATATAAAATAAGTTTAAATATTTACAAAAGAAAAGTATTTAACGATGTTCTTTTCGCTAATATGAATCCTCTATTGCTAACCGAAAAATTCTAGTTGCAATAAAACGCCTATAGTTGGCAATGTATGTATCATCAATTGACACATTACGATGTGTCGCTGAAGCATTGATGAGACGATCGACATAAATACAACTGTAGGGGCCACAATTTGTCCCGTTAGTCTGGATGAATTGCTTCTCTTCAGGCATCTTAATCAACAATAATTTTTGAGCTCTTCCCTGGAGCCATTTTGCTCCCAAAAACCTGATACCTGCAACGGTCGCGGTAAAAGATCTGTGACAAACTGTAATTACTCTTCGCGCACATTAGTTTCCCTGTGATGGATCATGGTTGAATCATATAATTCGATTGTCCAATACTTTAGACAAATGCGTATTGTGACCCAATTATTCGCCCCCACATTGCATACTGTAATGACCTGTACATGAGAAGAATCAATTAAACTATAGTTAAAAAAATATAGCAAACTAGAAAATAAAATATTTACTTTAAAATGTAATTAACTTACATGTTTAACATGCCACCAAGCCACGGCGTCGGGGCTTTCTCTGCCATCAACCATTTGTATAAGATACTGAGGTACTTGCCAATAATGATACATTTAATCCCTTTCCCAGGTTTTTTTCTCCTTCCAGTAGTAGCATCAAGATGGCACAACTTATTCCACTCATTGTTCAAATGGTTCTAGTAATACAACAAAGATTGACATAAATGGAAGAGTACATTAATATAATCAATATTTACATTACTCGGAGATAAATACTTACAAATAAGTGAGTGCCGACTACAATAATGGTTGCCTCACATACTCCATCAGCTGTCAATCGATCAAAAAATTTCACCTTATGTCGCATGTAGATAAGGTACAAATCTATCTTCTGCAGTGTTATTTATATTGTTAGTTAATAAATATTATTATTACAAATAAGTTTTAAATTATTGTAACAAAGATAGAATTGTACCTCTGCCCACATCATTTGCCGACTATTCTCCAGACGCTCGAAAACAGATTGTACAATCTCGTGGCCAATCGACTGAATTGTGACTGTAGCATCGCTTCCTAATTGTCTATGCTTCTTGTACATAGATTTTAACCTTTTCACGTTCTTTGGAGTCATGGCCACATAAGGTGTCTTCAAAGCGGCAGACGGTTTCGTCTTACGACGACCTTGAACCTCGTCTTGCTCCGCAAATTAATAATCAAACTCATGAGACTCCTCAGAGAATGACGACCAATGAATGCCCACGGGTGACACTGACTGTCTGAGTTGCTCGTGTGTGGTGTCCTCAACACTAGGAAAAAACGGCTGCTCCTGCCGGTACTCAGGCCGGTAGGGAATCTGCTGCTCATGTGGGGTGTACTCGTCAGTAGGAGTTGAAGTAGTAGGAATATGCTGATCATACTGAAAGTGACTGTTGCTGCCGTCGCTTGGAAACACTGACTGCTACTGCCAGATAGGAGGTTGAAACATCAGAGACTGGTACTTCATAGGGTTGTACTGATGCAGCGGTCTAGTGCTATAGCCGAAGAACATCGGCTGTTGCTGCTGGTAGGCAGGCTAATACCCCCACGACTGCATTAGTGGCTCGTATTGGTGGGGGTATAAGGTGAAACGACTGCCCTAACAGGTGGTACATCGGCTGCTCGGTATGCTCAGGGATGTGAGGAGAGTGGTGACTATGCCGACTGTGTTGTCCCTGTAGAGCTGCAGCTGCAGAGTGACGAGGCGGGTCCAGAATCCTCCTGTGTCTGCTAGAAACCTTTGCAGAGTGACGATGTGGCTCAGGGCTCCTCCTGTAGCTCCTAACAGACTGCTGTGGAGGGCTCCTAGATCGTCTTTGCTTCGGACCGAAATACTCCTTCACTTGAGCAAAGAGCTTCCGGGAAAAGGTAGCAAATAAGCTCTTGTCAGACTCGTCCATCAAGACCGCCCTTAGCCGGCGATTGATGAAGTCGTCTCTGTCGTCCTTCACGTGGTCAGGACAAGGACGTCCGTGGACACAACACACTCTGTCTTCGGGTCTCTCCTGATAGACTGGCTCTGCCGTCTCAGCTGTATGTACTTGTGGTGGGGTGCTCTGTCGGCGTCGTTTTGGGATTTTTTGTGCCAATGAGGATGGTTTAATTATCTTCCCCACAACCTCCGCAGCCTTCGCCAATTTTCCCTTCTTTTTCACCTTCTTTTTCTGGGAAACCTCTTCTGTATTCTTCTCTGTTAATTTTTTTGAAGGTTCTCAGTGTACATGATACACCGAGTCAAGACTGAACTAATACAGCTCCATAGTGTCTTCTACGAGAATAGACATCAGAATATGTATGACAAGACCCTAAACAAGTTATGTAAAATTATTATTAGATCACAAATTAAACATGTAATATAAATGATAAAATATTATAAAAATAAAGGCATGTACCTCTCTCTCGAAGAACGTGCTGAAATTTATCTTGAGGAGTCTCGTAGTCCACATATAATATCGAGGAACTCTAACGGTGGCTGTTCAGGTTCCACAATACTCTCCCAACCGTGGAATACACTCGTAAGACCAAATTTGTAAAACCCATATCCGTAAAAGTGATAAGTTGATATGTTAACTTGGTTAGGTTTCTTGGCGGTGTTGTTGATGTAGTAAGTGAATGTCTAATATGTGTAATCACCCCAAGAAAACTGTTCCCAATGTTCTGGATCCTCAACTAATGCCCATGCATATTCCTCGACCTCCACATTACAATCCCGACAACGGAGAAATAGGTAGTAAACCTAGAGCTTGGTTACCTTCACATAGTCTGCGAGGTTGTTTCCAACTGTAAATCTTTGAACATTATCGCGCATCTCTATGACTTTAGTTTTGCGGCCTTTGAATACTCTATGGAAAAGACTATCAGGCCGGAGGAGATGTCTCTCATTTGGGTTGAAATCTGTCCTTCTGAAATTCAATCCAGTAATGCACGCATAGTCGTGTGCGGTGAAGCGGAGGGTTCGCCAGAAAATTTGGAACCACGTCTCATCCAGGGGGATCTCAGGACCTGTCACCTGACGGGCCAATAAGTGATGCAGGGCACTATTTGTATTTCCAATTCTCTTATGTTTAATATAACGGCCAACAATTTCCGCCGTAAATTCATCAAAAACTTCTTGATACCATACTAGATTGCGCGTAAAGTGCCGAAATACCTTCATTATTTCTTTAAATACGGTCTCACGACAATATATATTTATTAATTTGTTATGATGACGCAATCCAAGTCTCATCCAATCACAATCGGACTACAATATAAACACACAAACCATAAGGAAAGAAGTTCGATAGCTCAAACCAACAAAATCATAATACACAAACCCTATAAAACAGTCTCGGGTCAACCCACGACTGGGCAACCCACGAAAGGGCCACCCACGACGGGGCCGCCGACGATACTGCCCACGATGGGGCTACTCACGACGGGTGCCATCGTGGGTACAAAAACACCCACCGTGGGCAGCCCGTTTCTCACCTTCAAACCCCAATTTTTATCAATAAATCTTAGATATAACACTTCTAATGCTCATAAAATCATGTACATTGTTCTCATATTCAATAAATCGAACATAAACACACACTTAGAAGCATACATTTTTCAAACCCAAAATTCAATTTCGTGTGGAATTTTAGCACTAACAAGTGGTTCGTTGTCGACGAGTGGTACTTTCTCCTCGCCGGAGGTAAATGTCGACATCGTTGACTCCCCATCGTGATCGGATTGATTGGTCATTGTCGGCGTGTGTGTGTGTGTCATCATGTGTGTATAGAGAGAGAGAGAGAGAGAGAGTGATGTGTGGTGGGGTGGGGTAGTGGGGGACCGATAATAGATAGGGTTTTTTATTTTTTTTTTGTCTTTTCTTATTTGTTTATTAAAAGTAAGGTTTTTAGTCTTTTAAGTGATTTTGGTATAGAAAACTTATACTCTTATAAAAGAGTGCAAAAAACTTCTATCTTTTATCAAAAGGTATTTAAAAAGAGTTTGCCCTTAATAAAATCATTCCTAATCTAATGGCATGCATAATTTACTTTTATGAATTGTCATTTTCGTAGGGATGAGTGATTTTTCATAACTATATATTTAGTCATTTTTCCTCTTCTCCATGATATTAAGCAATCCATATTTAAGGTCATTAGTAATTTATGTTGATAAAATTATGCAAATTTATTATTATTATTATTATTATTATTATTATTATTATTATTATTATTATTATTATTATTATTATTATTATTATTATTATTATTAGTGGTGGTGGTGGTGGTGGTTGTAGTAGTAACAAATAGTTTAAGTGTTCAAATCAATATTTGAGGAAAAAACAAGTATATAATTGATGTTTGGTAATATCATCTTATGCATGATTTATTCATTTCTCATCTTTATTCTATTATAAGATTCATGCATTTTCTACTAAATTTAATTTATACATGCAAGCCACCCTTTTATGACATACTTTAAAGACAAGAGCACGTACTTTTAGTAATGATATGTTATTGGGTAGTGTTATTTGGACTCACTGGGCCAACCACATGACACGCACCCATCGTGTGGTATGATCAAAATACCTGTGTATGCCCCAGACGGATAGTACACGCTCCTATGCCCACTACCGAACTGGTTAGTCTTAGTGGTAAGCTAGGGTCGATCCCACGGAGAGTGAGGAACTAATTTACTCTTCAGGTGCACAAGTTTGGTTGTCATGATCCAATCCTGTTTATCCGCACAAAATAACTTATAAACAATCAAATATAAAAAGGGATAAGATTTGAGATTAGGTCATGATTAATGTTGATATGTTTATTCGGTCATGGGCATACTGAAGAGCCGTCCATGCTTCGCATAAACTCAAGGCGTGGCCCAAAGACATTGGAGTGTTTCAAGAGTTTATACTCCACACTTGGGATGGTTGAATCCCTTGTGGTCACTTGGTCCGAAGTTCACGCTTCGCCCCGGTCACAAGGCCGTGCTTCACTCTTCCTTAAATAGTAGTCATACCCGATCTCTCCAAGTATGCCCCTCACCAACCTTCTCTTCCAAGCTTCCCAGCTCCGCACCTACAGAGTAGACATAACTCGCGGGATATACATTTTCGGTAACGTGTCCAACCGGTCACCGATATATCTACAATGCGCAAGGTGAGTCCCTTGGTTAATAACCATGGCTTGATGTCTCGTCACAGTTGATGGGTAATTGTTAGAGAAGCCCAAGACCGAGGAAGGACGCAATATCCCCTTGCCCGTTCATCGCCATCCAGATCTTACAACACCATTAAAGGCACTGCTCAGCTACTCGGTCATAGGCATACTGAACATTGCTGTCTGTCATGCCTTGGCCTTTGCTTGGCATGGTACAGCTCTAACCGAATGGAGATCACCAATTAGGTTAAGACCGCCCATGAATTCTGCTCAGATCTCTCCAGAACTACTGGATCCAACCGAAGGCATAAATGCCTCACGAATAGTTCACATATCAACAAGTAATCATTTTCCCCTCCCAAATCTCACCAAGGGGAACTACTCACACATATTGAAATACATATTAACGAATGTAAATAAACACATCAATAGCATAAAATACGAAGTACTGAAATTAAGATAATACCTAAGGCAAACTGCCTTGGATTTGTTCTTCACAACGAGATTAAAACAAAAGCTGGTAAATTGTTTTGTATGGAAATTGTAAATGAACTGAAAGTAGAAGTGTTTCTTGAGCAAAATGTTATCGACTACTAGGGGTAACCAATGTTGTGCCAGCCACACTTGCTGGACTTTTATAGTTGAGATGATGGCCGTCAACTCCCTGCTCTGGCAGACCGTATCGGCGAGATTAATTCTTTCCATGTTTAGCTGGATCTTGATTTATCCGTGATTGATGAGATTGATGATTGACAATCTCCGATTGATTGATTGAGGGTGATTAACTGGCTTCCACATCCTTCTTTGCATAGACGCTCGGCAAAATATCATGCAAATCTCTTCCACGCGTCTTTCCTTATTTGGCTTCGGTGGTTGGCTGCTGATCTTGGTAGTGGTCAAATGGGTTGCATGCATTGGTTAGCCTCACACCAAGGTACTGTTTTTCTTCTGGGGGAATCAGATTCATGCAACGGCTAAAAAATACTACAATATTGCTCATTCTGACCATCTTTTCTCTGTTTGCCTTAGACGGAGCTTTTTTCCTATGAACAACTGCTTTCTTCCCTATACAGACACTAAAGACACATAAAGATAGGAAAAATAGGACTAAGTGGCCCAAAAGTCGAAGACGCATCACATCTACACACTTAAACCATACTTGCCCTCAAGTATGTAGGTGGATTCACAGAAAACACCAAGAATAGAGATGAACAAAAAGGAATAAAGACTTTAAGACACGGGGCTGCGCAATCAAATGGATTAGTTCAAGTATGCATGCATCAACCATAATATCATACCACAAACCCATTAAGCAAATACATCACACATTAGTGTTAGCAGTTTTCCTCTCACACTCAAATGTATGGTTAGTGTATACGCTCATTTTATGCTGCATTAGCTCTCTTATAAGCTTGTTCATGGATTTATGGTAAATACTCAATCTGGTGCAGTTTATCAAAGGGTCTTTGCTGGGTTGTAAGGGGGCGCACGGAGCAGGGGTAAGGATTTCTGGATAGTAGTTTAAAACTTAGTTCCAGTCATACCGACCAATCTTTTCAGTGCTAGTGCTCCCACTTAACCTCTTCTTTCTCTTTTACGGGGTTTGTTTCTTTTTCTCAGGCATGTAATATTTTTTTTTCTCTAACCAACATTAAGAACTCAATTTTTTTTCAACTCATGCCTTCCCCTTAAACAAATGTTTTAACCCTTTTCTGTGGTGAGCTTTCTTTTCTCAATTATGCTTGTTCACCCTAAGTAATGAGTTGTCTTTCACCTCTTGCACAGTGTGGGAGACACACTTTTAATTTAAACATCAAAACAAGGCTTATGAAAGAATTGCTTTGGCTCAAAGTGGTTAGCAATAGTTTATCATGTTTAGCTTAGTAGGTCTGGGGCTTCTAATCTGAAAGAACTGCCCTGATTCTCTAAACTACACCAACCAGCTAAAATCCATTAGCAAGTTTTAAGATCACTAAGCAGCATAATCATACCAGAAAATAAATGCATATTGGCTCAATTCTCACTTTGCATCGCAAAGTGGGCTCAAAATTTACCTTGGGCTTCCATTATCTTTGGCCCATATATTCCAAACTCTGATTCAACCCAAAATCACTTAATAAAATAAAAAAATCCTAAGTTACTAATGAAACAGCGGTTGTGGTCATACCGGTGACCACTCCTGGGTTACCTCCCAGTCAGCGCTCTTGTTTAATGTCTCGAGCTCGACGTTCCCAGATCTGTTCTTACTGGTAAACAGGGTCTAAGAGAGAGCATTTCTCCTTGTTCTTCTTCAGCTTAGAATAGTTGAAGTAGGGCTTCAAATGGTGACCATTCACCACAAATGTATCTCTTCCATTTAGGTCATAGACCTCAACACTTCCATTGGCAAATATTTCTTTCACGATGTATGAACCTCCCCACTTGGATCTGAGCTTCCCACTCATCAACTCAAAGCGAGAATTGAAGAGTAGTGCCTTTTGTCCAACCCAGAATTTCTTCTTGCGGATTTTTGCATCATGAATCTTCCTTGTCCTTTCCTTATATAGAACTGCATTGTCGTATGACTCCAAACGCAATTCTTCTAACTCACTCATCTGCAATTTTCTTTCTTCTCCAGCCAAAGTCATACTTAAATTAATTTTCTTGATGACCCAGTACGCTTTGTGCTCCACTTCCACAGGTAAGTGACATCTTTTTCCAAACACGAGCCTAAATGGTGACATCCTTATTGGGGTTTTGTAGGCAGTTCGGTATGCCCATAATGCATCCCCTAAATGATTACTCCAATCCTTCCTGTTGGGATGGACCACTTTCTCCAGTATGCCCTTGATCTCCCTGTTCGAAATTCCAGCCTGTCCATTAGCCTGGGGGTGGTATGTAGTTGTTACTTTGTGTTTCACCCCATCTTTTTAGTGAGTGCCTTAATAGTAGCATTACAGAAGTGAGATCCATGATCGCTAATCAGAATTTTTGGAACTCCAAATTTGTTAAACACCTGATCCTTCAAGAATTCGGCCACCGTATGAGCATCATTACTAGCTGTGGCCTTTGTTTTAACCCACTTAGATACATAATCGACTGCTACCAATATATATTCATAATTTCCAGACTTGGGGAATGGCCCCATGAAGTCTATTCCCCATACATCAAAAATTTACACGGGCATTATAGGCATTTGGGGCATTTGGTCCTTTGCGGTAATGCCTCCTACCATCTGGCATTTCGGGCAGCCCTATACCCATTTCCTTGCATCAGCAAACACTGAAGGCCAATAGAATCCGCTATCCAAAATCCTCTGTGCCGTTCTTCTTCCACCAAAGTGTCCACTGCATGAAGTACCATGGCACATTTCCAAGATCTGGGTGTGCTCATCCTCAGGAACACATCTCCGTATGACCTGATCTGCCCCTATCTTCCATAAATGCGGTGCTTCCCAAAAATAGGAGCGAGCTTGTGTGACCAAATTCTGCTTTTCAAATTTGGTCTTTCCTGATGGAACTTCTTTTGTGAACAAGTAATTTGCTATGTCTGCATACCATGGCTCCTTATTGGTCAGAGCATACAGAGTCTCCATCTCCGTATGACCATGTACGGCATACAGCTTTTCATCAGGAAAAGTGTCCTCTATGGGCTCTCCATCATCCTTACCCATTTGTAACCTGCTCAAATGATCTTCCACTAGGTTGGCAGCTCCTTTCTTATCCCTGATTTCAATGTCGAACTCTTGTAGCAATAGTATCCATCGAATGAGTGGTGGTTTAGATTCCTTTTTCGCTATTAAATACTTCAAGGCTGCATGATTGGTATATATGATTGCCTTGGTGCCCAAAAGATACGATCTAAATTTCTCTATAGCGAATACCACTGCTAATAATTCTTTTTCAGTTGTGGTATAACTGCACTAAGCGGGATTGAGGGTCTTTGAAGCGTAGTAAATGACGCACGTCTCTCTTTCCTGATTTTCTGTCCCAATACGGCTCCAACCGCGTGATTACTGGTATCACACATAATTTCGAAAGGTATCGCCCAATTTGGTGGTTGTATGATGGGGGCTGACACCAATGTGTTCCTTAGATCAAGGAATGCCTCATTTCAGTCATCGTCAGAGTCAAACTGAACATCATGTTGCAACAGTCGGGTCATGGGTTGAGCGATTTTTGCGAAGTCCTTGATGAAACGTCGGTAAAACCCTGCATGACCAAGGAACGCCCGTATGTGCTTGACCGTAGTTGGATATGGCAGTTTGGCAATGGAATCGATCTTTGCTTTATCCACTTCGATCCCCCTTTCAGAAATGACATGTCCCAGCACTATACCTTCCTTTACCATAAAGTGACATTTCTCATAATTAAGCACCAAGCTTTTCTCCACGCATCTTTTTAACACAAGTTCTAAATGGTCGAGGCACGTATCAAACGAGTCTCCATATACCGTGAAGTCATCCATAAAGACTTCAATGCAGTTCTCCAATAGGTTAGAGAAAATACTCATCATGCACCTTTGAAAAGTTTCAGGTGCATTGTACAGACCGAAGGGCATTCTTCGATAGGCAAATGTTCCATAAACGCATGTAAAAGTTGTTTTCTCTTGATCCTCTTGAGCCACAAAGATTTGCATGTATCCCAAGTACCCATCTAAAAAGCAGTAATAAGCATTACCAGCTAGACGTTCGAGCATCTGATCGATGAAGGGTAGCGGAAAATGGCCCTTATGTGTGACCATGTTCAGTCTTCTGTAATCTATGCAAACTCTCCATCCAGTTTGCAATCTCGTTGGAACCAGTTCTCTCTTATCATTTTCTACCACCTGTATCCCTGATTTCTTCGGTACGACATGGACTGGGCTGACCCACTGGCTGGCTATCAGAGATAGGAAAAATAATTCCTAACTCTAAAAGTTTCAGAATCTCCTTGAGTACCACTTCATTACAGGATTCATCTTCCTCTGCGAATCTCGCACTGGTCGAGCTCCTTCTTCCAAATATATATAGTGCATGCATTCCGTCGGACTGATTCCCTTAATGTCTACCAAGGTCCAATTGATGGCTTCCCTATTCTCCCGTAAAAACCTGACCAATCTTTCCTCTTGCACCATTGTCAGATCTGCACTGATGATTACTGGAAGAGTCTCCTCAGGTCCCAAATAAGCATATTGCAAATGTTTGGGCAGCTTCTTTAATTCCAAAACCGGTGCCTTCACAATGAAAGGGAGTAACTTTTCATGCTGCTCATACTGAGAAAACAATTGCGGTTTGCCCTCTACCGATCCTCCGACTGAGTATACTTCCAAAATAATTTCTCTGATCTTTTTGCCCACCTCTAATTCTGCTTCCAAAGTGCTCTCTTTGAGTGAATACAGCTCCATAATAGCCTCCCGCACCTCAACATCTTCTGTTTGAATAGCATCTCGATCGGTAAGGCCAGCTTGTATCACCTTTTCTGTGGTATCACTTGAACTGAATTCCAGGCTTTGTTCTTGTACCAGAGGTTCAAATATGTCGATCATCTTTACAGACTCCATCTCTGGTTTCCTCTTCATAGCTTAATATATATTGAATTTTTCCACAACTCCATCGAGTTCACAGGACAGTATGCCCATCTTCATGTCTAATTTTGTTTCGGCAGTCATCATGAAAGGTCTGCCTAGTAGGATGGAGTTTTCTTTTGCCTCTGACCCAGTATCCAACACATAGAAGTTAACAGGAAAGATCAGCTCCCCCACTTTGATTAACACATCCTCTATCACTCTTTCTGGGTATACATTGGACCGATCTACCAGTTGTATGACCACTCGGGTATTCCTTAGTTCTCCCAACTTCAGCTTGTTAAAAACTGCTAAGGGCATTACATTTATCGAAGCCCCTAAATCAATCATGGCCTTATCCATATTTCTTCCTGCTATGTTGTAAGGAATGGTGAACATTCCAGGATCTTTACGTTTTGGGGGCAAATTCTGCTGAATTACCGCTGACACACTTTCCCACATCACATATCGAGCATCTTCTTCTACTTTCACCTTCCTTGAATAGAGATGCTTCAGGAACTTAGCATATTTAGGAATTTGTTTGATTGCGTCCAGTAATGGTATGCTAAGTTCCACTTTCTGAAACATTTTCATCATCTCGCTGGCTTCCTTTTCTGGCTTTATGTCGCAGTCTGCCCGGATAAGGTGGTTCGGTTTGATCATTACCAATATGTTCTCCAGTAAACCCATGACTGGTCCCCTCTTCTCTTTTTCTGTTAATTTCTGCTTCGGCCAAAATTTTCTCAGCTTGCTCATCCTTCACCTCTGTTATTATCACCTGTGCTTGTTTCTTGTGATTAATTCCCTGAGGAGGAAGCTTTCCTGTATTTTCTTCCACTTTGGCCAATGTCTTTGCCAAATGACCAATTTGAACATTGGTCTGATTCATACCAGCTCGAACTTCATTTCAAAATTTCTCACTTTCCTTGGCCATATTCTCAATGGCATCTTCCCATGGTGCTCGCCTTTGATGTGGCGGCTGATACACCTGTTGCTGTTGTGGTTGGTAATTCTGTTGTTGTGGTGGTCCTCCCTGATACTGTGGTTGTTGTTGGTGCTGGGCATACTGTTGAGACGATCCCGGTATGCCTGTGTTATGCTGTTGGGATTGACCATCTTGCTTCCATCTGAAATTAGGATGATCCCTCCATCCTCTATTGTAAGTGTTAGAGAAGGGATCATGCTTTCTATGAAATCCTTCGTTTCTCCCCATAGCCTTTACATCCATTATGTCTTCACCAAAATTAGGGCAATTCTCAGATTGATGCCCTGTAGCATCGCAGAGGCCACACTGTCGTACCTTCTTCTGTATGGTCAAACCACTTAGCAGTGCCTTGATCTCTTTCATCTCCTTACTCAATGTTGTAAGGTTATCTCTTTCTTTTTCCTTAGCTAGAAACTCTCTATTCCTCTCATGCCCGTCATCTCTTGATTTCTCAGCCATCGTTCCCAATATTTTGAAGGTTTCTTGGAGAGTTTGGCCATCAATGATCCATTGCATGCAGCTAACACCAACCCTCGATCGTTCTTCTGCATACCTTTTACAAAGCTCTCAACTTGATCCTTAGGAGTGATCTGATCATGTAGGCAGTTGCTCAAAAGCCGTTTAATCGAGTCCAATACTCATAGAAGGATTCCAGCCCATCTTGTCTGATATTCCTGATTTCCCATCTCATTCTCTCAACTCTGGTTGCTGGAAAGAATTCTTCTAAGAAGCATTGTTGCATTTCTGCCCAAGAAGTAACACTTCCTTGGGGTAAGTTATATAGCCATCTCCTCGCACGATCCACCAACGAGAATGGAAAGAGTACCAACTTCACATATTCCTGTTGGTTTTCATTTCATTGGTGCATCACTATCATTTTAAAGTCCTGGAGATGAGTGTGGGGGTCGTCCCCAGCATATCCATTTGTCACAGCCCGAAATCCGGTGTGTAGGAACGACCAGACTCCATTGGATTGTGAAGGTGAAACCATCAAATAAACAAACTACTTATAGATCAACTCAACTTTAAATACTAACCCGAATGAAATAAAATGTGAAACCAACAAATAAAACTCGACTCAACAATGAATCGATCAAGGGAAATAAGGTTTCCACATGATATGAATATAATCATACTTTCATAACATGGCTCGACAATGAACGAGCTTAATAATTTACAAAGGTTCTCAAAAATAGGGTTAAGTGTAACGACATCATGTTGTTCAAAAGTAGGGTTTGCAAACGAAATTCAAAGCATTGTTTTGAGCACACGGCTCATTGTTTTCAGAGTTATCAAAATATTAACATATCAAAAGATTGTTAAGTAGCGGACACATCACTTGCTCACAATAATTACATGTATGAAGACATGTAACTATCGATTCAACATCCAAAAGATTAACACATCACCAAGACCATCCATACCATCCTCATCCGTAGATAACCTGCACATTTAGAAATACATGCAGGGCTGAGTACTTCGTACTCAGTGAACACAATGCCAAAAACAGGTTTAAAAGCTTGCTCTTAGAGCTATATAATTGAACTTGCCTTGCCACTGCATCACAAGTGTTAGAACATTTGAAAATATTTTACTTGTGAATGCATAAATCATTGTATCATTTTCAAAATCACGACTGCGCAGTCAAACATATATATAAACAGGCATGAATCAGCTACCACATCAACTTTGTGTTGAGAAGTAGGCCTCTTTCTCAAACACTGTGACTGGCTAAACCAAAGTAAAGCACACAATCACCATCATCAATCAATTAACCACACGTGGGTTCCTGTTTTTCACAGGATATCATAACATCATGTAGATGATAAAACATACCAAACTCAGATAAATGGCAAGTCAATTAATTTTAAAAGCTCACATAATAATAATCAATAAGTATTAGCATTCATCGAAGTTTTGGTTTCAGAAAAGCCCACCTTACTTCTAGTCTTTTGAAGTCAGGGTTGCTTACTTTACGTTTTTCTGATTACTTCGCAGTCCCTCTCGGCCCTTCAATAACAACATCGATTAAACTCGAGCTTATCGACTCGAAAAATGTATAATAGACTTAGAGTTCAGCTGGTGGACTTCTACTTGAGTCGGGGTTTTCTTAACTTATCTAAACTTCTCTACATCGATAACTTTCTCGACTTCTCGCTCTCGAATCATCGTCTTAACTCGATTTCTAATTATTTCTCAAACTCAGATTCTCGTTTCTTAAATATATTATTTCATTCTTTACGTAATTCGATAAGTTACTATTTAACTCGTCTTAAACTTCTCATAAATTCAATTTATATGATCTCGGCAAATCATAACGTCAAATCTCAACTATTTTCATCATATATCAATCATACACAGTTGAGCACTTATTTCAACAATAGAATACTCACATCAGAGATCAAACATTCACATTATAAACACGTATTCACATCAATACTCAACATTGTCATCATACTCAAACATTAATGTCAATATTCAAACACTTATAGATGATTAATTTAGTGATTAATCTACTAAAAAAGGTTAATCATACTCAATCGTTTAATCACACTCAAACATCAAAGTTTATATAAACAACTCACGTCTTAACATAATCACACCGTCAATTGTTAAACTTCCATAACTATCTTATATCTTAAACATAACCATATTATAATGAATTATTATTCGATCTTTGACTTTTATAACTCATAACTTCAACTCTTAACGAAAATTATTTCGTTAAACTCATATAATAATAATTTCAAATTTAAATAATCAAACTTATACTTTATATTTCTTGACTCAAAAATACGTCATTATTTTTCCTCAAAATACGTATTCATATACGTCATCATTTTCTTCAAAATACGTACTCATATACGTATAAAATAATCAACTAAATACTTAGAATAAAATAATCATTAATTTATCTTTTTCCTTATTTAAAGCTCAATTTTCGTTTTTATTTAATAAAAACTCGGCTTTTCTTGTAAAAACTTTACTGCTCGATAACTTCTACATCTTAACTCCTTTTTAAGCGATTCAAAAAGTAAACTTGCTTAATTCTGCTCAATTAACATCATCGAATCACTTAACACATCATATAACATCAATTACTCATCATAAAAATATTTTAAATCTTAAAAATATTATTTCTCTCACATAATATAATTATTTTCTCGTTTTTCAACTTCTACTACTTTTCTTACTCGATTAACATCTCGTCACATCAATTAAGCACTCAAAGCACACTTTAAGAACATAAACAATCATCTTATAACTCACATCATTCAAACATTTTCATTTTTAATGAAAATATTCCATTTAAATTAAATATTCTATTATTATTATTATTATTATTATTTCAATAATAATAATAATTCTCTTAGCTTCTCGTTTGGAACAACGAACTCAAATACAAACATCTTATCTCTTAATATCATACTCATGACCTCTAACTCATTTCTTATAGAAAAATTTCATCTCTTTTATTTTATCTTTCTTTTTATCCTCAAATATTAATATTATCATTAATATTTTATTTTTCTTTTAACTCTAACATCAAATTTTACATCACATTTTCATTTGTCATCATTCCAACATCATCATCAATCAAAGAAATATTTTTCTTTAGACTCATACTTTCATTGACTTCTTTTTCTCATTATTTCTTTTTTTATTATATATATATATATTCATATATATATATATATATATATATATATATATATATATATGAATATATATCTCAAAATTAATAGAAAATTCATAAGACTTTATTTTCTATTCAATTCATTCAAAATAAACTTAAAATCTCATCTATTTCTCAATTCCATTTTTATCTAATGAAATTCCTCAATATATATAATATATATATTTTTCGAAATAATATATAAAAATAACTATTTTTCTAATTAATTTAATTCATCTTCAAATCTTCAAGTTTCTCTCATGAATATGAATAACACATCTTCAAAAATTCATATTAACATCAAGAACATCATATTTATATTTTTATACCTATTTTCTTTATTTTTCTTCAAATTTACTCATAGAAATTCCATAAAAATACTTAAAAATCATATTTCTCAATTTCCATGCTCAAAATTTACTCAAAAATTTTCTAACACATCTTAAAATCATAACCATCATCATCATCATCATCATCATCATCATCATATTTCATCAAAAATCATCAAAAATCATATTTTCCTCATAATATCACCTATTTCAAATTTTATGTAAAAATTCATAAAATTCATATTATGACTTAAAAACACATCTAAATCATATCTTTATATATCATCATGCTCATAAACATCATATAACTCATAAAATTCATAAATCATAATTTATTCATATTTTCTCTATTTCTATTCGAATAAATTCATTAAAAATTCAATAAATTCACCAAAAATTATCATCAACGCATATATGCATATAAATCACATTATATAAGCATATATCATCATCATATCATCAAATAAGCATAAAAAACTCATTAAGAACTCATTTTTCCTATTTTTTTCATTTTAATCGATTTAGGGGTTTTTGCCTATCTTATGTTCTTTCATCTTTTTATTCCCTAAATCATGTTTATATCTTCATTTTGATCATCATCTCACCATCATAACCCCTAAGGTTTGCCTATGCATAAAGTAAACCATGCATCTTTTCCTTATTTTCTTGGTTTACATATACATATATACAGCTTATGAATGAAATGAAATCATACTTAAATAAATAACTTAAGCTCTTCTTTGGCTTGGATTTTAGCTTTCTTGGAGGATGAAAGATGATGGCTTGTAGCTCCTTTCCTTGCATGAAAAGGTATGCAAGATATTAAGATCATACTTTCAAAAACAAGGAACAAACCCTCATTTTCTTTCAAGAAAAATCGATGGAATAGGGTTGGAGATCTAAGCTTATTTCAAGCTTTGAAATGAATGAAAAAGATAGAACTTACTTCTTAAATGATCTTGAAGATGAAGGAGATGATCACATCATAGAATCCTCAAGCTAGGTAGCATGATTTCACCGATGAACTAGGTATATGCATGGGAAATGTCGAAGTGAAGGGGTTGCTGCTGCTCGGGTTGGAGAACACAGCTTGTGCATCTGTTTTCTTCAATTTTCAATGCTATGGTTGATGATGGAGATGTATGGGATGATCTCTAGAGTGTTATGATGATGAGGATGAAGATATGGAAGTGATAAACAAGGGGAAAGAGCTGCAAAATTGCTGCTGCTACTGCTTCAGTTTCAGCTTCTTCTTCTCGGCAAGGAAGAACCGAGAGAGAAAGAGAGATGAAGCTTTTGGCTTGGTTGCTTGTGTTGATAGAGAAAGATGTGATAGAGAGAGTGATGTAGTGTGAGATAGAGATGCAAGTTGGATACATTTAACATGTGGAAAATCTAAAAGGATTTAGAAAGATTAGAGAGAGAAGAGAGAATCGAGAGGGAGAGATTTGAGAGAGAAAGGAGTACACCTTGTGGATGAATGAGAGGGAGAGTAGAGTGCACTCTCATTTTAGTGAGAGCGTTGTAGGATATTGATTACTATTTTAGATAGGAATGAAATTTTAACTGCTAATTATACCCGGAAATAAAAGTTTTCCGATAGAAAATATCCTTGTCATTTTATTTTATTCCCTCAAACTTTTAATAACCCTTCTCGTCTCTTTCTCGACGTCTAAAATTCTCTCTAATTCATCTTATATCTCTCAAAATAATTTAAGGAATCCAATGATCTAATTTTTATGCCAAGATTCCTTCTAACGAATAAGTTCATATAAATTACTCGACTAAACGAGTCGTTAAGCAATTTATTTTTAAACTTCACTCAAATGATCTCAGAAAAGTCTCCGACTTATCTCAAAGGTCTTAAAATAAATTCTAAATTCTAATGAAACTAATTAGACTAGATTTGGAGTCGGTCGATGAATAGGGATTTCTCGGTTTACGTTACTATTCATCTAAAAATAAAAGTTCTCAGAAAATTCTGAAATTCATACTCAAGCTCAAACTCATATAAATAAGCTCAATTAATTCATCACATACTCAATTCGAATAATCGAAATGAGAAAAATCACATTAGAGCACATAAGAACATCTTCATCATTTCACAGAAAAATTTATTTTCGCGAAAATTTTTAGTGCTAAAAACTCATCATATAAGCATATTAGTTTAATTAATACGCACTTAAGAACTTAGAAAAGTTTGGGGAATTACACCATTGAACTTCGGTAAGACCTGTATCAATGCTTGTTTGAGGTCAAACCGCTCAGGTTCGAAAGGGTTTGCTGGTAAGGTAATCTCATTCAGCCTGAGATTCAAATTAGTTGGGTATGCCAACTGTTTAAGGGTCTGCGCCCGCTGTGGTTCCACCATAGCATCGTGTCTCGCTATTCGTGCAAGTGCGCGTAGTCGTCATTCAGTTCGGTCAATATTTGGATCAAAAATCGATGCTCTTGGTGCTCGAAGAGTTCCACTCATACACTAGTAGCGAAAGATGGAATGAGAAGAGTAAAATTGTTGTGCATCACTCTCCGACAACAACGCCAATTTTGACACGCACCCATAGTGTGGTACGATCAAAATACATGTGTATACCCCAGACGGATAGTACACGCTCCTATGCCCACTACCGAACTGGTTAGTCTTAGCGGTAAGCTAGAGTCGATCCCACGGAGAGTGAGGAACTAGTTTACTCTTCAGGTGCACAAGTTTTGTTGTCACGATCCAATCCTGATTATCTGCACAAAATAACTTGGAAACAATCAAATATAAAAAGGGGTAAGATTTGAGGTTAGGTCATGATTAGTGTTGATATGTTTATTCGGTCATGAGCATACTGAAGATCCGTCCATGCTTCGCATAAACTCAAGGCGTGGCCCAAAGACATTGGGGCGTTTTAAGAGTTTATACTCCACACTTAGGATGGTTGAATCCTTTGTGGTCACTTGGTCTGAAGTTCACGCTTCACCCCGGTCACAAGGTCGTGCTTCACTTCTCCTTAAATAGTAGTCATACCCGATCTCTCCAAGTATGCCCCTCACCAACCTTCTCTTCCAAGCTTCCCAGCTCCGCACCTACAGAGTAGACATAACTCGCGGGATATACATTTTCGGTAATGCGTCCAACCGGTCATCGATATATCTACAATGCGTAAGGTGAGTCCCTTGGTTAATAACCATGGCTTGATGCCTCGTCATAGTTGATGGGTGATTGTTATAGAAGCCCAAGACCGAGGAAGGACGCAGTATCCCCTTGCCCGTTCCTCGCCATCCAGATCTTACAACACCATTAAAGGCACTGCTCAGCTACTCGGTCATAGGCATACTGAACATTGCTGTCTGTCATGCCTTGGCCTTTGCTTGGCACGGTACAACTCTAACCGAATGGAGATCACCCGTTAGGTCAAGACCACCCATGAATTCTGTTCAGATCTCTTCGGAACTATTGGATCCAACCGAAGGCACAAATGCCTCACGAATAGTTCACATATCAACAAGTAATCATTTCCCCTCCCAAATCTCACCAAAGGGAACTACTCACACATATTGAAATACATATTAACGAATGTAAATAAACACATCAATAGCATAAAATACGAAGTACTGAAATTAAGATAAAACCTAAGGCAAACTGCCTTGGATTTGTTCTTCACAACGAGATTAAAACGAAAGCTGGTAAATTATTTTGTACGGAAATTGTAAATGAACTGAAAGTAGAAGTGTTTCTTGAGCGAAATGTTATCGACTACTAGGGATAACCAACGTTGTGCCAGCCACACTTGCTGGACTTTTATAGCTGAGATGATGGCCGTCAACTCCTTCCTCTGGCAGACCGTATCGGCGAGATTGAGTCTTTCCATGTTTAGCTCGATCTTAATTTATCCGTGATTGATCAGATTGATGATTGGCAATCTTCTATTGATTGATTGAGGGTGATTAACTGGCTTCCAGATCCTTCTTCGCATAGACGCTCGGCAGAATATCATGCAAATCTCTTCCACACATCTTTCCTTATTTGGCTTTGGCGGTTGGCTGCTGATCTCGGTAGTTGTCAAATGGGTTGCATGCATTGGTTAGCCTCACACCAAGGAACTGTTTTTCTCCTGGGGGAATCAGATTCATGCAACAGCTGAAAAATACTACAATACTGCTCATTCTGACCATATTTTCTCTGTTTGCCTCGGACGGAGCTTTCTTCCTACGAACAACTGCTTTCTTCCCTATATAGACACTAAAGACACAAAAAGATAGGAAAAATAGGGCCAAGTGGCCCAAAAGTCGAAGACGCATCACCACACAAATGAAAAAATTGTAAAAATGATATATACCCTATTGGATAAATATAAACCCTAAGAGAGATATGATTATTTTCATGTTTGCAGTTACCTTTCTTTTTCTTACATGTGTGGCTGGCCATAGTGTGACCAAATAAAATTTTCCGTATATATTTTAGTAAATTAAATAATTTTTTACTCAATATTTTTGGTGAATAATCTTTTTATGTGGCTTGCAAATTGTATATGCACTTGGTAAATAATTCACTTTCCAAAAAGATAATTAACACATATTATAATGTTCGATGAAGATCAATATTTGTACGTAGTATGTTTGGTGAATTAGTATAATTCACCAATTACAAAGGCCCACTTTTATTACAAATAGTTATTTATTTACTTATATACTTTAAAATTACTATAGAGCTTTGAATGATTTAAATTTTAACAAGTTCAATGAAAATGGTTATGCAGACATAGAGATTTGAGCATGAAATATAATTGAAAATATCTAACTCCTATTGGTCAGTTAGCTTGATAGTTTTCAATACAATGATACATCACAATTTTGCAATGACAATATTATTTTGTTAGTCATTATAATATTTTACTCCCTCTGTAATTGAAAGAGTGTGATGTTTATTATTTACGCGGAGTTTAAGAAAAGTTGGTGAAGTTATATAAAATGGTGTAAAAAGACAATAAGGGTAGTGAAGATGGGGTTTGTTAATTGCAATTAGCATTTGTGGTTTAAAAATCACAACAAACTCACATAAGTCATGCAAGTGACTTATTTCATTGCTTTCTTAACTTGTGTTTGATTTATTCCATGACTTTATTTTTTTAATGCACGTTAATTTTTATTTGGTCGATTTATTTCATGCCTTAAAATTTATTCCATGACTTATTTCATTGCTTTGTTAACTTGGAATTTATTGCACGTATGATTGCATGTGATTTAAAATCACATGCATTGATATGAAGCTACGCAAAATTAATAGTTTAATTGTTTGTTTCTCACTTTGATTTAAAATTGCATTTGATTTCAACAAGATGAAACTGCTGAATTGAAGGCAAAAAGAGTAATAAGGAAGTACAGTTCATTTAATGCTAATACAGATATTTTGGTGCCAAAAGTTTAAAATTCTACCTAAATTCAAAATTCCCACTAAAAATGTTAAAGGGAATAAACTAAACCCAACTCATTCTCTTAGCAATAAATATCAGCATTCAAGGCAAGTTACATTCATTACAACAACCTCAAATACTCCAAAAAATCTTCAGCAATGCTGCAAGGCCAAAAAATGGCTCATCCAACACTCCACTACTTATGGTTTGCAGCATGGTGCCAAGAAAGAGGCTGCAACAATCTTCAATGTGGAATACATCACTGTATGGCGCATTTGGAAGCAAGATGCAGCTCAACAAGCATTGGGCAGACCTATACATGTTAAAAGCATGAAGAAAGGTTGTCAGCACAGTGATAAGAAACACTTAGATGCAGAAAAACTCAAGGCACTCTCAGTTTTGCAGAGAAACTCAATCAGAAAAACAACACTCAACATGGGAGTCAGCCCTTTTCAGGTACAATTTTGGTTGAAAATAGAAGATATAAGACCTCGTACTAGTGCTATTAAACCTTACTTAACTCCTAAGAACATGCTCACTAGAATGGAATTTAGCCTGAATCAACTTAGCTACATTAGTGAGGAAGGAAATGTTGTTTTCCAGAATAACTATAATGTGATCCATATAGATGAGAAATGGTTTAATTTAAGTAGAAAAATATCAAGGTTTTTCCTGCTAAAAAGTGAAACAGCACCACATAGAGTATTGCAATCCAAAAATAATATTGATAAAATCATGTTTGAGTGTATGGTTTCAAGACCAATCATAGACAGCAATGGTGAAGTCATATTTGATGGCAAGTTTGGAATAATTCCATTCACTTTTTGTGTTTGGAATGTAAATTTGTCCTTGGATCAGTTGTTTAGTTAGTGATTGTAGTCTCAGCCTTAATTAAATGAAGTTTTTTGCATCATTGACTCGCTATATATCCTATTTATGCCTCCAGACATAGAACACAATTAATCCTAGTGGTGACATTAATAAGATTCAACAAACTACTCCCAAGAAGACAACAATTCACATTCAATACCAAACACACAAGTGCGATATCATTTCATAATCAGTTTCAGAGACAAATATGATGAACCCATATTTGTGTCCATTTTTCGTGTCTTTTTGTTGTGTCTTGCGTGTCGTTTTTTAGTCTTTTTGTGTTTGGGAGGACATAAGTTGGAGGAAGTGGGTGCAGGGCAGAACAGGTGTTGTGGGCATAATCTGGTGAAAAACTGTTCTTTAGGCGTTGGGCAACGATACCATGCAATATAGGCATAGGGCTGAAGTCTGTAGCTCGGAATGAAAAGGCGTATCTTGAGCAAGTTACAGGTGAAGGAGTACCTCCCCATATCATTTTGGCCAAAGCAGCAGAGTACCCAAAATAGTGCGCGTCATGGGCAAGACTGACACAACCGTAACCAAGACAGAAGGAATGTGGGCCGTGGGCAGCGGACATTACTTCATCTCCAAGGAAGAAGATGAGGAAGGAAACTTCCATCCTTATCATGAAGAGTCCGGTCAAAGTCTAATCCATCTAGGAGAAGGAAAGTTGTCCAAATCTATCCCAACAAGGAAAGGAGGCCTAACAAGGGAAAAAGTTCAAGCCTATAAGGAAATCGACTTCAACCCTTTCTTGCCTATATAAATGGCTGCATTCTCTTTTGTTTAAAATCTTTTTCAGCACCCTTTATTCGATTCTTTAGTTAAGCTTTTCGTTTTGCAAATTATTTTCAAGCGTTAGAAGGAGTAGATAGGTCCTATGGGCAACACCCTTTACTTTTCTGCACTACTTTCTGCTGGCTGTCGTGGCCAAGATGTTTTCTGTTTTGTTGGAGTACAATTCATATTTCAGGTTTAATTCCAAGTATGTTTTCTTTTATATCTTTTGCGTTGATTTCAATTTATATTATGTCTAGCCAAATTCCTAAGCCTGGATTGGTGAGATGATTTGAGCATAAACCGAAACACTCGTGAGGTCTAATTTGAATTAATTACTTGCATATTTTTATTCCCGAAATACTAGGTTTATTGACCAATGCTTTTGTTGAACTTGAGAAGTTAATAGGTCGTTAATTGCTTGGGCAAGATAAAAGTACAAATAAAAATCAGGAGTTCACATAGAGAGTCTCTTGTACTTGAAAAGTATAACGAGTATTGGAGAGTAGTCGATGTCTTGGGCATCTCTTGGCTGATTTGGGTCTAAACGTTCCTAAAGCTTCTTGGGCAAGATAGTTGCTGAAGAGTCTTCGTGGTTGTCTTAACCAGGGAAGGGGTTTTGTCTATAGTATCTCTGGCATAATCTAAGTTAAAAGGATAGATGAAGGGTAGAGTATTCTAGTCGTAACTTCGTGACCATAGGGCTAGAATTAACCTACTTTGAACCGAATAGTAATTGCATGTAACTAAAATCTTTGCACCAATAACTGAGTGAGTGTTAATGTTCAACGATTCAATTCTAATCCAAGTATCTTTTATTATTAATCAAGTTCTTGTTTACTTTTCATTATTAGTTTTCAGTACTTGTTGACCAAGACGAGTGCAGTCCAGACCAAAGCCCTATTTTGCAACACTGGTTACGTAGAAGAGAGACTACACCAATTCCCTTGGGTTTGACCTTGCTTACCGCTGGCTACCGCCTACTGTCGGCATAGGAGTTATAAATTTTATTTGCGCGAAGTGCAAACGACAGCTTCGTCAAAAATACAACATAACATAGACTGCAGATTGAGACAATGATCATAAATTGCACAAATAAGGCATCACCAGCCTTCCCCCACTCACTCAAATGCAGTATCAGTAGAATATCAGTTTCAGAAACAAATACATCATAGCATAGACTGCAGATTGAGATATATGAACATAAATAAATCAGCAAACCCTTAGCAATGTATTTTTGCTTCCATTCCTCGTAAGACAGATGAATGTCAGCTTCATCCTCCCATAATAAATCAGCTTCAGGACCAGACACCACCCACTTTATCGCTGGCACCGTGCTCTCACTCTTCGCCACCATGCCCTCTGGAGTCCGCACCACGCTCTCAGATTCGCGCACCCTTTTCCTCAAGAAAGTAGATCCTTCACCAAAATCGACGAATTGTGTTTCTGGCACACTGGCGTGACAGAGGGGAAAAGATTCATCATAGATCGGCGCATCACCAGACTGGGATTCATCATCTAGCGGCGGAAATTCACTCTCCGACACCATGAAATCATCAAAGAGCGGCGGCAAATTGAGTCTGAGTGGTGTCGGCGGCGATTATGTCTGAGATTCGTCATAGAGCAGCGACGAAGGAGATTGAATCTGAGACTCGTCATAGAGCGGCGACGAAGGAGATTAAGTCCGCGATTCATCACAGATCGATGCCGATTGATTCTCAGATTCTTCATAGAGCCGCGGCGATTCGAGTTTCGCCACTAGGCTCTCAGAGATGGGAGTAAAGTTTTTGATCGGCGTCATTATAGAGAACGACAGTGAAGGCAAAGATTAACAGAGATGAGAGTGGAGACGAAGATTACAGAGTTCAAGAGTGAGAGGAGTAAACCCTAGATGAGAGATATGTGAAGAACAGAAGGGAGATCGGCGCCGATTAGGGTTTGAGGGTGGATGGGTGGAGAAATATATGTAGGGAAAATTGGGCTGATTCATTTGGGTCATCCGAATTTGGGTTGGGTAGTTAGTTGAACTTAGGATAATTAGATTAAGTTAGTTTAATTAGTTTAGGTTAATTAAATAAATGGTGGGATAAGTAATGGCATATTGCTGTAAATAGAGAGGAGTATTTGGGGTATAAAAGTTCATAAAGTGAAACATAACATTATTTCAATTACAGGTTTTGGACAAACATTACACTCTTTCAATTACGGATGGAGTAGTTTATATTGTCTAATTAATTATATTGAAGAAAACACAATGTAAGTTATTCTTTATCTTGTAAAAGAAGGGTAATTGGCCTGTAAATTACTGAACTTTATCCAAATTCCCGAATTGCAACCGTCAGTTCAGTTTTGGCCAATTATATACGGTACTTTTAATTTGTTTCAATTTGCAACCAAATTAGGTTTCCGGCGACGTCGATGATGACATGGAGGCCGGAAAAGCCAGCGTGGACACGCCGGCAGTTTAAATGAAACGACATCGTTTTTGCCTTCTTTAAAAAATAAAAATAAAATAAATTTAATTAAAAAATATAAATAAAATAAATTTAGTTAATTTTTTTTTCTCTTTCTTCATTACCACCAAATCCGGCGAAGTGTTTTCCGGCGGGATGGAATGTGGCGGCGAAGCCTTGCGACTGCTGCAAATCCGCAGCGGCGCTGCTCTACTGCGGAGTCTGTGGTGATGAAGACGACCGCCGCCATTTTCGAAGCTCCGAACACCGATTCGATCGCCGATAACCAGAAATTAGACGGCTATATCTCCGTTCCGTGGATTTCGACAGCTACCAAACGATTTGTTCGCAACCTTACAACGACGGCCTTGTCCCCATGCAAACAACCGTGAAACCGCCAGCTCAATTAACTCACCAACACTCGCCGGAAAATCGATTCGAGATCGATTTCACGAGATCTAACATCACCTCCTACACCAACAGATACACTGCCGCATATACCAACAGATACATCACCTCCAAAACAATCGAATTGCAATTCCAGGCAATCAACAATTAAACTGAATTATTCAATCAAAAAAATAAACTCCAGGTCTCGTCATCGTCAATGGACGTCGGCGGCTAGAATGGACAGAGAAGCTTTTACGGTATAAGGAGAAGAGGAAAAACCGTAAATTCGAGAAGACGATTCGTACGCTTCGCGGAAAGCCTATGCCGAAATGCGGCCGTGAATGAAAGGCAGATTTGCAAAGAGAAACGATTCGGAGCCGGAAATCGATGGAATTCTTAGCTTCGTCTCCGGCAACCACAACCTTATCCTCCCACCTGAAGATGCTTCTGAATCGGGAGAAAGAGGACTCGCAGTTGCTAGCCAAGTGCGTGGAGGAGTTGAAGCGGAAGGGAGTGGAGTTCGATCTGCTGACGGAGGTCGATGCCCTGCGCCGGGCCAAGAGAAAGGGATGAAGGAGAAGAGAGAGGGGAAGATGATGATGGTGTGGAATTTTTAATTTATTTTTTATTTTTATTTTTATTTTATTTGGCCACATGGATGCCATATAAGCACCAACATGGTCAATTTTTGCCACGCTAGAAAAATTCCCAAATCGACCTCGCCGGAAACCTAATTTGGTTGCAAATTGAAACAAATTAAAAGTGTCGTATTTAATTGGCCAAAACTGAACTGACGGTTGCAATTCAGGAATTTGGATAAAATTCAATAATTTACAAGTCAATTACCCTAAAAAGAATTATTGTAGAAAAACAAACAACGTGCAACACACGTGATTCTCAACTAGTTAACAAAAAAAAATGTTAATATTAATATCCAATTGAAAAGGAGGAGTGTTGTTTTTATTATTAAACATGAAAAAGAAGAGTGGTGTTATTTTCAGAGTTTTTGACAAACACAAGAATGTCACTCCAGCCAGAGAGAGAGAGGTACGCACGTCCCTGAGTCCATGGCGCAAAAGATGAGATTCTCTTTTCTTTAGATTTCAAGTTTGAATCCAACACCACCGCATTTCCTGGAAAATTGCTAAATTTAGACCAAACCCTTTCCTTCCGTTGATTAATCTCTGTATACAAGCTTGCCTTCCTTTCATCACCCCTCCCTTCGCCACCCCCCGTACAAGTTTCACATTTTTTTTGCAACCCACAAAATAATTTCGTCAAATTCAATGATATTCTTCCCAAGAAATATTTTTCCCTTCCAAAATCCAGAATTGATCGTATAAGTTGGGTTTTCTTTGTCTTTTGATATTTTGGTGGGGTGGCGATGAATTCTGGCGGGAGGCATTTTTTGGGGGCATTTTTTATTTCGCTATTATTGATTGAGGTGGTGTGTGTGGTGAAAGGAAATGTGGTGTTTGAAGTTCACCACAAATATGGTGGGCGTGGTAAGGGTATGGGAAAGGCACCAATTGAAGTGCTGAAGGCCCATGATTCTAAGCGCCATGGCAGAGTTCTTGCTGGTCTTGAATATCAATTGGGTGGTGATGGTTCTCCCACTAACACGGCGTACGTTTGATGCAAATGGTCTTTTCATCTATCTATGTTTATTTGTGTTGCTTGTCATCCTTTGTTTTCATAATTTACCTTTGTTTGAATGATGTTTTTTGCATACTGTTGTTTTGTTCGGATTGATGGACAAGATGCAAGGGAAAATTGATATCTGATGGTTTAAAACGTTAGAAACTTCGTAAGGTTCTGATGGTTTCTTGCACCCTTCTAAATGGTATTTGTATATGCATCCTTTTAAATGTAGTGGAGTTTCTTGCAGTGCTTAGGGTTGTTACTGTTCAGGTTTTCTCGTAGATTAGGCGTGAATCTAATTGGTTATTGAATACATTTGTGCAGGCTCTATTACACAAAAATTACAATCGGTACTCCTCCAGTTGACTATCATGTCCAGGTTGATACAGGAAGTGATATTCTATGGGTGAATTGCCATAACTGTGAAAATTGTCCCACAAAGAGTGATCTTGATGTATGTTTCTTCGTCCATTTTCCGTTTTTTGTTCGACCCTTTCATCATTTCCAATAATAGGTTTTCCACTCACAACTCTGGAATATGTACATTTATGATTGAGATTTTTTTTTATTTTAATTCATCAGATATCCTTAATGCAATATGACTTGAAGGCCTCCTCCACTGGACAACTCATCACTTGTGATCAAGAGTTTTGTGGTACAGTATTTAGTAGTCCGAATCCAAATTGCAAGGTCGGAAGTAACTGCGAATATGCTGTTACTTATGGAGATGGGAGCAAAACTCAGGGTTACTTCGTCAGAGATAACTTCAAATTTGACCAAGTAACTGGAAACCGTCAAACTTCAGCAATGAATGGATCCGTAGCATTTGGGTAAATATCGTTTCTTTACACATGCACAAGTACTTATCAGCATTCTTACTTGCATTGCATATACTAAGAATGGGTTTAAGGGCCAAATACTCACAAATGGCTACATAATGTTTTTGTTCCTTTTCTGGCTTAGCCAGTAACATTTTTTACTGTATCTTCAGTTCCAAGGAGATCATGATTATACACCTTTTCGGCACCTAACATGTTCCTCGTTTTATCTAAGATAGGTGCTCAGCTAAACAATCTGGAGAGTTAGGTTCATCTTCTCAGGCTGTTGATGGGATTATAGGTTTTGGACAAGCAAATACATCAGTTCTTTCACAGCTTTCTTTGGATAAAAAGGTGAAAAAGATATTTTCACATTGCTTGGACAGTAAGAAGGGAGGTGGCATATTTGCTATTGGAGAGGTTGTGCAGCCAAAAGTAGATAGAGCGCCACTAGTTCAGAATCAGTAAGTGGCTCCATATCTTCTTTTTGTGTATCTTTTCAGTTGTGACATTGTAATGTTTGCAGGTTTTGATTTTTTATCGTAGTTGTAGCCAATATCTGGAATCTGTTCCTTTTAATTAGTTCTTTAGCAGACTTCTTTTTATGAGAGAAGGATTAAACAGAGGAGAGAGAGAGTCACAAGAGATATAGTAGTAACTACCAGCCTACCACTGTTTGGACTATGGGCAGTCTTTAATGTCTCGTTTGTAACTCTTAGCTTTGGGATTTTAAATATTAAGCAGAAGATCCAAGCACCTATTATTTCTTATTCTGGAAATTTTTTAGCTTTGGATCTTCACCTTCAAATATTTTTTTTCATAAAAGGATGATCATTATACCTTGTTTTCAAAATCGGAAGTTCAATGCCAGTATAAGCGCCACCGTACCTTATATCCTAGGAATCAAGAACATGTTAACATGGGTGGTAGTAAAATCTATTGATGTGTGACGTTATGGTTTTCTAATTATGTGTTTCAGTCAGAATGTAGAAGTACAAAAATAAATATGGCACTTCTTCGAGGGCTCACTTTCGACATACAATCAATCATATGGTTTAGAGCCTGTGTTTAGTAACTAAAGTACCAATTGGTCTATTCTGAATGGTCAAAACATCTAGGACTTTTGTTATGTGGGTAATGTTAAATACCCAAAAAACAGTTCTGTTATTTTTGAATTTGCTGGACATCATCTGATTGAACTTCTAATCTTATCTTAGGTCTCATTATAATGTTATTCTGAAGGCAGTTCAGGTGGGTGATAAACCTATAGACCTCCCAACAGGTTTATTTGGCTTAGGGACCCCTCGGAGGGCCATTATTGATAGTGGTACGACCCTCGCCTATCTTCCGTCCGACATGTACGAACAGGTTTTTAATAAGGTACGTGTCACATTTTTCATTTACTTTTTGTATTGTGCCTTCCCAAACTCTCTCTCAACCATGCACTTCTGAGTATCTTTCAATCTTTAGATGATGGAATCGCAACCTAACACGAAAATTCATATGGTTGAGAAGGAGTTCAAATGCTTCTGGTACACTGGCAAGTAAGTGTTGTCAGTAGCAAAAACAATCTTGCCATAAAATTCATAATATTACTGATACATTTTAAATTGTAACAAATGTAGCTTGATCATACCTGCTGCTAATTGTACTTTTGTGTTACTTCACCTGTTAGCAAATTCATCCTTTTATCGGCAATTGAGTAATTGTTTCTTTCATGTATGTCTGCAGTGTTGATGACGGATTCCCAGTTATAACTTTTCAATTTGAGAACTCGCTTACGCTGCCAGTTTATCCCCACAATTATCTGTTTGAAGTTCGCGTAAGTAAACTGGGTCGTATAATTCACTGTTAATTAGTGGTTCGGCAAGTGGTTCCACTTTAATTATAACAATATATCTTGTGCAAGTTCTTTGCTAAGCTTCCTTTTATGTAAAATATCTGAAATTTCTCTGTTAGTTTAAGTTATAGTGTTAAAAGATCATCGGACTTTGTAAAACTAGATTTTAACTGATCTCAAAACTGTAGTTTGCAACTTGATTTCTCGTCATCGGATTTATCCACTTTATGCTCATACCGCATAATTTCAATTCGCAGGAGACAGAATATTGCATTGGTTGGCAATTCAGTGGAATGCAGGCAAAGGATGGGCAAGAATTGACTCTGTTAGGAGGTATATATCTAATTTACTTTGTTAATTGATATTATGTAGATTATAAAAATGGCTGTACTACTTTCCTAGATTGAATCTTAATGGAGAAATTGATTAATGACTAAAATTCATTCGTCCATGCCTTGCAGATATTGCCTTATCCGACAAGCTTGTTCTGTACGATCTTGAGAATCATACGATTGGATGGGCACAATATAACTGTGAGTGCTCGTTTCCCTTATTATGTGCATCGGTTATTTCAAGCAAGGAATATATTAAAAGTTTAGCAAATATGATTATTGAATTACTTGTAGATTTTAACTTGACCGGTTAGAATGAAATTGTTATTTCCCCTGCATTTAGGATAATGCAATTCTACTAGAAAAAGTAAGCACCTCTTAGTTCATATTTTTACTATTAGGGTTGTAAAGGATCCCAGACGAAACGAATGGTACTAGACTCGAGTTTAGCTCAAATCACAATCATTCAGCTCATGCGGATTGAGCTCAGTTCATAAACGACTTGTTTCTCAACTTAAACGAGTCTAGGTCGAGCTTGGCTCACTGAACATGTAATTTGATGAGCTCATGATGTTAGTGTCGCTAACGTATAAAATGAGTAAGTTTAGTAAATGACTAAACCATTTGCTACCAATCTCAGGTTCATCAACCATCAAAGTGAAAGATGAAGGGAGCGGGAATGATTATGATGTTGTCGCCCATGACATATCTTTCGACTCGAGCCCATTGAGGGCTAATGCTATATCAGTTCTTGTGTTCGTAGCAACGGTCCTCAGTCTGATTGTATGAGATCTAGAACTTGGAGCAGCTACTGCAAATGCTGCGCAATTTCGTGTTGTGTCGTGTCGTGTCGTGAACAGGCAAGAATGGCTTGGCAATGGATCAAGTTACAAGGTGAAAAATAGTTTAAGATTGGTGAAACTGTAACATTTATTTCTTGTACTTCATTAACACCGTTGTTTCTGCTTCACCTCCAGAGATTGATGATCATTGAATATTTGTTTCAGTCTTATGTAAATTATTATATTTCATTTTTATGGGTATATAAATACACAAACAATGTAAAGTGAAATGAGAACAAAAGTATCTTTCATTTCTTTATTCAATTGAAATCGTGTTCCTCAATTTATTGAAATAAACAGGCATTCAACATGAAGTGTAGATTCTTTTTTTTTTTTTTTTTTTCTTTATTCTTGCAAGTGGCTGTGGCGCCCTACATGGCTAAATCCCTTTCATTTTAGCCGTTAGCTGTTTTCCATTTTTCTGTAAATGGAGAAGTCATTATTCAAATTTCAATGATCTTTTTAATTGGTTTGAAATACCCCTCTTATATCTGCTCACTTTTCTGCAGAGTCTCAAATACATTCACGGAAAATGGACTGAAACAAAAACTTCAGAAAAAAATCAATCAATAAATATATATAAATATAATGAATCTTAAACAAGCTCCAAAAATATTCAAATAGAATACAAATCAATCAAAATATTAAAGGAGAGAAACCATTAATCAAGTTTACCAAGTCCTAACCAAAACAATTGCAGCATTGGTTGCTACCATTCTCATCCGGTGGTAAAGCAGTCCCTCCTCTTCCCGGATGAGCCACATCCTCGCCTGGCTCGTTTAGTTTCTTGTACCTATAACAGTATGCCACCAACACGAACACGACTAGATTTACCGAACTCAAACCGGCCAACAACCAGTAATACCGGTCCAGACGGCTCTCGTTCAACGTGGACTGGAACCAGCTCTTGCTGCCTCCGCTCTGACTAACTTTTCCTATGATAAAAACTGAAAGCACACTGCTCATGAATCCCACACCAGGAACTCCCTTAGCAAAACAACTGAGGTACTTGATCATGCATTTAGGAGACTGATCTTTGTAGAATTTCATAACACTCATTTCGAAGAATGTGTCGAGGCCTGCAAGCAGAAAGAACTGGAAAAGCAGCAAAAACACACTCATGGGAATGTGATCATCCGGTTTCTTTACTAAGCCATGTTTTTGAATCACTTTCAGCCTCCGTACCTCCATCTTGGCCGCCGTTATGCAACATAGGATAGAGAATATCATCCCGACCGCAATTCCTATGGAAGGTCCGCGCCTTCCATAGTTTCTTAAAAGGCGACCAGCCAATGAGGCGAAAATGATTCTCTTCGCCAACTCTGATAGCAGTAGAAGTACCTGCAGAGGAACCTTCCAATTTCCTATTTTTCTGTTCAAGTGATTTGCTTGTTCTATGAAGTAAGTGTTTCCAAACGAGGAAACAATCCCACAAACTATGAAGGTTGTGCACATTGGCAACATACGAACAACGATTTTGGCATCTTCGGCTTCTGATACGGAGCATAGTCTCCAGCTCTTCTTTACATCTTCCGGACTTGTATCTGGCGATATAATGGAAGCCTTCTCCAAACACCTAAAACACGAAACACTAGTGCCTCAATAAACTTGCAAGAAATACGTAAAAGTTTATGAAAATGAACAAGATGAACAAATAAACACCTCAGAATCCGAGTAGGGGAGAATGCCTCATTTTCTTCCTTATAAAATTTGTCATCTAGTGGAAAGGGCTGAAATATCTTGGAAGCAGCAGCGAAAAATACTCTGAACACACTAGTTATTGGACTCCCTTGTGGTTTACGCGTTTTATATGCCCACGAACCACTCAAGAAAACGCCACTGAGAAAAATAAGAGTTGCGACAGCAGTGCAGATCGCGGGAATTCCAAACCGGAGGGACCATGGTTTTACGTATGGAAGTGCAACAGCTCCAACTATAGGTATAATGACCACAAGAATGAAAACTGGTAGTTTGTAGAATTCTCTTGCACCTCCGTCGTTATCATGCTTATTATCCTCGTGTTGCTCACCAAGGAAGGGTTTTACAGAGACGTCATTACCAGCGACTCCAACAGCTATGAGAGTCATTCCAATGTAGAAGAGAACTTTCTGTGTATGACTAATACACTTTGAATCGTAGTATTTGCAAGTGCCAGTAGTATTTGCAAGGACTGGTGGTGTAGACATAGTAACTAATCCAATTCCCTGTGAAATAAGTATGAATTTGACTTGCACTATCCATTTCCATACTCAATACAATGATCATGAATTATCAAAAAGAACCCCCCACCCAAAGCTTTCTTGAAAAAATCAGAGGATAACTGGAATCACAGAAAAAGCCTCTCTCTCTCTCTCTCTCTCTCTCTCTCTCTCTCTCTCTCTCTCTCTCTCTCTCTCTCTCTCTCTCTCTCTTCATGGGCATATGTGTGCATAATCTTATTGGTACACACTCATTCACATAAATGTTCTCCATTTTTAGGGGGAAATAACACTCAAATGAACCAAAACAACCACTAAATGTGCAGCCAGTTTACAATTGCATACATATTTCAACTTAAGATTTCATACAATGTTTCTTGGATTCTTTATAAGGTTAACAAACTCACCACAGTGTAGGAAATGCTGGAAATCACAAGCATCTTGAGATTTCCCAGAAGAGTATCGACGAGGAAGAGAAAGAAAACTCGCAATATCATCGAAATTCCTCCCCATATATTCAAAATTCCAGCAGCATTGACAAAACTTATTTTCCATACTTTGGTTAAATAATTTTGCATCACAAATAACGCATAAGCCACCAATATGTCAGCCCACAGCAGAGCTGCAAAAAATATGATTTTAACTTTATGAATTGAGAAATACTTCCAAATCCAAAATGCATGAGAGCAAACATAATTATGTACAGACAAGACGAGAGCTCCAAAAGTTCACTTCTCTTACCAGAAATTCTGACATAGCTACCCATTACTAAAGCACCAGCACCTTAATCACTCCAGAACAGTAATTACTGAAAGAAGAAGAAGAAATAATAATTCAAAATTTAGTGTCAGAATCGACAATAACATTCACCAAGCAGAGTATGACATTTCACGCTAAACCAAAAAGAAACCCTTTTTTTAATGAAGGCTAATTCAGCTCCATCTCTCTCATACGTACACATAAAAAAGGCGGAGAGAGAGAGAGATACCTGAGTGAATGTGGGAAGCCCTTTTGAGCCTGAGGAATTATGTTCTTACAATTCTTGTTTAGAGCACAACAACATTCCAAGAAACTTCAAAAACACTGATTTCTTAAGTCAAGCCATCAGTGTTGAGACCGTGGCTGGCTACATCATCGAAGAAGCCGAGTTGAATTTGACTTCAGGCAGACCAGTGGTAAACGCGTGAAAGATGGGGGGGATAAAAGTGAAAATATTAAAAACTTATGTCCATTTCAAATTTCAAAGCAGCTCAAACGATTATAGTAACTGGGATTTCCCATTACAGAATACAGTATATTACTAGTATTAGTAGTTATCTTTAGAGTAGTATTAGTGGTTAGTACTAAGCTTTTCTGTATTTGTTCAGCAGCTAGTAGTCCCTTCTTGGATGTACATGAAAGATTTGAAACGTACTCCATTTATAGAAGTAGGTTCTACACATTTCGCTTTACTTTTAATTTTATTCGACTCACAATTATTCATAAATGAAATATTTATTCCACTCACATTATCTCCTACTACCTAACTAAGTCAATCCATTTTTTTAAATCATGAGCTGTTTAACGGTAGGCACAAATAGATCATGGACGGAGAGAATTATTATAGACATATATATTTCCAAAATAGATAAATTTTATCATAATTTTCATTAATATTTAATCATTGTTTTTTTATTGTTGGTGATGCTCATGCAGCTAGATGAGTGGGATGAGTGCCAAGGCCATGAGAAAGATGGAAACAAAATGTTGATGATAATTCATACTCCTTCCGTCCCGTTCTATTTGTCTCATTTTTTTTTTAATGTTCCACTCAATTTGTCCTACTTTTCCCTTTTGGCAAAAATTAATCTTAATAACCCAATTAATTAGGCCTAAACTGTTGGCCCACTCACTTACTTATCTGCTAACCCTAATCTACTAACTCTAACCTACTGCCTCACTTGTCTCGCACTCTCCGCCTCTTCACTATTCTTTCTGCCACTCCACCTCTCATTATTCACTCATCTTCTTTCTTTATATTAAACCTCTCTGTCACGCCAATTCTCCGGTCAAGCGACGACTAATCTCTTTATCCTCGCTATGATGAACCCGTATTTGAAGAATCGGTTTGCCCAATTTGGGATAATTCTCAATTTCTCACCGATACAGTGGTTCCAGAAACCCCACCCTCATCTCCACCCCCACTGACTACTTCTCTTACCGATTTTGTGGTGGATCTGACCGATACGGTGGTTCCGGACACCCCACCCATCTCCATCCCCACTGACTACTTTTCTAGCTGATTTTGTGATTTCTTTTCTGGGCGGGGCAATGGTACTTCCCGACACTGAAAATCAAGTTGACGTTGTCGATGCATGGATTGGCGCGATGGATATCAAAGACCTGTACAGAGTGAAGCGAAGTCATCCCTCGCCGCCACTGATCATTTGTCGCCATGATGATGCACAAACAACACCGACAAACTAAAAATCTGAGTGATGGGTTGGTGGCAAAAATGCCCTCCGGCGACGACATTGTTGGATTGTTCGATATTTACCTACCATGCTTGTTCAGGGTGAGATCATTCTTTTATTGTGATTTATTGATTCAGGATTATCTATGCATTCTCTTACTAATGCATCTCGAGCTTCTAATGTCATTGGAAGCATGTTTTGTCTAACTGCATCATCCTTTTTTGTATGAGGAATCTTATATGAATTTTGCTCCTTCAACCTCTTTTTATGGTCCTCCCATCTCTGGATCATCTTCTTCTTCTTCCCTCTTCAGAGTTATGAGGCATTCATCAGTTTGTAAATAATTATCCTCGAAACAATATTTTCATATTGATTAATTTTCAATTCTTTCAATACCAATTTTTTAAAATTAATTCTTTCAATACCATTTTTAAAAGTATCATATTTTTTGAGCTAAGAATGTTATGTCTATATATCTAAATCATTCTAAAAATATTATGGGTTTTATAATTGGAATTATAGACCAACATGTAGGAAAAACTGTGAAGTGTGATAAAATATGTATATATATATATAGGGCACTTTTCTTGATTACCCATCGAAAATCGACGGGAATTCATTATTTATATATTAAAATTATTAAGATTACTAAAATTATTAGGCACAATTTGCATGATAGTTATAGAAATTTATTTTGAAAGTAAAAATCTTTAGTTTCTAATTAAATTCAAGAAAATTGTTTCATGATTATTCCATCTTCATTTACTATGTTTGATCCTTTTAGTTTCAATTCAATGATTCAATCCACATGCTTCATTAAGATTATTAAAATTATTAGCTGTAATTTATTTGGTAGTTATAGAAATTTATTTTGAAAGTGAAATCTTTAATTTCTAATTTAATTCAAAAAAATTGTTCCGCAATTCTCCCGTCTTCATTTACTATTTTTGATAATTTTTTAGTTCAATTTTAATATACATGCTTCATTAATATTATTAAAAATATTAGACGCAATTTGCATGGTAGTTATCAAAATTCATTTTGAAAGTGAAAATTTTTAGCTTCTAATAAAAATTAAGAAAATTGTTTCACGATTCTCCCATCTTCATTTGCAATTTTTAATCCTTTTAGGTTGAAATTGTTAATTTACATATTGCATTTAACTATTTATTTAAGTTCTGCAATTATCTAACCAGTGTAGTTCAGTTAAAAATTAATGTGAAATTCAAGATTTCATATAAATATATGTTGATGGTCCCAGTAACGAATAACTGGTGTATTGGGGATACACTAGTAGGAATTTTTCTTAAAAACTTTTTTCTTTTAAAGAACTTCTCAATTCGGTTGCTCGACAATAGAGTAAGTCACTCGGAGCTGTCGCACATTTAGGTGCACAGTTGACTTCTTTGGCTGAAGGTTAACTGAGAGTTTTGCAATGCGGAAGTTGGTGGTTATTTTTACCTCGTTACTCAAACTAAAATCTTTTACTGGGAAGATCAAGTTCTCAAACACCTAGTGCAATTTTCAGAAAGCTTCTTTTATGCAGAATCAGTTGGTTAGGAAACTGAAAATAAATACTGGAAATAAAATGTACAATATTTTTACCTGATTCGGAGATGAACTCCTACGTCCACAACTTCCTTTTTGGGAAAGTAATCCACTAGATAAGCTTTCGCGTGCTTATCAAACGTTGAGTTTGGTTTGCGGGCACCAAACAGCCTAACCAGTTCGATTACGGGTTCGAACAAAACATTACAACATTTTTTAGGGCAAGTGTACAACCTATCTTAGATTACGAGTTGTAAGGAACCTAGATTCTTTGATTACAGGTTCAAAGAAAACCTAGAGGGTGGGGTTGGTTGTTTTTCCAACTAATGAAACCTTCAACACTTAGAAAAGTGGAGGCTTCTTTCTAAGGCTTATAGACTCGATCTATTACAGAGAGTCTGCTTAGAGACAACAAGATCTAATACTTTTAGACTCGTTCAAAGAATAGGGCTTTGAGATAACTAGAAGGAAGCTAAGGAGGAGGACTGAAAACTCTCTACTACTGGGCTTATGACACTTGGTGTGTTCTTGCTGGGAGAATGCTACTTGCTTGAATGCTTGAGCGCGTGAATAGTTTCAGTAGTATTCTCGCAATGGGGAGACCTCAATTTACAGAGAGGGAGATCAATTAGCAGTTAGAAATAGCTGTTTGACCTCTGCCAAAAAGCATGACACTCCACCTACTCTTCTGCATCTTTCCTAAAATGGAGGTTGCGCTATAAAAGACCTAAAAAGTTAAAGAGAGAGCTTCAACCCGCATCGATTTTAATAATATATAGATTGATCCAATATGTACTACTAATAGTACTAAATGATCTTAATTCTGTTATGTTGCAGAAAAATTGAAGATATTGTAATTGTAACATTAAAAAAAAAAAAAAAACACATCCATTTGTAGTGTTATAATTGCAATATTTCAAAAATATTATGAAAATCAAGGTTGTATTATCTATTGACAGTTGATAAACACTCATTTTGTAGCAACTTTAGTGGTTTTATTTACCTGTTTTGCAAAGCTTTTACCTAAATAGTGATATGATTTGTTATGAATTCTCTATTTTTGAAATTGTGCCACGTTTCGGTGTAGTTTTGCATGTGTGTAGGTAAAACAAGGATTCTTATGCTAGAATGGAGATTCAAAGAGCCAACCGGCGGTCCAAGGAGACAACATGCGGTTCAGGCGAGCTAACTGGCGATCCAACCCCAGACTGCCGGCCAGCCCGCCTAAAGTTCCTGTATTGGAGCATTGCCTTAATGCCGACCACTCCCCTAACCGGCGGTTCATTTTCAGATGGTTGGTTAGTGTTAAGCCAACCGGTGGTTCACCCCTGAACCATCGGTCGGCCACTTTTATCCCAGAATTTCTGATTTTGTCCTTTTCACGTTTTTCACTTTGTAATCTCACTTTTTGTACCAAATATAAAGCGATTTAGCTTTAAAAACGAAATACTTTTGCTCATAGCTAGATTTTCTCTTTCCAAAGTTTTCTTTTGAAATAAATGTTAGGGTTTATGTTTAGAATTTGAATTGAAGGTTGGATTTGATTATCATTGAAAAATTAATTGAAGAATTCTCCATTTAGGTTAATTAGTATCATTATTTATGGCTTTAATTCTCTTTTCTTTGGTTAATTATATTTCCATGTCTAGCTAATTTCCTTAGTTGATTTTGAGGATTTAAGAAGATTCAATGATGTGATGATCGTAACCTTTTAATTCTAATTACATTCTCCTATTTTGATTGTGGTTTCGGCTCTTAATTTATATGGGAATTATTGATCATCTTCTTGCATAATAAGTGTTTATAAAATTTCTTAATAGGCTTTTATGGCATGAACATGAAAATTGCACAACATGCATAGTTTGAGACTTATAGTAGGTGATGAATTCATGTGTGGAAGTCTTTAATCTTTTGAACCTTTTGGATTTGATCCATCGAGAGAGTCTTAATCGAAAGAGTCGTTAGATTAATCTACTTTTGCTAGATTTTGAAAGAGGTTTAATGAATTGCTTTGTGATTGTTTCTCAATTAGGAGATTAAATATGGCTAGTGCTATTTGAATTAGGAAGTTATTTTCATTCTCATCTAGAATTGAATCAAATCCTTAGAATTAACGCTTGTATCTTATTGTTTCTCTTATCGTTTCTTTGATCGTCTTTGTGTGTTTGATTACTATTGCTTATCTTCTTAATTAGCTTGTATTACTTCCTTAGTTTTTGAAAAATCAAAATCATGCTCCCTTTTAAGCTTGAATAGTAGGATCGTGTTTAAACTTTGTATCACCTTATATTCGATCAATAGTTCTTGTGGATACAATACTCGTTTGCTATTTGCTACAATTGCTGTTTAAAGTGCAGATATAATTGCTATGTAATTTAGTGATCAACAGTAAATTCTAAATAATAATCCGACTGCATGGCGGCGGCAGCAACAACAACAGCAGCAGCAACAACAACAACAACAACAATAACAATAATAATAATAATAATAATAATAATAATAATAATAATAATAATAATAATAATAATAATAATAATAATAATAATATATACCAAAAATTTTCACATAAAAAAAAACATGGCATGAAAATTCTTATTCACAGCAATCTGTAGACTGCACAAGTATGAATTGTTGTTTGTCGTGAAAAAATCAAACACATGCAATATCGAAAGACGTCATCAAAAGTAAAAAGAAGGCCACAAGATGAAAACAGTACAAGAAGGGAACGGAAAGACTATTGATTGATTAATACACACAGGAAGCAAACAACTCAGCCGATCGATCTTAATTAACGACAGAAGCAGGAGCAGCACGAAGATAGTCTACCTTCATCATCATGTCCACGTGTCTGTGTTTGTCTGTCATGACCACTAACTGCAGGTAGAGGTGGCTCGACGTTCTTGCATATACTAAACGGAGCCAGCCCACAAAATGCTCCGAAACTCAGACACGTCAAAACCGCCAGCAGCCAGTAATACCGGTCCAACCGGCTCTTGTTCACCGAATCCATAAACCAATTCTGTTTACCTCCCATCTCACTAATCTTCCCCACAACCGCCACCAGAATCACACTGCCGAAATACCCGAGACCCGACACGAAATCCGTATAGATATTGTAGTAGTCTCTCAACGCAGTCGGCGCCTGCGCGTGGTAGTAAGCTTCAATGCTGCTTCTAAACAAAACATCCACGCACGCGACCAGATAGAACTGAAATATCAGCCACGTGGCATGCATCGGCACTTTGTCTTCGTTTTGGTGGTTCAACCAAATATTGTGCCTCCGCTTCTCCACCGCCGCGGCCACGATGCAGCACAGGATGGCGTGCACCATCGCCGCCACAATGCCGAGGATTGAAGGGATGATGCGGAGGCACTGCGGGATACAGCATCGGCCGTAGTCGTTTACGCACCGGAGAAAGACGCAGGCGACCAATAAGCATGGAACTGCGATGGCGGCGATGAGCATCGGCAGCTGAAATAAGGCCAGCGGGAGCGTTATGAACCCGAGTTTGCGGTTCATGTGGTTGGCTTGCTCCACGAAGAAGGTGTTTCCCAGGGCGGATACGATGCCTAACATTATGAAGCTGATGGAGATACCGCTGATGTGCCGTACGAAGCTGGATTCTTCGGGGCTCGCTTCACTTTCTCCCCGATCTCTGTATGGACAAATAATATATAATTCATATATATATATATATATATATATCGAAATGATAACAGAAAAATTAAGGAACCTGCGAGTGCGAGTACGTGGTGCTACGAAGACTTTGAAAAAAGTGGCTAGCAAACTCCCGTTGCGCTTGGGGCCAGCCTTTTTGTATGTGGACCATCCGACGAGGAAGCAAAGGGTTGTAAAGGTGGCGACGATTGCCGGAAATCCGAAGCGGAAATTCCATGATGATATGAGCGAAATTATAACAGTTGCAACCAAGTATACGATCAAGTCTTGAATTGTAGAAGCATGCCTCTGCAGAAAGCCACACAAGAAATTCTGCCCGGCTTGGCTCTGTTCATCATGCAAACAAGGCACACACACACTCAGACCACCTCTTCCTATCGCAGTTAATGCCACGCCAAGGTACAACAGACCTTTTTGCGTATCCTCAATACACTCCTTTCCTTTCTTCTCCTTGTTGCACGACTTCATGTCGAACGGTAACGACATACTAACCAATCCCAAACCCTGCAAATACATTCCATTTCTACTATGCTCCAATTATTCAAACTATCAAGAATCACACAAATTTCTGCCTATGATTTTTTATTACCATGTTTTTTAATAATTCATTATTTACTGATTATAAACTGTATATTATGATCAATGAATCCTAATTGGATCAATGAATCCTAATTAATAATCATAATATCAAACTAAAATACAGGAGACTAAACTTGAAAAAATCAATAAAGAAATATCTTGAAAACTTGATAGTGAGATATGAATTATAAACCAATTAGTGGAATATTATAAGTGTGCGTTTATTAGTCCAATGATACTATCTATGCTAGGAGTTGTAAGCTAATAAGTGACCAAGTTTTTACCATTACTGAAATATATATATATATTCCATGAGACGGAGAAAAAGTGAAAATAAAACATGCATATTCATTCATATGCGACGGAGGCCGGCCGGAGGGAGTAAAATAGTGATATATATGATGGGACTGACCAGAGCGGAGGATATGGCAGAAATGACGACCACCTTGAAATTTCCAAGATACTTGTCGGCGACAAACTGAAACGCAGCTGCTAACATGAGGCTCGTTCCTTCCCAAATATTCACGATTGCGGCAGCATGAGTGAAACTTATTTGCCAGATATCTGTCAAATATGGTTGCATAACGAAAAATGCCCGCCGCATTAATGTGTCCGACCACAGCAATGCTACAATCATACAACCTTTCACTGCAATCAACAATATATAATTTAATTAATACCTACTTATTTATAATATAATAATAATGTCTTGAAAGCTTTTAATTCTTTACCATTATCTCTGATACAGTTGGACATTGTCGCATCAAATTAGTCGCCTCCACTCTCAGGAGAAAAATATGTAAGATGAAATAAGAAGAACGTACGTGGATTATCTGTTAAGATTTTGAGCAGAAGTTAATGCAAAATTCAAGAAACAGAGGATTATATAAAGATACATATATTCTTGGAAGCTGTCCCACTTCCAAAATTCCTACCTCAGTTTTGGGGTTACTACTTTTCCAAAATAGCAAATACTACGTAATATATATGCCGGAGAAAGAGGCAAAAACTTTGGTTCCCTCAAGCTAGCAAGATTCTAGATTAAAATATATATAAGCTTAATGAAAAACATAAAAGAAAAAGTCACCGCACGGTTGTTCAAATCAAATCCTTCTTCTATTATCCTATGATGTACCTTAGAATAATATATTCGAGCCAATGTTATATAGGGATGAGTTAGTATAAAAACATATCTTAGTGTAAAAATGTGAGAACATACTTAAATCAATTCGTAATGATGCTTAAATTTATATTTTAGCATGGTTAATAAGATTCATGCTTTTTATATAAACATTAATGCTTACATAAAATCATGCTTGAATCCATATAAATTCATGCTTGAAATAATCACAACCATAGATCACATGATAATGTTTAAAAAATAGAGGTGTGTTTATGTGAGTCGGGTGTATACTATACACCCGGCACGTTCGCGCGTGCAACACATGCATGCGTCCCCACGCGCGGCGCGTATGATGCACACGCCCGAAATTTTATTTTCCAGTTTTTTTTTTTTCAGATTGTATTTTGCGGCTCCGCTTTTGGCTCCGATTTTACGGCTCCGCCTTTGCTCCGATTACTAATATAAGGATAATCGTCGGGCAACAAATTTGAATTTCTCCGGCTTGCTCTGAGACCTTCGGCTCCCCTCGCTCGAATCTTGACCAAAGAAGAAGAGGCAAACAAAAAAAGAAGAGGTAAACAAAAAAAAAGGCGAAAAAACAAATTGAAAATTAAAAAAAAAAATTGAAAAATAAAAACAAAGAAAAAAAATCGGGAAAATTAAAAAAAAACAGAAAAAAAAATCGGGAAAATTAAAAACAGAAAAAAAAAATGAAAAAGGAATCTGGAAAAAAAGAAAAAAAACAGAAAAAAAGAAGAAAAGAAACCTGAAATTAAAAAAAAAAACAGAAAAAAAGAATAAAAAGCTGGAAAATAAAAAAAAGGAAAAAATCACTAAAGATAAAACACTAAAAAACAAAATACATTAAAGACAAAAAGTAAATGTATAGTATAGAACGGTTGTATAGAAACAAATGTCTAAAAAATATAATTTTATTAATCATGACAATATATTGATTTAAGCATAACTACGTATTTATTTAAGGAACAAATCCCATATTATATATAGTAATTAAGGAACAATGAACTGAAAGCAGAAAAATGAAGCAAAGAATAAAGTTAGATTCAAATTATTTGCCACTTTAACTAGGTAGGTTTGGAGGAAAAGAATAAAAACTTATAACATGTGTTACATGATATAACTAGATTATATATATTCAATCATTTGTCAGCTAAAAAGAGGAGCAATATAATGTTGCACAAGATATGGGATTAAGGCTTGATGGGCCAAACCTTATATTAAAGCGCAACTGAGGGATAGTCATAGTCCAAAGAGGATATAATTGGGCGGCGGCCCGTAAGAAGGAGCTCTTGACCCAATTTGAAGCCCATACACGACATGGTCCAAATACCATTATTATCCTTAGGGCCTGTTTGGTAGGCAAGATTAGGCCAGATTAGATTATTTATCCGTGGTAATCCGATGTTTGGTAGCATAGACTAATAATATATAGAGCCCGGTGTAATTGTTCGGCCCGTGATTATTTCCACTATCCTTTAAGATAAATAATACCACCTCCCCCCTCTGATTATTTAACAGGGTTGTACAGTAACCCCCTACAAATCCCTTTTTTCCCCAATACCCCTCCCGACATCTTCCTCTTCTCCATCTCTGCTGATTCGGCCACTTCTTCTCATCTCCTCCGTCGCGCCGCCGCTTCCTGCGCGCCACTTCTCTGCTGATTCGGCCACTTCCTGCGCGCCAACGGCGGCCTGCCGCAGTGGAGGAACTCGGTCACGCACGACATTCCGCATCGGACGGCCACACAGGACTGGATTTTCTGGGAGGTTCAGGTCATCGAGATTCTACCGCCGACGATTGCGGTGGGGAAATAGGATTCCTTTGCTTCCGGCTCCAGCTCGCCGACTACTAGTCAGTCGTCCAAATCTGCTACCTCTTCCAAACAAGAGGTAATTTTTTATTATTAATTAATTTTCACTTTTTTTTTTCTTTTTCGAATTTTATTAGTTTTGTTACTTTCTGATGAGATGGAATGAATATCAGAATAATAGAATCGAGGGGGAAGAAAAAAAAAAGGTTCTTTCAAAGTATGTTGGTGGAATTTGTTTGGAAGCAAATTGAACATCTAAAGCTTAATTGAAAGTAAAATCTTGGAAATGGAATAAATTTGATGGCTACATATTTATATTAGTACTTATTTATATTGTCCAATATGTGACAGAGTCAAGAGATAATAGCAGAATTTGACCAAAAATGATGTTTTAAATGATCTCCTTCTCCAAATATGAGTTGTCCTCCAGTATGTGACAGGGATAATGTGTAGTCCAAGAATTGTACAAATATGATATCTTCAACTATGAATATGCTTCATATGAATCGTGCTCTGTATGTTTGTGTTTATACTTACTACTGCATGTCCTCCAATGTCACAGATATCAGATAAAAAATAGGAGAAAAATGAATTGATTTGTATTTTCTTAGTTGGAATGATGATGATGATGATGATGATGATGATGATGATGATGATGATATACAAGTATATTATTTCTCTTTTTTTCTCCCTTGTACCCTTTTTTGTTATAAAGGGGTGTTATGGTGTTTGAACTTGGTCAGATTTTACTTCTGTATTTTTTTCAGTTTTCAGAAGCTTTTGTGCCAAAGTAAGAGATGTTGATTTGTTGTTGTTGTTGTTCGATTTGTTTTTAGTTTTTTAGGCACTTCAGTCTAAACCAATTCCTGAGGACAGTTCAACTGCAAATCCAGCAGCAGTTGCTTCGATTATCTTGGGCGGACGGACGCGGTGGCACTCGTCGCTTTCCACTCACTAGCAGACGAGCTAAACCTGTTGTAGGACAAGAATTTTGCTAGCATTATGTTTTAAGTAATTCTATGTTGTGGAATAAATCCTTATCTTGTAGTAGTTATGTTTTCAGTGATGTTTATCTTGTGAATAATTCTTTGTTGTGTTATGCATGTTGTTGTAGTTGTTGTTATGTTTTGATTCAAGAAACTATAGACAAAATCAGATTTCTCTCCTAAAATGTGTTTGATTTCCATATTTTGATTTAAGGGTATTTTAGTCATTTCACATTTTAATCTTGAGATTACATAATGCTACCAAACAACTCATTTATGTTATCTAATTTTTAATCATACCTACCAAACACATAGTATAGATAAATAATCTCATATATCTCATACTATTTATCTCAAGTTTATTAATATCACTTTATCTCAACTTGGCTACCAAACACTACCTTAAAATACACTCCCCTATAAAAATAAACATTTATTTGGTAGCCAATATAACCCTTTGTTATATTATTTATAAGGGTTTATAATGTGTTTGGTAGTCCATATAATTTAGCATGAAAGCCCGGTGGAAAACCTCAGCCCGTTGTTATACCCCTCTTCCACCCACTTAAATAATATCACCTCCACCCTTGAATTATTTATCTTGATTTGTACAGTACCCCATACTATTTCCCCTTTATCAAATTTACCCTCGTTCTTTTGTACTCTCCTCTTCTTCAGCACCCTCCTCTTCCTCCTTTCTGCCGCCGCCCAACCATCACCGGCATCGCTCCCACCGCTTCCTCTTCCGCCGCCCAACACCGCCTCCTCCGCCGCCGCGGTCACTCCTCTCACCATCTTCTCTCCTCCCGACTCCTCCTTCTTCTCCGCCAGCCAGCCCTCTCTCGCTCATCTCCTCCTTTATTTCTCCCCCGTCTCTCTCTCCCCTGCTCCTCCATTTACGCCACCGACGATCTCTTCGATCCCAACTTCACTCTCACACTCTCAAATCCCTTCCGAACCAACCCCCGGCCAACCGCACTTCTTCCAATGCGCCAAACTAGAGTTGTCTCTCTCTCTCTCGATTCACCGATGCCGTCGCCGCTCTCAAGTCGAGAGGCCACTCGATCATCGCCTCCTTTCTCGAGCTACAGCTTCTTGGATTTCTTGATGATCGCAGGGACGATACTTGGACCGTTTTGGCGCCGGCTGACCAAGAATTGGTGGAGTTTTCTGGGAATTTTCTTGAATACTCTTCTTTATTCACGAGGCATCTGGTGACATGTAAAGTGGGGTGGGTTGATCTTCAAGAAACGGACAACACCGACGCGGCCATCCTTAATTTGAAGGGTTTTGCTTTGATTATCACAAGGGATAAAGAGATGGAGATGTTGTTGGTCAATGGTGTTGTTAGGGTTAAGAATGGAAAATACAATTTTAGTATTGAGTGTAGCAGTGGCTACCAAACAACTTACAAAATAATATCGATTTTAATGTAATCTATCAAACACCCAAGTTACATAAAATAAGCATTCCCATCTATACTATTTTATCCTAATATTATTTTTACACACTATTTTGTATAAGCTACCAAACGGGGCCTTAACCCTTAGCTCAAGCTATCGTTCTCTTCAACTACATTCCATACATACTTCTCTTATTTTCTTTCACAACAAGTGACTGGCTTGAGCATCGGAGGGTCCTCACCGGAGGCAACCCCCGGCGTGGGACTTTTGTGTTTTGCAAGTCAATTCCAACGGGCGTTTTGTGGAGAGAACCGAGAAAGGTAGTTGAATGTTCTTCATCTCTTTTTCTCTGGTCGATTTCATGTTTTCTCGTGCAAAACTCCGTTGGTTGGTAGAGCTTTAACCCAGCTCTAGCAGCACATATTCAGCCATTGCAGACTTGAGAGGGCAACTTAATTGATAATTAGTAAGACGTAATGTAATAGTATATAAATAAGGTTAATCCGTAGCCTTAATTAGTTCAGGTGACGTCTCTCATGAAATCATAAATAGTTAACATGCAGGTTAAGATAGTAGATTATTACAGATAGCAGATTAAGTTTGCTGAGTCAGCTGCTTTTAGCTAGCCGTTAATGAAATAGAAATACATAAAGCTGCAGAAGAGAAGACGAGATGAAAATGAAATAGAGAATATATGTGGGTGGGTGGTGTCATGATCTGGGCTTACGCATGTACCCCAAAGCTACGACGCAGAACACAAGTAGATTGACGGCACTGAAAGCCGCCAGCAGCCAGTAATAGCGGTCCAGGCGGCTCTTGTTCAACGTAAACTGAAACCAGTCGCTCAATCTTCCCACAAGGTAAACCGACAGCACACTAGACAGGTATCCCAGCCCACTCACAAAATCAACCGCTGCCACCAGGTACCTTCTCTCCGCCTGATGATCATCTTCCAGTTTGCTTTTCAACTCTTGAGGAGCATGATCCTTGTAGAATTCTTCGATGCTCTTCCGAAGAGACGAATCCAGCCCCGCCAGAAGGAAGAATTGGAACAGCAGCCACGCCGCGTGCATCGGTATTTCTTGGTTGCCTGGCTTGTCGAGCAGATGATGTTGTCTGATCACCTTCAGCCTCTTCATCTCCATTCCCGCAGCAGTTATACAGCACAGGACAGAGTAGGTCATTGCCAGCCCGATGCCGAAGATGGGGAGGTTGAATTTGAGGCATCGTCGTAGCCTGCCCTTGAAGTTGAACAACAACCACAGATACAAGTCGTGCCACAGCTTAAAATTTAGAACTGGCAGCTGCAGAGCAAGGAGAGGAACCTTCCATTTCCCTACCATGCGGTTCATGTGGTTGGCCTGTTCCACGAAATAAGTGTTCCCGATCGATGATACCACCCCACAAAATATGAACGTTATCGAGATCGGAATCATCCCCACTACGAATCTCGTCGCTTCCACTTTCTCCTTGTCAATGCCTTCCGCCCCGTCCAGACACCTGAATTATGTATCGATTTTCGGATTTATTTTTTACAAAGTACTAATCTAAATATTTATTTATTAATTAAAAGAAATATATATGATGGACTTTGAATGTTTAATTACCTTGCAAAGCTGTCGCTATATATATTAGGAAAACGATCTACGAGAGGCTGGGGATGTCGATGGTCATCTTGGATCGACGGTGGAGATTTATTATTATTCTTGGAGGTAGCGGCTGCGTATAATACTTTACATCCAGTAATAAGTGGAGACTGTGGTGGAGGAGCCTTGATGAGGGGGAAGGTTTTATTGTAACACCAACATCCACATAGAAACCAAAGAGTCATGTAAGCACTGTAGATTGCTGGAATTCCAAATAGAAGTTTCCATTTCTTTATGCATAAAAACACGAGGAGCGATCCAATTAAGTATAAAGCACTCTTATCGATCCAAACACCCCAATCTGTAAATTTTCTAAGTGCTTTCAGCAAGCAGTTATCATCTGGATTCCCCTGCTCATCGCGTAAAGCATCTAAAGAGAAACTGATACCGGCTCTTCCAACAGCTGTCAGCACCATGCCTGTGAAGAAGACGGCTTCTTGTGTGTCGTTGAGGCACGACTCCCCCTTCGCTTTTATGCACCACCCTCCGTTCCCATTGAGGATACGAGGTACTGACAGAGCAACCATTCCGATTCCCTGGAATTATTATTATTTTTTTTGGCCCTTTTATCATAAAACATTCTAATACAAAAACATAAATAATCACATGCCATCACTTTTTAATATGTACGTATATGTACTCACACTCAATAAAAAACTTAACCATCCACTTTCGTGACTTCATTATTTCCCTCCAGCATCAAATCACCACAAACAAATTAATACAGAAAAATTGTCCCATGAAACTCTTTAGCTAGTTACGTTATCAAAATAATTGGAGCATCTATGTTTTTTCTGCATGCAAATCATTATTCAAATTTTTAGTCATCAAATATTGGGGATATGGATCCAACCCAATTTTATAAGTTTCCCTCGTGCATGCCCAATATTTATTATTTTTATTAATATCTATAATTAAAATAAAACTCATTTACCATAGTATAATGAGTTTTAATTTTTTATTTTTTTTTACAAGAAATTGAAGCCGGCAGAAAGTATATAATAATAATACTCCCTCCATTCCTTGCACTGGTCTTATAAATCTGGATACCGATGTTAAGAAAGTGAAATGTTTATAATAAAGTGGTAGAGAACAATTACTTGTTGATCAACTAACTCACCGCAGTAGAGAAAATGGTAGAAATTAAGGCCACCGTGAAATTCCCCAGAACGGTGTCGGCCAATAACTGAAAAAGAGGCGGCAAAATAAGGCTCATTCCCTCCCAAAAATTCATAATTGCAGCAGCATGAGTGAAGCTTATCCTCCACCCATTTGTTAAATATACTTGCATCACAAAAAATACGCGCTGCACTAAAGCATCTGGAAACTTCGGTGCCACAATCATACCAACCTTTACTGCAATTAAACACCCAAAATGCAACTCAATAATCTTTAAATATATATCTAAAATAAATTAATCAAAAGTATATATGAAGGTGATTATTTACTCAGGCTAGTCATGGAATTCAAACAATCTCTTATGCAGCTTGACATTGTTCCACCAAACTAGTCCGCTGCAGCAAAGGATGACTAATGAAACAGAGCAAATAATTAATTTGAATAAATTTAAAAACAAAAACAAAAAACAGAGGATCCTAGAAAATGATAATGGGAGTTGTAGTTTGAGAGATATTTTAATCGTGGCTAGCTACAAATTTATAAGCTAACATTCTTTAAAGTTGTCCCACTTTAAATATCCCTTCCCCAGTTTTGAGGTTTCTACATTTAGTCATTTGATTATTACCATAAATACTAGTATTACAAAATCTACTAGAAGGTATTTAAATTAAAATTAAAAAAAAAAGGCTTTGCATGCATGGATAAGCAACAAGCAGGGGTAATTTTATTATGAAAAAATCGACTGCAGAATCATGTAAAATACTTATTAAATCTTTTCTTTACTCTATGTGCATGTGCTTATTCAGGTAATAATTTATTCAAGCAAAAGTAAAGAATTAAGTTAAAATCAAGCTATTTGCAAGTTGCAACTATAGGAAGGTTTCGAGGTAAGGAATAATGAAAAATGTGTAACATGCGAGTTTGGAGGTGAATCGATTTTCGTAGAGACAACAACTTTGGTCCACTCCTTGTATCTCATACGAGTGGATTTTTTATGCGGATCCGACCCACGAGAAATATATTACTCCCCCGTCTACGAAAATATGTTACACTTATTATTATTTTTTTTGTTAATGAAAATGTGCTTTACTCTACTTTATGTACCATCATACCATTCATTCTTTCCATTAATTACGAAGTTTTACTTTTATCTCACTCACAACAACTTTATTTCACTACGCTTAAATTTTACTTTTATTCCACTCACAACAACTTTTTCAACTTCTTTGAAAACCTATGTCAAGCACATAATAGAACACATTATCATGGATAAAGACTACATAATAGTAAAACTTTTATGAATTAATAACTTTAGGACCATGAATTTTATTAATTTAGAGAGATATTAATATATCGATAATTAATAATTTATTAAGTAAAAGAGTAATTTTTAATTTTAATAATGTAATTTATATAAATATCATGAGTAGCAATAAACAACACATAATTCTTAAATAGAATTGAAAATAAATATGTTTTTGTATTTTTAATTGAATATATTCATGCATTAATCAATTTTTAAACTCATGATAGCATTGACTACGACAATCACACTAATTAACTTTTTCAGATATAATTAGAAAAATTAGAGATATAATTCAGTTAGATTTAAATTTCAACGGAGAACTCGACAACTATTGTTTTGGATATAAAAAAAAAAGCTAAATATGAAATCCACTTAAATTAAATTTCAAGAAAAGCTTATACATAACATAAATTCATATTTTAATAAAGTAATTCAATTTTTTCACTCACATCAAATGCGACCTTATTCAATTCTCCACAACTTTCACTCTCATTTTACATTTCCCTCTTATAATAAGTGGACCACTTATTCCACTAACAAACTTTAATTTTATTTTACTTTTTTCCACTTATAACAAGTGAGACCCTAATTCCACTCCCAATAATTTTAACTACAATTCACTTTTACCACTCTCAACAAGTGGAATCATTATTCCACTAATAACTTTATCAACTTTCTTAATCCATGTGCTCAGTCGCAAATGAGACTCATTTTCCTGTACGGAGGGAGTATATTATTATCTTATTAAATTTGATGATTTTTTATAATGGTCCGAGTTGGGATCGGAAAAATTTATTATATTAGAGTATTTATAACTTTTTAGAGTATTAATGTATAGAGGGTTTACTGTATACTGGAAAGAGATTTACCTATGTAGTTGATAGCATAGAGCATTTCCAACCGTGCTACAAAATGGATCGAGTTTAACTCCAAAATGCAGCAAATAACTTGCTTCAGTCCTGCTGCAAATTCTAGTGCACTTTAGAATTTTGAACAGTGTTGCAATAAGTTTGCAGCAACATTATTTACTTTAATTTTTAATATTTCAATTAAAGTGGGATAAAGAAGATATTTTAATTATATGACATACTTAAATATTGAATCACACTTTATACAAACAATAATGTATATAAACTTGCTTAAAAAATCAATTACATAAAATACAATTAAGAAACAAAATATTTTAAAATTAAACTATTATTTCACACTACTCACACTTTACACATATTGTTATTCTTTATTAATTGAAATAAATTAATCATATTTTTATGATTAAACAAAACAAAATAAAATATTTTAAAATCTTATGCTTTTGTGTAAAATATAGAGGAGACGGATGGAGATAATTTGCTGATTTTACTGTATTTTGATGTTATTTCTAGTGCAAAAATGGTGAGAATGTTGAAGATACTCTTAGAGCACCCATTCATGGGCTCTCCCATTGCAGCCCTTCCACTGACTCTCCATATGGCACATTTCCGTCATTTTCATGCGCCTAGGCACTGCTGATGTGGCGGTCAATGATTCGTTGTTAGCTATTTAAATGGTTATTTTAGAAAAAAGATTAATCCTAATTTTATTCTATAAATATCACATCAATTCACTTTATTTTCATCCCATTCTCTACAATCTACACTTCTCTCTCAAATTTTCAATAATTTTGCATTTTTGACTTTTAAAAATTGTTCAATCATGTGGAACAACGACGATTTCAGCAAGCAACTGGAGGTATAAGAGTAAAGAGATAAAAAAAATGGTAGGTCTTACAGTTTTAATTTGAAGAGATAATTGTTTTCATTTCTAGAATGAGTATGCTAATGGGACAATTGAAAAGAGAAATTAATTAGTACATTGCTATAGGTACCGAGGGAGTTATATAATAAAAAATCTAGTACTCCCTCCTTATCTTTTCATTAAGGCCATTTGGCCGTACACGCATGTTAAGAAAATGAGTTTTTTTTATAATAAAGTTGAAAAAATAAAGTGATTTTTCGGGGGTATTTTTGTTACAACAAGTATGAGGATAATAAAGTTAGTAGTTTTTTAGGGACATATAATTTATGAGTTATAGCGTTGCATTTATCATATGGTGAATTTCCATTTTAGAAAATTAGTTTAATGAAATGATATATCTAAATAAGGCAAAATGAGTTTAATGAAAAGATATGGAGGGAGTACAAAATATCCAAATTAAATTTAAAATAAAAAAGAATACATGCATGCATGGTGTTGGGAAATTTAAGTAAAGTTTTGATTGATTCCAAAACCAACTGACCCCAACCGAGTAGATGTTGCCATAACCTAATGTTAGTACTTAGGCTCGCTGTTTGAGCAATGTTGAGATTTTATCTTTACAGGACTCCAGCTGAAGACGACAACATGGCTTTACTCGGATAGAGCTTCAGATGGAAGCTCGGATGGAACATCAGATGTGAAGCCAACTGATCGGATATAAAACATCAGGTGTAAGAAAAACAACTGAGCGTTCAAGAGACAGAACATCACATATAAGAAAAACAACTAAGCGTTCAAAGACAACTGAGCATTTAAGCCAACTGTTCAGATGGAACATCAGTTGCAAGACTCAATCCGATAGATCGACAACATGAAGTTCAAGGCAGCTGAGGGTTCAACTGTTCCTCTTCAGACAGAAGGTTAGATGAAGATAGCTATTGGATGGAACATTAGCTGAAGACCACTCGGATGAAGACCAAACTTCTCAACCGACTAAACATTGTTGAAAGACAGAGGTTGAAATTTGAATTTCAAATAGGAAGTCACGTGAAGGTTTGACGTTCTGTCATTACCTCATTTGGCCCACACAAGGTTGTCTCAGAAGGAAAGCAGACGTTCACAGTTGCCAAATCGGGAAAATCTGCAGAGATGAGAGACAAGCCATCGCTTTCACAGAACAGAGATCAACGACTCATCCAACGGCTAGTTGATTCTCTCCGCCTATAAATAGAGGCCTTCATTCATTCATCAAGATAGAAGACAGACAAGTGCGAGAAGAAACTAAAGAGCGGAAGAACTACGAAAAGCTGCACACAAGCTAAACTGCAATTAATCTCTAAGAACATCACCAGTTGAGAGTTCATAGAGTGTTAGAATCTGTCTTGGTGTTTTCGATCTTAGTTTGAGTCTTCCTTTGTTCAAGCTTAGATCCTAGCTCACTTTTTTGTTAGAGCTAGTAGTTGGAAACCCCACCCTCTTACACATCCCCTAAAAAGGTTGTTAGGATCCTGCTCTTCCCAAAATTGAGTAGAAAGGTTGATAAGTACCCGTAAACTTATCTGTAAGGTTGATAAGTACCCGCAAACTTATCTGAACGGTTGCAAAGCCCGCGTAAGCTTTGTGGTAGCTGTCCTAAAGAATTTGGACTGAGTTATGTGGACTCACAACTCCCCGTGGACGTAGGAGTTCTCTCCGAACCACGTAAATCCTTTTGTGTTTGTGTTTTCAGTTCAGCTACTTATTGCATATCCAACTGACCAACTAACCAGCATTCAAAACTACATCTTTACATTTTCAACTGATTTGGTTATTGACCGACCTTGCATCTGAGCGTGAGTTATTTTTTACGAGTTATAGTTGTTTCCACCACATTCCGCACAGCACAACTCTTACAGCTGAGTTTTCCTACTCAGTTGTGATTCCAGCTGAGTCCTCTTACTCGGTTGTGATATTTTTCTGGGGGTTGTTTTTAAATTTCCTATCTGGTGTATTCTCCCCCCTCCATACACCAGAACTCGTATCGGGACCATCAAGTGGTATCAGAGCAGTGGTTCAAAAAACTGCTGACTCTGTTTCACGAGGTGTGAATCGAGGTGTTTTTCTTCAGTGGTCAACTGAATAGATCTTTTTCACGCTAGTGAATCGAGCTAACTATTCCAAGCCGCGAACATCAAGGGCAACAAGATCTGCGGACACAGCTTCGAAGGAGCCAAGCAGAGAAGAGCTGCAACAGAGTATCGCCGCCTTGTCAAAGAAGCTAGCTGACATGGATACTCGGTTCGGAAAATACAAGTGGTTCTACAAATCCAACCGAACTCGAGATAACTCAAAGCCTGTGACCAACAGTTGCTTTGAATGCAGCAAAGAGGGACACTTCAAAGCTGATTGTCCAGATCTTTCGAAGAAAGATAGAGATGCGTTGAGGGCCAAACAAAATGCAAAGAACAAGGCCATGGTTGCAGAAGAAGCAGATGATGACATGGACATCTTCACTGACACCGAAGATGAGGACGAGCTGACTTCCACCAATAACGCTATCGGACATGATCAATGTCTCATGGCATTTGGAACTGACCAGGATGAAGCTGAGGTACATTCTAGTCCAGTTAATTTAAATTCTTCCAATGCTACTAACATGCAGGAAACAATAGATGAAGAGTTGGAACCCTCTTGGGGTGACTTCCTAGAACTCAGCGAGGAATTGCATCAGCAATCGGTTGAGTTTAAAAATCTTCAAGAACAGTTTGCCAGACTTGAAGAATCCTTAACCGAAAAGGACGATCTGATTAAAAGTCAAACCGAAGAGATTGATGATCTCAAAAGTCAATTGAATGAGGCCAACCAAACTAACGCTCCAACCGATGAGGAGTTGAAGGAGCAGATTAAGGAGCAGCATGAGAAGTTGAACAAGCAAGAGGCACAGATCGATCAGCTGATGAAGATGTCAGATGCACAGACCGAGCATATAGCCATTCTCCTCAAGGATTTGCAAACTGAGAAGGACAACCTGATAAAGCTATATCAATCATCCAAAATCATCGAGAATCTCATCAGTTACCAAAGACAAATGGATGACGTGTCTGGACTCGGTTACGACATGGTCAAGGACTCTGAAATTCCACCCGCAACCTTTGTCAAGGCTGTGGATGTCACGGTTGCCAAACCAAATACGGTTGAGTCTGCAACTCCCCAACTTAATCCAACCTCCACGTCACAACAAACACAACCAGCTAAGGAAACTGCAACTGAGAAAGGAAAAAGAGCTGTGGTTGGAGATCTGAAGAATCCATCGGTTGGGACAACAACCGAGGGGAAATGTTCCAGGACTCAGAAGTGGAATTAGAGACGTCAGAGATACAATCAGAACCGACCTCAGAAAGGATGGAATCAACAGAACCGACAGGGATTCAACCATCAGAATCAACATCAATTCCATCATCAGAACAATCAGAGGTTCCATCAGAGTCAACAAATATGGAACAATTCCAACAGCTGGAGATATTCATGCCAGAACATGAATCGACAACCGGGCATGAACAGCTGTCGTCAACAGCCAGGACTATGGAATCAAACTCAGCCACAAGATTCCAAAATAGCGTCCGACCTCATAGGCAAAACCAACAGGGTCAGAAACGTCAACAAAACAGGGGGAACGCCTCTCCTCCTAAAGCCCACAATGGGAGAAATCAATCTCCTCCCAAGAACCAGAATATCAATAATAACAGCAAGCCTAAGGATGACCGAGGTGTTGTTATAGTTGATGGAGAAGGAAAGATAATCTGGAATGACAAATCTATCCGAATCTACAGGGAAAAACGACCCACAGTTCAAGGGGAAACTGGTTCTAACCCTCCAGGACCCAACTAAAATTGGGGACCTAAGCGTGTTTCTCTGTGCAGGAGCAGGAGGAACAGCTGAGAAAGAATAAAGCATCACATACCATGTGGGTGAAGGACCATCAGTTACCTTTGGTGACAACTCAAAAGGTCACACCAAAGGCTACGGTACCCTTGAAACCAATCTCGTGTCTATTCCCAATGTTTCATATGTTGATGGATTGAAGCATAACTTGCTCTCCATCAGCCAATTCTGTGATAATGGTTTCTCTGTCAAGTTTGATGCACAGGGCTGCAGGGTTAAAAATGTCAAATCAAAGCAAGTCATATTATTGAGAAATCGATCCCCAACCGGGAATGTCTACTATGCAGATTGGAATAGTAGTCCTCCTGACACCTGTCTTTTATCTAAGAGCAGTTCAGATGTGAGCTGGCTGTGGCACAAAAGGCTCAATCATCTGAATTTCAAGACAATGAACCGATTTGCGAGACAGGAACATGCTAAGGGTATTCCGAACCTTGTGTTCTCACCAACACATATCTGCAGTGCATGTCAGCTGGGAAAGCTCGCTAGATCCTCCTTTCGGTTGAAAACAATTCCCTCAACTGACCGAGTATTGCAGCTGATCCATATGGATCTCTTCGGGCCTGTTACTCCCAAGAGCATGAATGGTAACGAATATACACTTGTTGTTACTGATGATTTTTCTAGGTAAACGTGGACCATTTTCATGCGTCACAAGAGTGAAACCCGAGATGAGCTACCCAAGCTGATGGATCGGATATCTAACCAACAAGAGATGAAAATCATTTCTATCCGATCAGACCGTGGAACCGAGTTCCTCAATGCAACCATCATTGAATACTGCGAGAAGCACGGAATCACTCATCAAACATCGGCTGCGCGTACTCCACAACAGAATGGAGTAGCCGAGTGAAGAAACCGAACACTGAAGGATGCTGCTACATCCATGTTGACAAGCTCAGCTCTGCCAAAGAGATTTTGGGTTGAGGCAATCAACACAGCTTGCTATACCCAGAACCGGTTTATTCTGACCAAGCGGTTGGGAAAGACTCCATATGAACTATGGAGACGCAGGAAGCCTGATATTTCATATTTTCGCGTTTTTGGTTCTAAGTGTTATATTCACAACAATGGGAAGACTCAGTTGAAAACTTTTGACGCCAAGGCTTCGAAGGGCATATTTCTCGGATATGCCGCTCGGATCAAGGCTTATAGAGTTTTTAACAACAGCTCTCGTGTTGTGGAGATAACACCTCATGTTAGTTTTGATGAATCTATTTTTGAGTGCAGAGAACAGGCTAAAGGACAACAAGCAGATCCACATGTTTCACCAGCTCTCACCAGATCGCAGGTTCTAAGGCAGAAGAATCTAGCTGAACCATTGGTATGGGCAACCGAGGATGATGATCCTTGTTCCTCTGAAGATGAATGTGAAGACCCCAGCTCATCTCAAGGGGGAACTTCAGCTGATGTAACTCCAACTGCATCAGCATCCGAAGCCCAACCTAGCTCGGTTCAAAATATTGTCCATGTTGAGGATCCAGACTCAACAGCTGATAAATCACCAGTTCTGAAGATCCCAGCATCTCCCACGCCTCAGATCACGGAACAGCCACTATTGGAAGAAGAAGGAAGACGCAACAAGAGATGGTATGAAGATCATTCCAAAGACAACATCATTGGAGATCCAGCCAAAGGTGTGAGTACTAGAAGAAGAGTTGCAAATCCAGACTCAGCTGAGAAAGATTCCAACACTTACACCCAATATGCTAAGGAGTTGGCAGTTCTTGAGGAGTTCGAACAGGCAGGAGATGTTGCCATGATTTCATGTTTCGTAGCTGATGTGCCAGAACCGAAGAATGTTTTGGAAGCTCTCAACTGTGTTCATTGGACAACAGCCATGCAAGAAGAGCTGAATGAATTTCTACGCAACTGTGTATGGGAGTTGGTAGAAAGACCAAATGGTGTTAAAGTTATTGGATTAAAGTGGATTTTCAAGAACAAGAGAGACGTCATTGGATTCATCGTGAGAAACAAAGCAAGGTTGGTAGCTCAAGGATATTGCCAACAAGAAGGAATTGATTTCGAGGATTCCTTCGCACCAGTTGCAAGGTTGGAAGCCATCAGAATATTTCTAGCCTATGCCGCATTTCACAAATTCAAGGTTTATCAGATGGATGTGAAGTGTGCCTTCCTCAACGGTGATATTAAGGAAGACGTTTATGTTGAACAGCCTCCCAGTTTTGAGACTGGTGATGGAAGAGTGTATAAGTTGAAGAAAGCTATCTATGGCTTGAAGCAAGCACCTAGGGCATGGTATGACACTCTCTGTGATTTTCTTCTGAACTCGGGGTTCAAACGAGGGTTAGTTGACAAAACACTGTTCACCATAAAAGTTGGAGAAGACATACTTGTTGTGCAAATCGATGTTGACGACATCATTTTCGGTTCCAAGTCGGAGGAGCTGTGCGAGAAATTCTCAACTCTCATGAAGGAGAAATTCGAGATGTCGATGATGGGCGAGATGAACTATTTTCTTGGGCTACAAGTGAAGCAGTCATCAAAAGGGATTTTTATTAATCAGTCCAAATATACAAATGAGCTCATCGCAAAGTTCGGTTTGCAGTCAAGTAAAACCACACGGATCCCGATGAATACTAACTGGAAGATTGAACCCGGATCTGAGGGAAAACTCGTGGATGCCAGTAAGTATAGAGGGATTATTGGTTCTTTGCTATATCTAACCGCCAGTCGGCCAGACATATCTTACGCGGTTGGAGTGTGTGCTCGGTTCCAAGTTCAGCCAAGGGAAGCACACATGTTGGCAGCAAAGAACATTATTAAGTATCTGAGGGGTACTGTTAATGTTGGGTTGTGATACTCAACTGACGACAATATCTAACTGTCCGGATACTCAGATGCGGATCTAGCGGGAGATCGGTTGGACATGAAGTCCACATTTGGACACTGTCAATTCCTGGGAAGCAAGTTAGTCTCATAGTTCTCCAAGAAACAAGCATGTGTTGCTACTTCTACAACCGAGTCAGAGTACATGGCTGCCGGTAGTTGTTGCATGCAAGTGTTGTGGCTCAAGAAACAGCTGAGAGATTATGAAGTCGCAACTGGACAGGTTCCCATTCATTGTGATAGCTCAAGTGCCATTGCTATCTCTTTGAATCCTGTTCACCATTCTCGGACGAAGCACATTGACATCCGACATCATTTTATCCGAGATCATATTGAGAAGAAGGATGTATCTGTGGAGAAAATTTCAACTGAGATTCAGAGAGTCGATATCTTCACCAAACCTCTAGCCGAAGCACAATTCAAGATGTTATGCGATCTCCTTGGATTGTTGGATCCATCAGATGAGGAATCAGCCGAGCTGAAGAGATAGATATCTATCTGAGGGGGAAGCTCAGATGAAGGGGAAATCTCAGATGCGGATCGCCAACCGAAGACATCAGACGTCAGCTGAATAGATGAACTCGAGTCAGCTGATGGTATGCCGCAACATTGGATCAGACGTCAGCTAAACAGACGAACTCGAGTCAGCTGATGGTATGCCGCAACATTGGAACACAGCTGATTCCGACATCAGCTGGCAGGTATCATTTATGGCTGAAGGTGTTAGTATCTTAAATGAGAATGTTTGAAATAAATTCAAACATTCCTGAGCATGTCAGTTAAATCAAAATAGCCATAATAGCGCATTTAATGTAAAGTACGGCTGAACATCAATAGCCCTACTTTATAGTACGACTGGGCTGACATAAAAACAGTTCACCTTCTCACTCGTGCGTATTGGAACTCGAAATTCAACATCAAGTCAAAGCTAGTCAACAGTCGCGAGATCTCAACCGTTAATGGATTCGCGCCATTCAACCTTGGCCGTCGATTTCAATCGACCCACGAACCTATAAAAGGCGGAAAATCAGGAAGTGATTTCTTACCTTCTACATTTATGTTTATCTGCAGTAACTGTTCATCTTCGTCTCTAATTCTGTCTCACCATTTCTGCTAAGTTCTTTCTCTCTATATATATACTTCACTGCAACACTAAATGGCACCAAAAGCTTCTTCGCAAGGAAAGAAGATGGCATCCTCTGGACCAGCCCTTGTCCCGTCGTCATATGAGGAATCCTTCGACATGATGCTCTCCAAAATTCACTTCGAGCAGATTCTGTCAGAAGACGCACTGGAATCGCCTGTGTTATCCCCCCTCGCCGAACTTCTCAGGGAGAACGGTCTTCTTGAGTGGGCGACGCTCTTCCCCATTCACTTGCTCAGGCGACAGGTCGGGGAATTTTACCTGAACCTGAAATCTCCCATAGACAGCCGAGATGGTCTCGTTTCAGAAATCTCCGGTCGACAGCGAGACGTCCCTGCCAGAACCATCCGACGTGTCACAATCTCCATACCGGTCTCCGATATGCTACGCTCCATCACCGATGCAGATGTAGATCGAGAACATCACCGATGCAGATGCAGATCAATTTCTGGAGAATGCTCTCATCACTGCAGAAAAATTGAGAAGCAACATGCAGCGAACGAAGTTGAAGCCCGAGCATCGACTTTTGTTCGATGTTGTATCCAAGGTTATCTTCGGATACAGCGGAGCCTTTGGAGACATCAGCCGACCAAAGCTCAAGCAGCTGATTGCTTTGGAGCACAAGCACAAGCACAACATCAACTGGTTTAAATACTTCGAACACCAGTTGATCATGGAGAAGCAGAACATTGCAGAAACCACAACTGACTCTGGAGAGAAGTTGTCGAGTGTTAAGGGAACTCTCAACTTCGGAGTCAAAATCTCTGCCCCGATCCTTCTCGCAACAAAGGATCAGAACATGGTGTGGGAAGACTGTGAGGAGACTCCAGTCAAGAGGCAGATGCTGTTCCCAACAGCCAAGAAGGCTCTGGATGTGATTCGGAGTGTTTATACTCCTAAAGACAAAAGAGAAGCTGTGAAATCAGCTGAGGAGCTGCCTCCAGCTGCCGGCCGCTCTTCAAAATCAACAGCTGCTCGCCGACTCAGAGATGAGTCAGATAAGGAGAAAGAGGAGGAGCCAGCTAAGAAGAAGTTGAGGCTTCGTTTCAAGAAGAAGTCAGTTGCAAAACCAGCTGAGGAGGTACCAGCTGAGGAGGAACCATCTGAGTCGAGTCACTCAATTGACAAGGATGCGTTCGAGATTGTTCCTCGTGAAAGTGAAACCAGGAAGGAGAACTCTCCCCATCGAGATGAGATGGAAGGGGTGGAGACCGATCCGGAAGATGAGCCGAACATCTCCTCGGATGCAGCTTCTTCTTCATCCAAGGAATCCGAAAATCTTCCAACCTCCCCCACGGCAGGAGCTGATGTCGTACAGCCCAAAGAGATTCTCTCAACCGCCACACAGCCAGAAATTCCGAGCTCCCCGCTCGATGCCAACATTGTGACCACCTCTTCGGCCAATGTTGAGGAACCTCTCGATGCCAACATCCCCACACAGTCAGAAATTCCGAGTTCCCCGCTCGATACCAACATTGAGACCACTTCTTTGGCCAATGTTGAGGAAACCCTTGAACCGATTCCATATGAAAATCTCTCTCCCTCCCCCATCGACGAAGAAGCTGATCGTCGAGCTGTCACGCTGGAACATGAAGGCAAGTTGGCCTACTGCTTTCAGAAGCTGATCGGAATGTTCCCCGAGGCGCGCGACATGCCTACCTTTGCCACACTCGGAACTGAGCTGCTGTATCAATTTAACATCATATTCAGCCACTGGTATGTCAAGGAAGATACCATCCGTATACACAGCTGGAACCAGCTCAAGGCCGATGAGTCGCGTATAAGGGAATATTTCAACTACACCAACCTTGAAGTTGCGTACAACAACAAGGTTGCACTGCTGACTCGTCGTCTGGACATCAGCAAGGCAGAAGGAAGAGACACAAGGGAGACAACTGAACAAGCTTGTGTCACCTTCCTTGACAACATGCTGGTCAAGTCTGTTGATTTCATCGATGACCTTGACGCAGCCACCGCAACAGCCAAGCATGAGGAAGAAGAACTTCAGCAGTTCCTGGCCAATCGCCAAGCCATGGTTACTGTTGAACAGCCAGCACCAGTTGAACAACCAGCTCCAGCTGATCAGCCAGCACCCTCCACAGATGAAATATGTGAGCTCATCGCTGAAAGGGTCAATCAACTGAGGAAGGAGATGCTTGCCAACATCCAGCTCAACCGAGAAGAACAACTGAGGATGATGGAAGCTCAGGATGAGAAGCACAAGAAGTTGCTGGAAGAACAAGATGCGCTAAAGATGAAGTTGGATGATCTCTCAACATCCACCAGCAAGGACATCAATGACCTGAAGACATCTGTTATGGGAATCAAATCAGAACTGAACGTGCTCAAGTCCATTTCTGAATCCAATCTTGCCAAATCTCAATAGATGCAAGACGAAGAATGGGATTCTCGGTTCGAATCCAGATGGGCTGAGTTCGTCGCTTTCCAAACCGAAGTCACTGAAACCTTCACTGCACTGAAGAAAGCTGATCAAGAGCGTCGTGATAATGAACTGGCGAAGAAGGTTGATGTGGAGAGCGCTGTTGATGAACTCTTCAACCGAGTTCAGCAGGCTGAACATAAACTCACTTCTCTGGATGGCTCAGTCGCAAGCCTTGTTGCTGATGCCAAAAAGGGGGAACATGAGATTGGGGAAGATGAGACCCGGGAAGAAGCTGAAGAAGAGATACCAGCTGGAAAAGAATCTCAACTGAAGAAGACCCAGCCGAAGAAGACAGCTCAGAAGAAGAAGTCCGCTCCGAAGCCAACCGACAAGAAACAACAAAAGCTGAAATCTATTGTTGTTGGAGGAGACGAAATGGCTAAAGACATGGAACAAGTAAAGGAGTATGGAGTTTCCTACAACTCCATAGCCGAGATTGCAGCCGAGCTCGATGCTGAACTCGACGGTATTACTACCGAAGAGTGTATTGCTGCTGCCAAAGCTATGGATGTTCCGGAAAAGGACTACATGAATCCTGAATGGATCAAGAAGTTCGCTGCCAACCAAGCTACAAGAGTCAACAAATTTGAGGAAGAGCTTGCCAAGGTTACCAACAACTTGGATAGGAATATTGCCTCCCGCAGCCGACGACGAATTGAGAAACATAAAGTAAAGGCTGAAGCAAGAATGAAGCAGCAGAGACTGCCTGGCAAGATCAAGCTCCAAGGACGTTTCAAGCATATGGATAAATGGATGCCTGCTGAATGGAATGACGATTGGGAATCATTCAAACAAGAGTTTGTGAATGATTTCTACTATAGGAAGGTGTTCACAACAGAGGATCCGAGGAAAGCCTTCAAGGAAGCCCTGACCGAGCTGCACTCTGGGGATCCGGGCATGTTCAGCCAGTTCAGACGAGCAATGATTGATGCAAAGCTGGATATGAACACAGTCCCTGTCCCTCAGAAAGTTACATATCTTCCTCCATTCATTCCAGACACAAGAAATCCGAACCGACAGAAGATCGCAGCTGAGGCAAGAAGAGTGTGTCAGAAACATGGAGTGGATATCTCAAAGGAGTCAGATGCAAAAAGAGAAATTTTTGTCAGGATTTTTGGAAAGTATGGGTTGAAGTATTAGCCAAGGATAGAGTTTTTGAGCAACTGATGTATTTTGATTTCTATGCTTATCTGTGTAAACATCAGTTATAATGAAAACTTTCATCATATATCCGATTCATCTTGACGTACAATCTCTAGTTATCCAAGCTCTGAATCGCAAAGTTATTTCAATACCATGTTATAACTGGGCTAACCCGTTGATGTTTAATCTTATAGACTGTCTAGAATTTCAGCTGAGATTTTAGATAGGTCAGTAGGGTTTAGATCAGTAGGGTTTTGGCATCATCAAAAAGGGGGAAATTGTTGGGAAATTTAAGTAAAGTTTTGATTGATTCCAAAACCAACTGACCCCAACCGAGTAGATGTTGCCATAACCTAATGTTAGTACTTAGGCTCGCTGTTTGAGCAATGTTGAGATTTTATCTTTACAGGACTCCAGCTGAAGACGACAACATGGCTTTACTCGGATAGAGCTTCAGATGGAAACTCGGATGGAACATCAGATGTGAAGCCAACTGATCGGATATAAAACATCAGGTGTAAGAAAAACAACTGAGCGTTCAAGAGACAGAACATCACATATAAGAAAAACAACTGAGCGTTCAAAGACAACTGAGCATTTAAGTCAACTGTTCAGATGGAACATCAGTTGCAAGACTCAATCAGATAGATCGACAACATGAAGTTCAAGGCAGCTGAGGGTTCAACTGTTCCTTTTCAGATAGAAGGTCAGATGAAGATAGCTATCAGATGGAACATCAGCTGAAGACCACTCGGATGAAGACCAAACTTCTCAACCGACTAAACATTGTTGAAAGACAAAGGTTGAAATTTGAATTTCAAATAGGAAGTCACGTGAAGGTTTGACGTTCTGTCATTACCTCATTTGGCCCAACACAAGGTTGTCTCAGAAGGAAAGCAGACGTTCACAGTTGCCAAATCGGGAAAATCTGCAGAGATGAAAGACAAACCATCGCTTTCACAGAACAGAGATCAACGGCTCATCCAACGGCTAGATGATTCTCTCCGCCTATAAATAGAGGCCTTCATTCATTCATCAAGATAGAAGACAGACAAGTGCGAGAAGAGACTAAAGAGCGAAAGAACTACGAAAAGCTGCACACAAGCTAAACTGCAATTAATCTCTAAGAACATCACCAGTTGAGAGTTCATAGAGTGTTAGAATCTGTCTTGGTGTTTTCGATCTTAGTTTGAGTCTTCCTTTGTTCAAGCTTAGATCCTAGCTCACTTCTTTGTTAGAGCTAGTAGTTGGAAACCCCACCCTCTTACACATCCCCTAAAAAAGTTGTTAGGATCCTGCTCTTCCCGAAATTGAGTAGAAAGGTTGATAAGTACCCGTAAACTTATCTGTAAGGTTGATAAGTACCCGCAAACTTATCTGAACGGTTGCAAAGCCCGCGTAAGCTTTGTGGTAGCTGTCCTAAAGAATTTGGACTGAGTTGTGTGGACTCACAACTCCCCGTGGACGTAGGAGTTCTCTCCGAACCACGTAAATCCTTTGCGTGTTTGTGTTTTCAGTTCAGTTACTTATTGCATATCCAACTGACCAACTAACCAGCATTCAAAACTGCATCTTTACATTTTCAACTGATTTGGTTATTGACCGACCTTGCATCTGAGCGTGAGTTATTTTTTACGATTTATAGTTGTTTCCACCACATTCTGCACAGCACCACTCTTACAGCTGAGTTTTCCTACCCAGTTGTAATTCCAGCTGAGTCCTCTAACTCGGTTGTGATATTTTTCTGGGGGTTGTTTTTAAATTTCCTATCTGGTGTATTTCCCCCCCCCCCCCCCATACACCAGAACTCGTATCGGGACCATCACATGGATAATAAGAAGGATATATTAAATCATTCCAATTTTGTAATCCGTTCTTTTATAATAATAAGGGGATTTTGGCGAATTAAATTACGAATTTTAGGGTCTTTTGTAATTTTAATCCGAACATTCAATGTTGGCAAATCAAATCACGAACTTTTCAATTTTTGCTATTTTATCCCGAACTTTCAACTTTAACAAATTAAAACAAGAACTTTTCAATTTTTGCAATTAAGACCTAATCAAACTTTATTAACATAAAATAATAAAAAAATAAATAGTAAAATATTATTTTATATGTCTTTATTGATCATAAATAAATGTTAATTAATTTGCAAGTGTAAAAAAATAGATAAAATACACCATAATACTTATTTATACTATTTTTTTGAGGTACTTACGTTATTTTGAGGTTTTTGTACCATAATTTACGTTATTTGAGGTATTTTATTTATTCAAAATATTTATTATAGCATAACATCTCAATATAAGCATTTTTTACTCAATTTTTTTTTTATTATAGATTAGTAACACCTCAATACATGCATTATTTATTTATTTAAATATTTAGTCTCATGCAACAATTAATAACTAGCACACTTGTTGTCTTGTCTTGTTCTATCCAACAATAGGTGTATACGCAACATTATTGTTGCCCTGCTAAATTAAATTCATAGTATTTATTTATGATAAAAAAAAGACATATAAAATACTATGAGGCAAAACTCAAAATAGCACTTATCAAAGACAAAAGATGAATTATAGCCCCTTAAAATAAAAAAGCTTGAAATGGCCTTTTGAGTTATTTCCTGACATTTATACCCCTTACTTTACCTCAATTCTCTTCCTTCTCCCAAACTCTCACCTCTTCACCCCTTCATTTAATTTGTATCATACAAAAAATTTAATTTCTTGTATGAACTTCCAACGAAAATTTTCGGCGTAATTTTTCGGCAAAAAATTTCCGGCGAATTTTTACGGCGAAAATTTGAATCATACACGAAGTCTAACTTCATGTATACATCATACATAAATCTTATCTTCGTGTATACATCATACATAAAAACTTATCTTCGTGTATGTATCATACACGAAAACTTATCTTCATGTATGATACAAATTTGAATTTTTTGGAGGCAAAAATTTTCGTGTATGATGCATACATGAAAGTCAGGCATCGTGTATGATACATACATGAAAGTCAGGCTTCGTGTATGATGCAAACATGAAAGTCCGTCTTCGTGTATGTATCATACATGAAAACTTATCTTCATGTATGATACAAATTTGAATTTTTTGGAGGCAAAAATTTTCGTGTATGATGCATACACGAATCTTAGGCTTCGTGTATGATGCATACATGAAAGTCAGTCTTCGTGTATGATGCTTACATGAATGTTAGTCTTTGTGTATGATGTATACATGAAGTTAGGTTTCGTGTATGATTCGAATTTTCGCCGGAAATTTTTAACCGGAAAAATTCACCGGAAAATTTTGCCGGAAGTTCATATATGAAATTAGTCTTCGTGTATGATTCAAATAAAACTTAGCCTTCTAGTATACTCATTAAGAGTATATTAGACTTTTTACAACTCAAAGTGCTATTTTGCAACTTTTAAACTCAATGTGGCATTTTGAATCTTTTGTTTTAAAAAAATGTTATTTCACAATATTACATCAAATAATATTGTACTACTTCCTCTGTCTCACGAAAGATGTCTCCCTTTCCTTTTTGGGTTGTTTCACGAAAGATGTCTCATTTCCTTATTGGAAAATTATTAATTGCATTTACACTGTTTTACATTTGCATTCACACTGCTTTTACATTCTTTATTATTTATTCATACTATTTTTACATTCTTTATTATTTATTCACACTACTTTTACATTTTTTATCATTTCTCCTTAATTCTCGTGCCGAACACAAAGGAGACATATTTCGTGAGACGGAGAGAGTATTTGTTATATTTTTATTATTTTATGTCAATAAAATTTGATTAGATTTTAATTGCAAAAAATGAAAAAGTTCGTGATTTAATTTGCTAAAGTTGAAAGTTCGGGATAAAATTGCAAAAATTAAAAAGTTCATGATTTAATTTGTCAAAATTAAAAGCTTGAATTAAAATTACTAAAGACCCTACAATTCATGATTTAATTCATCAAAACACCTCATAATTATAATAAGTGTAGATGTAGATGTGCATGTGCCCACATTCAGGTAATAATTTATTCAAGAAAAAGCAAAGAAAGTTGAAAACAAGCTATTTGCAACTTTAGAAAGGTGTCGACGTAAAGAATGATAACAAATGTGTAACATGCGAGTTTGGAGGTGAATCGAAACTTTAAGTAGATTATGTTGAATTGATATTTGAACATCATTCAATTGTGCAAAATAAATTAAAGAAAAAAAAAATTAATTGTACCTATAACTTCAACTTTTTTTCCTTTTCTCTTTCTTTCTAAGGCAAAAATGTGACCAAATTGAATCATCCAACAATAACAATTAACAAGTTTGTAAACATAAACAAGACTAAACACACAAACAACTTAGAATTGTTCCGATCGACATTATTAGCTAGCAACAAAAGCATTTCGAGTTTTCATCGGAACCTCCACCGACCCCACCAAATTCCGCACCTCTCTGTTGTTGCATGCAGCTCCGATTCCTCGTAACGATAAAATATAGCCACGACTACAAAAAACAACCACCAACCCAAAGTCCAATAGTACTATGCAGTCTACTTCCATTCAGATCTCTCAGAAACCAGTTCCTTCTCTCTCCGCTCTCACTCACTTTTCCGACAACGACAAGTAGAACAAACTGCGACAAGAAGTGGTGCGTCGACACCGGAGATTGGTCGACTAAGAGCACTGTACTCGAAGACTCCTGTGAACGCTCCAAGCAGAACAAACTGCAGCAGCAACCAAAACATGCTCATCGGAACTGTTTCTTCCGGCTTCTCAACTAGTCCGTGCTTGTTTACTATACCAAGCCTGTGGTTCTCTACTTTGGCTGCAGTTATGCAGCAGAGAATCGCGAGTATCGTTGATAGCACAATCCCGGGGGGGGGGGGGGGGGGGGGGGGGGGGGGGGGGGGAGGCGAGCTTTCCGATTGGCCTAAACGATTGGTGAATTTAGCATATAGATTCGTGAATTGGTTTTGAGCTTGACCAAAGACCCAAAAGAGGGCGACAGAGGGGAGCTTCAGGCGACCAACTTTGTGGTTGCGATGGTCTAATTGCTCGATAAAGTAGGTGAATCCGATGGCGGAAACGACGCCGCAGAAAATGGATGTCGTCCAGACAGAAATCATGCGTATGAGCGTCTGTCTCCTCCACTTGTGTCACCGTGCATAGTCTCCATAGATGCTTTGCTTGTTCTTCCAGAGGCTTTGTAGGTTCAACAATTGCTGCCTTGTCCAAACACCTGAAGTTAATTCCAAGGAAATAATAGCATGAGAATACTAACTTTTGTAAATAAACTAGTGATCCAAGACCTGAGGCTCTTTGTGTGTGGCATCAAAATAAGCTGAGGATCTTCAATCTCGAAGAGTTTGTTAGGATCTCTCGGGATTTTGTAAAACAGCTGCTTGACACCGCCACGAAAACTCGAAAAAACACTGTTAAAGGGCTTCCCGGCGGCTTGAAATAGTTGTAAGAGCTGGAGAGGAGGAGCAACCAGTAATTTCCGGTGACGGTTTCGACTAGAAATGCTAGGAGTAATGGCAATATCGTCGCCACACCCCAAAACACGTTGACAATTGCGGCGGTGCCTGTGAAACCGAGCTTCCAAACTTTGGTTAAATAGGCCATCATCACGTAGTATAAGGCCAATATGTCCACCCACAGCAGAACTGCAACCGAAATTAATTCAACAACATATATAGTGCAAATTACATATGCATGATCCTTATAAATCGATCTGTTGTGTTGTGTTCTCACCGATTACTCTTGCAACTGTGGCCATTGATTCGAGCTTCCCCCTGTTTCATTCTCTCTGCTTAGCTCCTCAAAATAACATCAAGAGAAATTATATAGTTGCAGACAGGATATAATAATCGCATAAGAAGGATAATCATATCGTTATTTATTTTATTTCGCAAAGAGTTGACTTACATAGTATGCTGTAAACTTGTTTTGGTCAAAGCCAACTGAAAAAAAGAGCAGAACATTTCGTACGCACCCACACTGTAATTGCATTTTTAGTTCCTTTCAGGCATGGAAGGAAATAAAACAGTTGGATGTACTAAAATTCTATCAACATTAATATAATGATTGGGAATTGAACTGAGAATCGGTACATCTGTTATCTGGATGCGGATTGAATTGGAAATTACTGAAAATGAATCAAGTCGTCGAGGGGAAATACTAGGAGAATATCAATATTACTTAATGCTTAGATTAAAAAAAAAAAATATATATATATATATATATATATATATATATATATAAAATTATTGTTTTTGCTCTGGTCCATTCCACGTCGAGATAGAGCGGCTGTATCTGTCTATATCGTTGACTTGTTCACAAGTCCACGCCCAGCTAGGGTTCTTAACTTCTTGTGAGGAAAGTAGGAAGTATCACAAGGAATTCTAACCAACATATATAAGAGGAGATAGGTAATAACCTACAAACAGCGGATATTGAATTTTATGTAAAGCAGCCCGTAAAACTGACAGCACAGATACATGTATAAATTTTCACAATATCGAAGTTGAAATCCAACAAAAATAGGATAGGGAATACTCAAACCGAATCCTATATTATTTCATTTCAGACATGAGACTAGAGCACTTCTAAGTGTAGACACTCTACATCAATATGCCACCTTTTAAATTCGCAAATAGTAATATAACTATAATCTAAAATTGATCTAAAGATTCTCTGTTAGGCTACCCTTGAGGGGAGTGGACACCATGCGGTCCATTATTTTTTCTTTTAGCACCACTACAATCTTAAATTGATCTCAAGATTCTCTGTGTGGCATCTCTTGGCTGCTATTTTTTTGTCAATATTGCAACATCCTCATCTGGTAAAATCATACAATGAGTTGGAGCTTTATCCAAAAAAGGCTTAATACGACTCAGTTGTCAGTAGACTAGTAGGAAATGTTTCCTTACCATGTCTATTCTAGTTTGGAATTTGATGTTTCTGACTGTCCTAGGCATCCAAAAGCCAAATATGACAGAAGAAGCTTAGTTATACCAGAAAAAGATCTTCTATGGTATCAGATTAAAATGCTCACCTCAATTTCGGCATAGCAATACTGCGTGCATAACATATCTCATGGGTGGTTATCTACAAACAAGCTAAATCCAACTTAAACCGAAGTCATAAACATAATTCAAGTTCATTAAGCAAGTAAAGAAGCTCGTGATCAGTTAATCAAAGCTCAGTATACATCCAAAAGAAATTCGAAGACCAAATGTAATCAAGAAAAGATGTTTTTAACAAGTAGCAATGCAAATGATAGTGTACAAAGCACAAGCATTCCCAGATTAAGGGTACCTCCAAGATAAATTGGTCCTCGACCCTGATTGAAAAACTCTCTGTCGAAATTATCAACCAAAGCACTCATAACAGACTACATCCAACAAGCTGGTCATCGAACTGAGACGACACCGGAGTTGTAAGAACTTTGCCAAACCTCAATCCCTTCAACATCCTCTCTAGTCACAAAAAGTCTATCCCCACCACCCTCTATTTTCTTGATCGCCCCTCGCTCCGAATCCTCCACTTTATCCATATAATTCCTCCTATACATCTCTTCACTCACATTCTCATTCTCCTCCACTCTCGACCACACCTCCAACTCCCTGTCTCTCCCTACAAATACTTGCTTCCGGTAACAATGTATTACAAAACTGCCACCACCATTCCTCTCCACATTCCTCAAACTCAAACTTGGATTCTTCTCTTTCAGATACAGCCACGGATCATCTGTCAACTTCCGCAAATCAGCCATGGCTAAATCCCCGGATTTCGAGCAAATCTTGAACAATCCCAACTCATCCGAATCAACATCAACATCCGCCAACGAGTCTCCAAACCGGCTGCTCCGACCCGACCCTGGCTCGCAGGTCTCCCACACCACATTCCGGGTTCTCGGGTCCCACAGACGGATATAACCCGAATACCCGAATGCCCCCGACGTCACAGAACTCCCTACCAAAAGACCCACGTCGGAAACATACGTCAGCTTCGTGGGAACCATATATTTAGCAGAATTCCCCGGCATCCTCCCGATCTCCGACGAAATCTCCATCGTCGATTTATCGATCATCAACACGCAATTTTCTCCGTGCTGGCAATCGTAGGAAGCGAATACCGAGTCCGCCGAGTCAGCAATCGCGTGGACTCGGGCCTTGTATATCCTCACGTCGGAGGGGTCGACCCACTCGGTTGAGTGGACTCGGCGCCCATTAGCCATATTGTATAAATGCAAACCCGACCCGTGTAAAGATCCGATTGCAGCGACATCGGGTTGGATTCTTTTCACCGAATGAATGAAATCCAAATGCGTCCGCACCGTCGCCGTATGGCTGAGATTCCAATCGTAGACCGTAATCTGGCCGCCGTGAGCCACCCATAACGATCCATCGGATTCAATGGCGTTGAAGTCCGAAACGACGCCGTCAGAGGAGGGATTCACGGTGGTCAAGAGGGAGGCGTCAATCCCGTTGAGCCGACTTGGAGCGAGCGCGGCTCTGAGTTGCGACTCTATACCGAAGTAGAGCGCCTCCTCAATAAGTTCTTGGTTGGAGAAGCGCTTGGCGGTCGAGGGGAGGCGGTTGCAGCGGAGGAGAGAGAGAAGGACGGAGAAGATTTCCGGGTCGCGGTCGATGAAGACCGGATCATGAGACGACCGGTTCGATAAAGCGTAGAGGAGGGTATCCGGCCCGCCGGACCGGAGAGTAGAGACAGTGGTTTCAAATAGCTTGCCCCCAACGTTGAGCTTGATACGTTCGCCGGCGGCGGAAGTGGCGGCGGGATTTAAGCCGGTCATCGACGGTGATTTTGAGGTGAATTTGGTCTGGATTGGAATTTTCCGAAAGATTTGTACTTATCTGGGCAAATACAGTTATGTCGAGGCATCATTCGAGTAAAAACAATACTGTATTATTATTATTATCAGAATTAAACAAATAAAAGAAAAACAATACTACTGTATTATCTCTAGTAGGAGTAGTATCTTTTCATAAGTAATCTTTCACATCTTTTTATTTAAAGTAATCTTTAACATCTTCTGACAAATATAGAGAGTTTTACGTAGAATAATGACTTCTTCGGATTTTTCATCCAAAATTCTTTCTGTAAAATTGTGCAACAACTTGACGTTACTACGAAGATTTAGCTAAAAAAGATTGTTTAAGGGAAGATTTTATAATAATTAAACATAAGTATATACAGAGTTTTAGGTACAACCAATCCTACGGTAAGATTGATTGTAATTGGAGAGTAATTAAAAAGATTATGAACTAAAGTAAGTGATTATAAATATTAAAGAGTAATTAAAATTTATTCTTCAGAATTCAAATTTTAATTAATATTTATTAATTTCTAATTAGAGTCTAATAGTGCACAATAAGACTACCCACAGTGGTCGTCTCGATGGTCGGCTCGAGACAACCGAGCCATCGAGACGACCCACTGCAGCCCACCCCTGCTCGATCGGGTCCCACCTCGTCGAGACGTTTCGATGAGGCGCGTGCGGGACACGCGCTCCATTTAAAAAAAAAAGAAAAGAAAAGAATGCACGCACCTAACGTTTAAATTTTTGAAAAAAATGAGTCGTTGCCGAACGGCTAAAATCGACAGATTTTATTATTTTTTTTATTTTCACTTATAAATACCCCTTTCTTCCATCCTTAATTCTCCACACCAAATTCACATTCAACTTTTTTTTTCTCTCTATTTTTCCGTCCAAAAAATGTTTTCCTCTTCCGATTCCGAACGCGACTACTCATCTCATGGCACCGGCGACGAGATTATCTCGCTTGTCACAAACTTACAAGATGTTGTCGTTCGACGGGCCACCGCAAAGAAAAAAAAAGAAAGGAAAGAGGACCGTGGTATTGCGCGATCGGGAGGCGACATGCCGACAGTTGAATGCCAACTACTTCGACGACAACCCGATGTATGACCCTTCATTTTTCCGCCGGTATTTTCGGATGCAAAAGCATCTATTCTTTAAAGATTTTCTTGATGTTGGAGCAGAATGTGCACTACTTCAAGCAGAAATGAGATGCAACCGGCAAATGGGGCCTGACGTCGGTGCAAAAATACACTATGGTCGTTCGCCAACTAGCCATCGGATGTCTTCGATGAATACTTGAAGAATGGAGATATGACTGGCCATCAATGTCTCCGAAAGTTCTGCAAAGTTGTCATCGAGTTTTTCGGTGACGTGAACTTGAGGAAGCCAAATGCGAATGACACCGCTCGGCTGCTGCAGATGCGGGGATGCTCGGGAGACTAGATTGTGTGCACTGGGCATGGAGGAATTGCCCGAAGGCGTGGGCAGCTAACTACACACGAGGAGATTTGGGCGTGCCGACCTTAATTCTTGAGGCCGTAGCGTCTCAAGATTTATGAATTTGGCACGCCTTTTTTGGAGTATCAAGCTCCAACAACAATATCAACGTCCTCAACCAGTCACCCTTATTCGTTGACGTTCTTGAAGATAGGGCTCCGACATGCGAATTCGTGGTGAACGGAAAGCACTACGACAGGGGTTACTATTTGACCGATGGGATCTGCCCTTGTTGGCCAATACTGATGAAGAGTCCCCCGGTTCCAACGAACGTGAAGACGGCACGATTCAAGAAGATGCAGGAAGCGGTGAGGAAGGATATCGAACAGGCGTTCGGAGTTCCTCAAGCCCGATGGGGAATTATCAGGAATCCGGCTCAGAACTGGTATACGAAGCACCTCCGCAACATCATATTTACGTGTTTTGTTTTGCACAACATGATCATTGAAGACGCGAGAGAGGATGCTAAGAATTGGAGGGAGGACGCGGAAACATCGACGTCCAGTGATGTACACCGGCAGCCCACTCTGCTGTCATGGAAAAATTAGCTCCAACAGAAGCCGACTTGAGAGATATAAGGAAGCACCTCCGGCTCACCAATGATTTGATTGAGCATCTTTGGGGCCGATTTGAACCTTTTCAAAACTAGAATGTATTTTATTTTTATATTTCAATTGATGTAATGGTTTTTTTTCGATTAATGTATTGTACTAGTATTTATTAAAATTAATGAAATTTTCTAATTTTTTTATTAATATTAATGCAAAATGAATATTTAGAAACTACTTCCTCCGTCCACGAAATAAATCCCTACTTACCCCAAAATATTTGTCCACAAAATAAATTCCTACTTACCTTTTTACTATCAAATCAAGTGGGACATTACTATATTCACAACTACTTTCACTCTCAATTTATTTTTTCCACTCATAATCGGTGGGACCATTATTCCACTCACAACAACTTTAACTTTATTTCACCTTTTTCACTCGCAACAAGTGGGACCCTCATTCCACTCATAATCATTTTTACTTCAATCCACTTTTACCACTCTCAACAAGTGGGACCCCAATTTCACTCACAACAACTTTATCAGATTTCTTAATCTCCGTGCTAATACCCAAATGGGGATTTATTTGGTGGATGGAGGGAGTAATTAGATTGAGACAGCAGGATCATTCCCATATGTAGCAAATACATTGTGCCAACGGCTAGGATTGATTCTAAGCTTTTTCATTTATTAATTATTTTTGAATTATTTTTATTCCTGAAAAAAGATATTTTTTCTTTTCTTTATATTCTATTTTCCAACAATGGTTGGACACATTTCCCCATGTATTTTGTACCGCATACTTCTGTCTTCTTCTTCATCCAACATATATAATTCTTGTATTTTATTTTTTGTTGTTGTACTTTTTATTTTTTAATTGGTTTGACTTTTTTATTAAACTCATTAATTATAGTTATGATGTTTTATTATCATTATATTAATATTGTTAATGTCTTGTTAAATTAATGAATGTGCAATTTGTTTTTTATGTTTTTTAGCTTAATGAATTCGTTAATTATAGTTTATTAATTTAGGAACATGTAATACGGTAATTATTTATTGTGATTAATTTTACATTATTAAAATCGGTCATGATCTTTAAATTAGTAAATCTGAATTACGTTAATTATGTCATTAGTGTATTGAAGATTTAATTGTAAATTTTTTTTGTAGCAATTTTGTAATATCTTCTTAATTACAGTAATTATGGCGAATGATTATTTTTATTAATTAAGTGGGTAAATCATGACTTTATTTGAAGTAGTTTAATATTATGGATGTTTAATAAATGATTAAATCTACCATAAATTCTAAAAGAATAAGGCTCTCGAAGCGCACATTAGTGACCAGGTTAACGTATGATTTCTTCATCGATGGGCAAACAGCGCGGCTGACCGAAGAAGAACACCATCATCGTAACGATGGCGAGAGCTACTCCTGCTAGATTGGAGAAATCTGGGAACGTGGAATTGAAGGATCCAACAACGGAGCAACAAGGACCTCACAATCTCATGCGGCCAAATCCCCCAGATCTGAAGCTCAGAGACGCTCAGAAGTGGTTACTCCGCCTATTGCTGAGGAAATTTCAAAGGCTATCCCTGTGGAAAAGAAAATCTCGAAGGTACCACTCCAACCAGCCAAGACAAGTATGAAACTCGATTTCGTTCCTCCTACTTTGAAAAATGGAATCTCGGTGGCTTGTCTGGATGTTAACGATGTTGAGGTAGAATCTGAGAAATGGAGAAATGCTCTGATTATGTACGTTCTCGGGGATTCGCCTGCAATTTCTTATCTAAGTACCTTTCTGATGAAACAATGTCTTGTGAGTGAGAAACCTGAAATTTATTATCATGATGAAGGCTATTATGTTGTTAGATTTCTGAGTGCTGAGGATAAGAATGCATTTTTTCTATCTGGACCTCACACTATAGCGAGTAAACTAGTGATCATGAAGGAATAGGTTCCGAATTTCAATTTTGAAGAGGAGATTCTAAAAGTAGTTCCTCTTTGAGTGCAATTGCCTAACTTGTCTTTACCTTGTTGGGGAATGAGATCATTAAGTAGGATTGGAAGCTTGTTGGGGAATCCCTTATACGCAGACGACTGCACTTCCACCCAAAGTAGGATATCATATGCTCGATTGCTTATTGAGATTGATCTTACAAGGCCAATACAGCACTCTATCATGATAGAAGATCCTGAAGGCAAACAGATGGAGCAGAAAGTCTTGTATGACTGGATACCTCCATTCTGCCAGAAGTGTCAAACAATAGACCATAACTGTGGAGCTAAAATGAGGAAAAATACAGGAAAAGTAATGACACAACAGTGGAAACCTAAAGAGAACACTCAAGAAGCAGAAAAGAATGTAAAAGCAAAGGAGGATGGACAGAAAATAATGCAAGAGGGGGGATCAGAATGGTCCAAACCTAGAAAAATATATAGTCAAGTTATGATGGAAGAGGCACCACAGCTAGACACAACAAACTCTTTTCAAGCTTTTGAAGATACAGATGTATCTAACAGAGAAATGGGCGGGGATCATATCCCCTTTGTTAACAAATGAATCTGCTAGTATGGAATGTGAGGGGTTGTAATAAACCCCTCAAGCAAAAAGAGATTCGGCTCCTTTTGAGAAAAAATAAGGTGTCTGTGCAGTTCTTTTGAAAACAAGAGTCAAAGAAGCAAAGAGTAAACAAGCCTTAGACAAAATCTGCAGAGGGTGGGATTTTTTAACCAACTACAAAAATGCCACTAATGGGAGGATCTGAATCACTTGGAATCCAAGACTAGTTAATGTTCAAGGCATTCACAGCCAAGAACAAGGAGTATACTGTAAGATTATTGATCTCACTAATGGGAAGCAGTTTGATTTTATTGCAGTCTATGGATTCAATACTATAGAACTCAGGAAAAGTTTGTGGGAGTTTATTGAGCAAATTGCTCGAGGAAACACTGAACCTCTACTCATTGCAGGAGATTTCAATACTTTGTTAAGTAGTGAGCATAGATACCAAGAAAATGTTGTCACTGAGGCTGATGTTAGAGATTTCCAGAGATGTATTTCTGAAAATGAGCTCACCCCACTTAGAAGAGTTGGAGGAATTTATTCATGGAGCAATAATCAGAGTAGGGAGGATAGGATTTGCTCTTTGATTGATTGGACTCTTGCCAATAGCTATTGGTATACTGCATATCAAGAAGCTGTTGTAGAGTTCCTTGAAAAAAATATTTCAGACCATAATCCTCAACTTCTATCCTTGAGTACATTTTTTGGAAGAAGAAGGAACACTCCCTTTAGATTTTTGAATGTCCTTGCTGAGCATCCAGACTTCTTTGACATTATACAAGAAGGTTGGAATAGGACCTGCCATCACAATAAACTTCTTAACATGTGGTATAAACTGGGTAAAATCAAAACTCCTCTGAAGAAGTTGAATTTCCATCACTACAAGAGCATTAGTACCAGGCTAGAGAATGCTAGACAGGAGCTATCTGAAACTCAAAAAGCTCTGGCCCAAGATGAAGGAAATGAGAGCCTTATTACCAAAGAAAAAGATACACTGGTTGCGCTAAAAAAATGGAGCCAGATTGAAGAGAGAATTTGGTGCCAAAGATCCAGGATTGATTGGATTAAACTGTGAGACTCAAACACAAAATTTTTTCATACAGCACCAAAGCTAGGCAAACTCTCAATACAATCAAAGTTCTCACCAGAGCTGATGGATCTCGATGCAACAATCAAGACCAGATTAAGGAGGAAGTGAGAGGCTTCTATTCTGACCTTATGGGAAGTGCATCACCAACACTTCCTATGATTGACTGCTCAATCATATCTCGAGGGAGCTGTCTCACTCTGCTACAACAACAATATCTCTGCACTCCTATCACTGTTTTAGAGATTAAAAAGGCCTTATTTAGCATGCATCCACACAAGGCTCCAAGTTTGGATGGGTTCAATGGTTTTTTCTTTCAAAAGAATTGGAACATTGTAGGAGATGATCTGATCTATGCAGTTAAAGAGTTCTTTGTTACTTCTTATATGCCTAGAACTATAAACACAACTCTCCTCACCTTGATCCCGAAGACTGCTAGCCCTGTATCTATCAAGGAATATAGACCTATTGCTTGCTACAGCATTATCTATAAAATCATCTCCAAGGTGATTACGAACAGAATGCAAAAGGTTCTAAACTCTCTGGTCAGCGAACAACAATCTGCTTTTGTTCAAGGCAGATTAATATTTGATAACATTCTGCTTAGTCACGAGTTGATTAAAGGCTATGACAGAAAAGGAGTATCTCCCAGATGCATGTTAAAGATTGATATCCAAAAGGCATACGACTCGATGGAGTGGCCATTTGTCAAATACATGATGCTTGAACTGGGCTTTCCCTCTCAATTTGTTGGGTGGATCATGGCTTGTCTCACTTCGGTCTCATACAGCATCAATGTAAATGGAGAACTAACCGAACCCTTCCAAGTAAAGAAAGGACTACGACAAGGTGACCCTATTTCTCCGTATCTATTCGTGCTATGTATGGAATATCTCAGAAGATGCTTACTTGAGCTTAAAACTGACCCTCAGTTTCATTTCCACCCAAGATGTAAGCGTTTTGGCATAAGTCATCTTTGTTTCGCTAATGACCTCCTACTTTTTACTCGAGAAGATTAATGGTTGTATTCAAAAAGTTCTCTTCTGTCTCTGGATTACAAGCTAATCAAATGAAGAGTTGTTTTTACTTTGGAGGTGTGAGTGAAGGGAATCAGAAAGAGATTCTAAGGGAGATGGGAATGACAAGAGGAGAACTTCCCTTTAAATACTTAGGGGTGCCTCTCTCTTCTAAAAAACTGTCCATTGCTCAGTGTCAGCCCCTCATGGATAAAATCTTGGCTAGAATCAATTGTTGATCCTCTAAACACTTATCCTATGCAGGGCGGCTCCAGCTAATTAAATCTGTTCTCTTTGGTGTCCAAACATACTGGAGCTAAGTCTTTATGCTGCCTCAGAAAATCATTAAAGCTTTACAAGCTGCATGTAGAGCTTTCCTATGGTCTGGATCAGTCTCTTCAAAGAGGAATTTAGTGGCTTGGGAGCAGCTGTGCCTCCCCACAAAAGCGGGAGGTGGAATATTATAGATTTAAGACAGTGGAATAGTGATGCCCTATGCAAATTGCTTTGGAGTCTGACTACAAAGAAGGATAGGTTATGGATGCGGTGGGTAAATGGCTATTATATTAAAGAACAGAACATCCTCAATATGCCCATCCCTCCCCAGGCATCTTGGGTCATCAAGAAAATACTTGGAGCAAGGGATTATTTTGCAGAGATAAAGAATGGTGAACAACTTCTATATGCAGCAGATTTTTCAATTCGCCACACTTATCTTAAGAGAATGGGACCAAAGGAAGGAGTGCGATGGAGCAAAATGATTCACCAAAATGTAGCTACTCCCAAGTGCTTGTTCATAAACTGGCTTACAATTCTTGGGAGATTAGCTACTTGTGATCGAATTGGAAAGTTTGGCATTAAATGTGATCCCCAGTGCTGTCTATGCCAGCAGGAGAATGAGACTAGAAGCCACCTGTTCTTCAAGTGTTCCTTCTCTTCACAAGTGTGGCAAGATGTAGTTGAGTGGAGTGGAGTGCATGAAACCAGTAATGAATGGGAACGTGAAGAGCAAGTCATGATTAGGCATTGTGGTTCCAAGTCTAGAAAACAACTAACTTACAGGCTTGTAGTTGCTACGCTGATATATTTCATATGGAGGGAGCGCAATCAAAGGAAGTTTCAAGGCAGGTTTCGAAGTGTGGAAGATGTGGTGAAAGAAAGTCAAGCCCACATTGCAGTGCGGGGGGCTAGGATAGACAAAATTGCTCGATACTTGAAAAACTAGGGTTTTGTCTTTTGGTTGATTGATCGTGTGCTTCTGCTCGTGCAAGTCCACTTTGGTAAATAAAATTTCTATTTTACCAAAAAAAAAATATTATGGATGTTTTAGGATGTAATAAAAATAATAACGTATAAGGCTTAACATGAATAGATAATTTGATGTAGCAATAAAATTGGATGTAGTAAGGTTTTGTCACCATGGCTGTACTCGTTGGCTAGTTAATTTACAAATTAAATAAATGTAATTATTTATGGCCCATAGTTATTTGTATTTAAAAGTATTGAATTCATGTAAAAACGTTTAAGGCCTAATTTGTATTCCTTGTTTACATTTATTAATTTTACTTCCTAAGTGGGGTTATCAACTAAAATGTATTTTTTTCCCCATGAATAATATTTTTGGACGAATTAGGGTTTTGTGATCATGGCTTTCATTAATGGTTAGTCATTTATCCCAATTAATTTAACGAATTTTTTTATGGCCAATACGGATTTAAAATTAGTACATACCAATTAACATGATAAAATATAAGGCTAAGTTTATTATATTTTTATATAATTACTATTAATTTTTTACATGAATAATTTGTTAGTTTTGGTTGATAGTACACTGCATTAAATGCAAGTTGATTTTGGTCCATTAATTTATTTGGGGTACAATACTTTTGATTAAAATAATGGAGTAATAAGATTTGTGGTCAACTCATTAATTCCTCCCCACTCATAATACATTTGAAATAAATTTTTAGAGAGAAGGTGATTCTCAAAACTTTACGTCGACTCCCCATCCATTTTTTCCGTCGACGACGACGGTGTAGAAGGTTAGGCAGCGACGGTGGAGAATCTTGGTGTTTCCCATTTGGCGCCGACTATTTTAGAGAGAATGGTGAGACCGATGGTATAGACGGCTAGACAGCGATCATATCGAGGAGGAGAAATTTTTCCGGCGATGCCTACAACAGCGTGGTTGATTGAAGAAGATGTTTTCCATTTTTGAACCGATTGGGTTGAAAAGTTTGTTGTTTCCCATTATGCAAGTTTATTGGCGTCGATTATTTTAGAGATAAGGTTGAGACCGTCGGTGGAGAAGGCAAGGCGGTGACGATTTGGAGGAGGAGAAGAAGTTTTCCGGCAATGCCAACGACGACATGGTTGATTGAATCACCCATTTTGTAGTCATTTGCCATTCTTGTTCATCTTTTTGAAACTATGCCTTCGGAAGGTAAGTTTTCGAACTCTTTGTATATTTATATTTTGATGATTTATGACAATTTGTGATGTTTGATGATTTTGTTTATATTTTTTGAGTTATCTATTTAGGGTGTTAGAGTTTGGTCAAGTGGTGAATAGCATGCTTTGTCTACGTACGTTGATTTTGGAATTCATTTTTTGAATTCAATTTTTGTTATTGTTGAAGTGTTTGATGGATTTTGTATCGGAAAATTGAATTTTCAGTGACGTATGCCGAATTCGTGTGGGTTTGAATTGGAAAATATGATTTGTTTTAAAGAGTTTGGGTGTCGTGGCTTTGAACAATTGCTTTATTTTGTTGGAACAGTGTCTGCATGGAGCTTTGTATTTTTGTAGATGAATTTGGTCTGTTGGATTCTTAGTTTACAGTTTATTGTAATATGTGAATGGTGAAAAATGTTGGTATTTATATGAAATATTCATTGTATAGGTGCAAATGTTGCCGCTTGATACCATTCTGAGGCCGTAATCAAATTGATAAGTGATTGCCTAGATGAGGATAATTTTGAGAAATTTAGGAATGGGCCATTTGGGCAATTACTTAACTTACAACATTCCCCTCAAAACTATCAGTGTCAGTTATTCTATCATTGCATGAAATTATTGAACCGATCAAAGCGTCGCAAGGGACTGTTGGTGTTTAATTTCAATAATTCTGAGGTTGTTTTCGGTCCTCGTGACTTTTACTTCATTTCCGGGTTGAAGTTTGGTTCCGTTGAATAATTTCCCACTACTTCTACATTATGGGAAACTTCTTTCAACAGGGTCCAAACACTGACTATGAGGCATATTAAGGATTCTTTGAAGACAGTTGTGGAAGATAGTGAAGGTGGAGCAGGGGGTGGGGAGACTTGCCTAAAGTTGGCCCATGTGTTATTTATCTTTCCCCGCGATTCAGAGGCGAAGAAGTTGGATATGAAGTACTTGCATGTATGTGATTATTTGCAATCCCTAATGCAGTTTTCTTGGGGGTTATTTAGCTACAAGTATTTCGTGGAAGAGTTTGCCAAGACTTGTGATAGGGTGAACAGATTAGTGAAGAAAAAGGGCAGTGAGAAACCAAATTTTGAGATTTTTGGATTCCTCTTTGTGTTCCAATGTTGGATGTACGAGATATTTCCTTCGCTTGGGGTTTTTTGTGCTTATATTCTCCAGGGTTCGGAGGATATATATCCGTGAGTGCACCGTTGGAAGATGGCTTTGGGTCAACAAACATATAAGAATGTTCAGATCCTCCTTGACGGCGCAAATATAGTGGTAAAATTTCCTCTAACCATTTATTTTAATTACTTCTGCTTCTTTGTCTTGTTTCTTTTGTTTAACATTAATATTATTTTTAGCAGCACCCTCTCATCGCCTCCAACGAAGAGCAATTGCGCTTATCCGCACATGAGGCATATTTGGATGAAGAATTAGTGTTGGAGGAAGTGGATGTGGAGGACGAGCAACCTGTCATGGATGATCGACACGAGCAGCATTTGATGGATGATGATGCCCATCATACGGAGAGGAAATCAGTGAAGCGGAAACTCAATTTGGAGGATGGAGAATGTTCCATGAAGTGCCATCCCAAGTTGCGATCTGCAACTGCTGCCGTTGGTTAAAACGAGCCTCTTCAAGAAGACGATGGACGTTCTGAACAGTCAATCCCCTCTGTTTCAACACCAGATGCAAGGGTCAGATTTTTTGTCACAGCCCCAAATCCCGAGGGACCACTACAAGAGAAACGAGCTTTTGCGACATAAAAAATGTGTCGCAAATTTATGTTGTAATGTCGCAAAAGCTATTTTGCGACATTCTTTGCGTCATGACCAATTGTGTCGCAAATAGTAATGTTGTTTTTTTTGCGTCAATTTTTTTTATTGTGACGCAACATATACAACACTTTGTGCTTCACTTAAATAATTGTCGCATAAAATTTGCGACATATTATGTGTCAATAAACTTTATGACGCATATTCAATTGCGACACATGAGGTGACATTAGTTTAATTGACGCACCATAATTTGCGACACTAACCTGTGGCATTCCAATCAATGTGACGCAATTTTTTGCAACACATGTGACGTCATATTTTAGGTGTCGCATAATATTGCGGCTTATAAAAGGTGTTGCAAAAATCATAAAATGTCGCAAAATATACGACACATTGTATTATTATGTCACAAAAATTGCATCACTTGTACGACATTAATAAATATGACACTATAATTTGTGGCAATGCAAAAAAGTGAAGCAATTTTCGATGGCACATGTAACATCATATTTAAAGTGTCGCATAGTATTGCAACATATAACAATTGATGCAAAAATTCAAATTAAGTCGCAAAATATCCAACAGATTTTGCATCACTTTATTATAATGTCAAAATAGTGTGTCAATTGTACGACACTTAGATGCGTAATTTTTCAAATAATATAAAAATAAATTAAAATATAAATATCACTACTAATTAAAATTCACATGTCCACAATAATATAAAAATTAGTAGTTTCCCAATGTCAAAATAAGAATCACTACTAAAGTTCACATGTCCACTAAATTAGGCAAAGAGTCTTCAAATATTAAATGTCTGAACCTAATGTAGAAATCTAGCTATCAATTAATGCAAATCTTATAAGTGAAACAAGATAACATTCAATATCATTTTCTCTGCTTCTTGCTTTTCCTTGTAGCAGCACTTCTCTCTTGTTCCTACATTATTTAAACAAAATGAATTATATATATATCTCACATTCAAAATATATTAATTTAAATAGAAAAGTATAATAGATAATAATACCTTGAGACAATGACCTTCTAAATGAATGTTCGTGTTGTTCTCGGCCGAGTTATTCAACTCTAGTCTCATCTAATAAAATAAATCAAATATAAAATTATGAAAATGATAATATAATATATTTTTAAAAACTTAGTGAAATTTTGATCATACCTCTTGAAGAGTTTCGTTTCCTTGGCTCGAGAGCTCAAAATTCTCAAGTCCTTGAGATGAAGACCCAATATTGTCGAAAGCTTGTATGCGTCGAGAATTCAAAGAGCAGGACACCTTGCATAAATATAAAAGTATTGAGTTATAAACTACCTAATGATGAAAATTGGGGCATGTAATGTTGACTTACATGTTCATCTTGACCATTTAATTCGATAATCTGATCTTGTAACAACTCCATTTTAGAGCAACAATCATCTTTAAATTTTGACATTTCATCTTCAAAGCTCTTTCGAATGTTTGCCACTAGTTCATTAGATTTCTCTTGGACAGCTTTGTCAAATTCTTCTCTCGATGTGAAAGTCACATTCTTACTCTTTGATGCGACAATGCTACTGCGTAAACATCCTGGTGCTTCATTTCCAATAACATCTTCAGAGATCTCGTCATTAGCACCAATATCATCTCGCAAATTCTCAGGCAACTTTTGCTTCAGGTCTTTTAGAAGAGCCTAATAACAAAGCATAAAATAAAAGGAACAAAAAATCATGAAGGTCCAAATAATGCCCCAATTATTTGATAAGATCATGTATGCAAAAAAAATCAATAATGTTCACTCTTTTCACAGAAAATATGAGATGCACACTCATGTGATGAGTGACAAGCCCATTCAATCATTAAATGAAATTATAGGGTGTTTGCAGACCACAATTTAAAAATAACATGATGATATTGAAAGCTATAATAAATGGAAACAATTGAGGTCGTCCGCGGGAGAGAGGTAGTATCAAGTCATGATGTTAAGGTATCTAGTCCAGGTCCAAGGCGAGTGTGAGAGAAGAGAGTGAACTAGGCTGCTCTGAGTGGATAGCTAAATGAAATAGACCTATTAGCCAGTTCAACCTAAACTTTAAGTCAGCTAGAATAGCCCAAAAAGGAGTTCTTGCAGCCGTTGTTTGACTCAATCTATGGAAACTAGAGTGGTAACAACCCTGTTCTTGTTTCGCCTTCTTATTTTTAATAACAGAGATGGGAAATAACTAAGTTGGAGAAGCCCATTCTATCATTTGTTTGACAGCTTAAACTAAGCTCCCCTTTAGATATAGATAGGTTTTTGCTTTTTTTATCAAGATAGGTCAAGGACGCGTCGGAACGGTCAGTAGCTGCTTAGTCTATTGGGATCGAGCCCACATCTGGCTTAAAAGCAGAAAAGGAAAGATTTCGTACAAAATGTTGACAGATCAAACACTTAAATAGTATACAGTCGTGCCATATTTATTGTACCAATACTATGATCACCCTTAGAGATTCTCTATTGTTATACCTATTTTATAATAAGTTTGTGACGCTAAATAAGACAAGTTAAGAAAATTATCATCAAATAAGAAGTGAACATGACAACCCTCATATTTTATTTATCGAAACAACTCATTGAACAATGTTCTCACATAATAATTTATTTTACTCCATCCATCTTCCATAAATCAATATAAGAAATCCCAAAAAATAAAATCCACAATGAACACTACAAGATGAAGGGAAAATCCAAGGGCAAGCAATCACAAAAGGAAACTATGCAATGACAGTATTGATAAAGCATAATAAAGCTAAATTATATTACCAAGAGTCGAACATAAACCATATTACGAAGAACAAACTTACTAGCAATAAAATGAATTTATCACTTTAATAAAGTAAAAAGAACTTACTATTTTATCTTCTGTGTCTTTATCAATTGGTTTTCCGCTCTTATTCTGTCGTGTGTAGACAAACAAATCCAACTTTGATGGTTTATTACCATATTCTCGGCGGTACTATCATTGAAAAACATATAGAAATTAAAAAATGTTGATATGTTCAATTATATAAAAATTTCAGAAATTAGAAATTGTTTTGATACCTCTTCTATGGCATTGGCCATATCCTTTCGTCCCAATCTAGGTGGGAGTTTGATATGCTTTCGACTTTTGCTATTGGCCTTACTAAGTTTCTGTGATTTAACCAAACACCAAGGTTTAAAGTTTCCATAGAAATATTCTCATATATATGAATGACAAATATTTATAATTTTATTATTTAAAACTGCATTACTCACCTTTGCATTTTTCGAGCTCCAATAGTTTACTAGCACAGGCCATTGATCAGCTTCCACCCTTGGGGGACATTTCGACAATAGGGTCTTATCATGCTTATGTGGGGTATAATACTTTGCTTTCAGTCGATTCTTCCAATCCTTCCAAAGCTTTCCAAGTTTCTTCATACAATTTCTTTTATAACTATCGGGCAAGCTTGTATTTTCCTACAACAAATTGATTAAAAAAAATGTATACTTAAAATATGAAATATAAAAAAAAAATATTATATTTTGAAGTGATTGTAAGAGTACCTTCACTTCAACCCATACAAGATCTTTTTGTGCAGTAGGAACTGCTCTCCAGTCAGTATAACAAAGTGGCAATTTGTTCCCGTCTTTTGCCAAGATTCCTAGTTGAGATGAGAAAAAAACTGCATTGTTTCCAACGACTAGATTGGACGAATTCAGTTCCAATTGCATGAATTTTCCTGTACCCCATTCAAATCCCATTTTTGCCGGTCCCCTTCGAACTATTTCTGTTAATTAATTTCACTTAATACAATCAGAAAAAAATAAAATAAAATTATCACATTAATATAAAGCAAAATTGAAGTTTCGAAGTTACCTTGGCCATTAGTATCATCATCACTATTCTCTGTCTCATCATGATCACTATCACCAGATGAGATTATGGGATTGTCAGAGTTCTCCGCATTAATATTTGAAAGTGATTCATCGGAGTCAGAATCAACATTGTTGTTATTTTCATTTTGAGTTTCTAGAACTCCAGTATCATTCATTGAACCAATCGGCCATCGCGACTTCTTTTGAAGTGATGCCATAAGAAGCTGCAATGAGATATATTCGACTCAAAAGGGTCACTTGAAGTCATTCTGTTCTAGAGGATATCTCTAATTATATATGCAAACAAGCAAAACCAATATCATGCACAGATTCTTCTCATATAACTTGGAAACATAGTGGTGAAAAACATATTCGACAAAGGAATCTTAAAATCTCGGACAACAGTAGACGTGAAGAACCAATCAATAATCACTTAATAATGGTAAGTTTAAAGTTCTTTGTTTTCTTGTAATATCTTAAATCAATTGAAGCAATCAGCCAAATTAGGTGAATCCTTCAACCAAAGAAGAAAGGATAAATTTCAAGAGACTAAAGTAAAATTAAAATAGAACAATATTTGCTAAGAGAAGGAGAGAAATTAATTGAGCTAATTAACAATCGTGTGCATAATTTTTCACAATCTAATGAATTCCTTGAAATTCACTAATTTTTCATAAGCTCCAATTATGTATATTGCAGATATAATAACCACGACAACTAAAGACTTAGTTACCCATCAAAATCTCCAAATGTATATATAATCATCATATTTTGAATCGATTTGCAATATAATCATCAGACTAACTCGATTCTGGGCCATTCCTGTTGGGCTAATTAGACTTAATAATTTTTTCAAGCTAGAGATTTCCCTATGTTTTCTTTTATTCTAGTCAAACCACCTTGGTTTAAGGTTAAATTGATATTCCTAAAGCCAAGCCATTGATAGTAGTATACACCTCAAGTGTGAAAAAGATTAGAAATAGCAAATCCGTAGATGCAGTATATATATAGCAAAAAACGATATATGCCAAGTAATGAACAGTTTAGTATGTTATCAATTCTTCACATCGATTGATGAAAAAATAAATTTTCATACCTCTCTCCAGAAAGATAGACTGCGAATGAAACTAAGGGTTCTTCCTCTGTGATGAAATTCTGAATTCCTTTTGTCATCTCTAATAATTTCGTAGCAGAAATTGACCGCATATTGGATCGTGGGTGCGTGATTTTCCCCTGAATAATAGGGAGATATGGTGTGAAAAAAAAAATGGGCGCGAGATGTTGGGGGGAGAACAATTCTGCTATTTATCAATTTTACTCTGTTTTTGGGGGTGAAGAAAAATCTGCTTATCTTTTAGTTGTAGAAGTCTCGACTTCAATTAATTTTTTCGTTTATTCTTTTTCTATTCAAAGTAACATTAATAATCCAACACATTAAAATAACAGTTAAAGATTCTGGTTCAGTGGGAAGATACTAGTTAATGGTCAATGTTGTGAGAGTTCGAATCCTCTTACCTACATATTTTAATTTTACTAGAAAATCATGATTGTACAATTTTTTGCTCAATCAGAACATTGAAAACGTATATAGAAAAGAGGATATATCCACTAGTTTAATTGTCATTTTTTTATAAATCCTATAGAATATTATAGTAGCATTACTGTATAAAAAGTAAAAAAGCATATATCTATTGCAATAATTAGTATGAAACTTTAATATTAAGGAAAAATATGTCAATAAAAAATAGTGGCTTAAGAGGCTTCTACCTGACCTCACTGATAATGGAGGTACACATTAAAACATTAGCTACAAATATTTTTTATAGTTTAAATTTATATATCATATAAAGGGCCTTAATTTTTAACCGGCCCTATCATCCTTATTTATATTCCCCCAAAAGCACTTCATTTCGTCGGATTTCTCCAAAATTTGGATACCAAAGTACACTAAGAAGTCAAAAAAATGAATGCAAATGAAAATGACAAATTGATTGTCTCTGATCATGAACTTGAAGAGATAAAGGCATCAATTGGAAAGGCTCTCTGGGAAGCCAAAATATCATTGGGAAAAGCTGAGTATTTCGCTTCGAAAATAAATGATGCTGTAAAGTCATTGAGTTCATGTGCGTCTCATCCGAAGGTTGAAGACATTGGCGGGTCTTCTATAGCTTCTGTTCATCATGGTGCTACTAAGAACGAGAAATCCATCGTGAATGATCAAGATGTGGACGAAGAGACAGACGAGATGCTTAAAATTCTTCTTCCAACGTTGTTTGGGAAAAAATAGATGGTGAATAACTGTTTTTTTTTTTTTTTTTTTGTTATGCTATGATTATAGAAAATAAGTTATTATCAAGAACATGTGACCCAGTCGTTGGGATTTATCTCATGTATTATGTCGTTAAGTCTTTCATTCTTCCAGCAGGATTAAAAAATAAATCGTTATATTTTGATTATAATATCTCAATGCGATCATAATATAAGCATCTTCCAAGCAAGGAAAAAAAAATGTAAAAAGGTTATCTATTAAGTTTTAATTTTTATATAGTCTCTCTCTCTTCGTAAAATGAAAAAAAAAAAAAAAAAAAAAAAACATGTTGGGGATTAAAAGTGTATAGCCTCCAACATTTGATGAATATTTTAATTCAATTTATCAAATTCAGCCACACAACTAAGATTCCTATTAGAAATTCTGGCTATGAAATTCTCGCAAAACACCAATCATCAATGACATGATAAAGAGGAATTTTTATTATTTTTTATCTTTCCAAACAATTGCAAAATTTTTAATCTTCCAACAATTGATCGGTCAAAATGCTATGCATGTAACTAACCTCCTCTCCTACAAAAAATAAAAAACAATTTCAAAGTGATAAAAATAAAAAATATCCCGACTTCGCTGTTGATTGTCGTAATGTTCGACTAGGATTGGCTGCTGATGGTTTTAATCCATTTAAGTCGATGAGCATTGCTCATAGTACATGGCCGATTATTCTCATACCTTATAATTTGCCCCCTGGGAGTTGTATGAAACAACCATCGATTATTTTATCCACACTCATTGATGGTCCTCGAGGTCCAGGGAATGATATCGATGTGTATTTGCAACCGCTGATTGATGAACTTCAAGAGTTATGGAATCCTGGGGTTCTGACATATGATGCAACATGCAAATCTATGTTCAAACTACGTGTTGCGCTATTTTGGACTATAAATGATTTCCCAGCTTATGCCATTATGTCGGGTTGGAGTACAAAAGGTGCATATGCATGCCCTTGTTGTAACAAATATTGTGAATCCCGTTGGCTAACAAAGGGAAAGAAGCATTGTTACATGAAACATCGTCGATATCTTCCGATTGGACATAAATACCGTACGGATATGACTCATTTTGATGGTACTACTGAGAAAGCTGGTAAACCGAAAAGATTGTCTGGTTCGGAGACCGAGTAAATGGGCTCGACGTTATAGTGGGTATGTTGTGAATGGATTACGTTTTCATACTAAGAAGCGGGAGATGAGGAGAAAAACTCAGAATAGTGGTGTGTTCTTGACTGCTACTACGAATAGTTTCTCAAGCAGTAAGGACAAAAATCCGAAATCAGGGGATGTGTCATTTTATGGTGTCTTGAAGGATATAATAGAGGTGCGATACACCAACTCTTTGAAATTTGTGTTATTCAAGTGCGATTGGGTTGACTTCAATGTGGGATTGAGACATGATGAATTTAATTTGACATTGGTGAACTTTAATCACTTACTATATAGAGGCAATAGGAAAATAGATGAACCATTCATTTTAGCTTCTCAAGCACAACAAGCCTGGTATATTCAAGATCCAATCGATCCAGATTGGCATGTAGCTCTAAAGATGACCCCTCGAGCTATCTTTAATGTTGATCCAGAGGTTAATGAATTTGAAAGCATTGAGGATGAGCAGCTTTTTAGTCAACAAGAAATGGAAATAGACAATCAAAATATATCATGGACTAGAGAAGACGTTGATATGGTGACATTTGCAGGATTAGACAATCCTATTGGTGAAGCAAATGTTGATGATTTAGCTGATGATGATACTGACCTTGAGGATGATGACGACGTAGAATATTCGACAAGTGATGAGCTTGACTCTACTGATGATGATGACTTTTTTGAAGAAATGATGCCATCAAACGAGGATGAAAATGATTAGAAAATACTGTAAATATAGATTTATATTTTATATTTATTTGATATAAGAACTATTTGTATATTTTATTTTTTGGTGTTTATTGTTATTTAATTTGACTACCTTGAGATTAAATTACATACTAAAAATATTCATTCAATACAAGTTGTATATGTTGGTTGCTCAAGAAGTGGATCAATGGAGTGGATTTAGTGGTCTTTGCTTAAGAAGTGGATGAATGAATTTAAATTGTTTTGCTGCATAGCTTGCTTAAATCATGTTTATATTTTGAATCTATTATGTAGGTTAATTAATTGAGTATGCGGATATATTGCATATTGATTGATTTTATTAAACTTTACTGGATTATTCGATAAAGTTCATGATTTGAAAATTATTATTTTAAGATCAATGGTTATACTGATATTAAAGCAATAATGCAGATTGACATGTTCTTGTATGACTCATGATTTGCAAATTATTTTTATAAATTATTATTTAGCTTGTTTGAGGATATATTGCTTTGTGAACGGATATTTTGACAGGTTTTATTAATGGCATATTATGTGCAAATACAAATGAAATCATGCCAAATATTTTTTTTCCTAAGATATATATATATATATGTATAATATTTTTATTATATCAAACTTTTCCTAAGATTATATAATATATTTTTTTCCTAAATTTTTATGTTAATGATATCTCTTCATCAACTGTTTTTGTATTGCATTTCTTTATTTCCAATATATAAAAATGTGAATTTTATAACAAAAAAACATATAATAATATAAATGCTGCATATTTATGAATTTTTATCTTTCAATTGTTCTGTTATTTGGAATCCTAGAAAAAAATTACGTATGTTGATAATTTTGTATTTATTATGTTTTTCCTTTTATTTTTTATTTATTTATTTTTATTAAACAATTTGTCCGGTGGAAGAAATTGAATAATAAGCCGAATGTCTAGCAAGTTGAACCTTCAATTTTTATTTTTGAAATTCCTTATAGTTTATTATAATTTCAATTTGAATGATACAAAGAAATGGAGATAATTTTAATTGACGCAGATATACAACACTTAATGAAATATTATTCTATATATGTTTTGTATAATTATAACATTTTATTCTAGTGTCGCAAAAATATGTTGTCGCAATTCATAGGCTCAAAAATAAATGTTGCATCTATGTCACAAAATGGTGACATAATATTTAGGTGATGCATTAATGATGTAAATATACGACACCAAATGCAACATTATATACATATGTGTTACATAATTATGACATTTTAATCTAGTGTCGTAAATATATTCTCGCAATTTAAAGGCACAAAAATAAACATCGCATATGTGTCACAAAATTGCGACACAATAATTGGGTAACGCATTAACGATGTATATATACGACACTAAATGCAACATTATTTCATATGTGTTGCATTATTATGACATTTTACTCTAATGTCTTAAATATATTGTCGCAATTTAAAGGCACAAAAATAAACGTCGCATATGTGTCACAAAATCGCAACACGATATTTTGGTGACGCATTAATGATGTAAATATACGACACTAAATGCAACATTATTTCATATGTGTTGCATAATTATGACATTTTAATCTAATGTCATAAATATATTGTCGCAATTTAAAGGCACAAAAATAAACGTCGCATGTGTGTCACAAAATTGCGACATAGTATTTGAGTGACGCATTTATGATATAAATATACGACACTAAATGCAACATTATTTCATATGTGTTGCATTATTATGACATTTTACTCTAATGTCATAAATATATTGTCACAATTTAAAGGCACAAAAATAAACGTCACATATGTGTCACAAAATTGCGACACGATATTTGAGTGACGCATTAATGATGTAAATATACGACACTAAAAATATAAGTGTGGTAATTTTACGACATTTACATATAGTGTCGCAGGTACATATGTCGCAATAGCTCTGTTTTCTTGTAGTGGACGGCAGAAGCCGGGGTGCGACTGGGATTGGATTAAAGAAGCGGGGAAGAAAGGTGATGAAAGAATAGACATACATAAATGACAGCATAATCTCTATGAACAAGACTTCATTTACGAAAGAAAGAGTTGATCTCGAAGGATCACTCGAGCAAGATACTTCAAAAGCTTCTAAGTTATATTATAGAACTTAGACTACAGTGATTATTATACATAACATCAAAAAGAGTTTAGAGTCTAGCAGCGGATTTATGAACTATATACAAAAGTCTTCCTTAACTCTATTCACTCTAACTCAATCGTCGCCGCTTCCGTCGCTTCAACCTGCACATTTAGAAAACATATGCAGGGCTAAGTACAAAAGTACTTAGTGGACATGTTGCCGAAAACATAATCATAAGTATAGATAATTAGGCATTTCATTTCTGTAGCGCATCGGGGTTTTTCAACAAATTTCCGTGTCTACTAAACATTTTCTTTCTCATTTTCATAAATTAGCCTGCAAGCATTTTTCATTGATGTTACGTTCAAATCTTGACCAATCATAATTCACCGTGGCTGGCTACTCCTCAACAGGATACCACATACACCACAGGCTACAAAGTGCACTAACTTTGGAAAGCATAATAGCTAACTCAAAGCCGATCATTAGTTAACCCCTTTTGATTAACTCATAAGGTACAAGACAACTCACATAAAATACAAAACAGTTCATGCCATAATTATCACTTTGAAAACACGATTATCAAAGCGATAAAGAAAAAAGTTTTCGAGCATTGCTCGTTTTGTTTCATATATAAAAGTCCACCTTAATTAAATACAGAACATAAGACACGTGCTTCCGTCTTCTGGTCTGCGTCCTATCCTTGGTGTCGACTTTCTCCTTCATCGTAAAAATCATACTTTAAAGCTCGGTCGCAAACGATAAACGAATACGAAAAGTCGAGTTAAGTTTTTGTTCTTTAGACGTTTTAGGCATTTGCACGCTAAACTAAACTCTTTTAGTTAAAAAGAAACGAGATACGAACGCATCTCGTTTGACACTCACTCGATTTTGAACTTGACACTTAGGTCAGTCGAAAGAAGGTAGTTGATAACTTGAAACGACTTAAAAGATCGAAAGAGTTCAAGTTGAGAAGAATTCAACTTAAGAAAATAGATTTTGGAAATTCACTACATAAGATCAGATCAGTAAGTTCGCATGGAACACGGGATTTCGAAACAAGGGACGAGTCTTATACCACAAGAAAGGTACGGGTGTCTAGTTTACTCTCCAATTTGCGGATCTCGATTCCGATAAACAAGCTAGGAGATATGACAGTTTCCGTGAAGGGTCGCCGAAACTGCCGAGTGAAACCCTAATGCTCGATAAAATCGACGCACGGTTTTCTAGGTTCGATTAAAGCTTAAACACTTTTATTTTCATGCAAAAAATGACCCAAGGCAGTCACCACGTATCATCATACGTGATAAACTCCTTTTCATTTCTCGTCTATAAGCATGACGATCAAAACCTCGTCGCTCAAACTATACAATTACTAAACCAAATTCAAGTTCTCGTTCAATTTCTAACTTCTCGATTTCGATTATAGCCTATCATTCTATAGCTCGGATGAACATGTCGTCAACTACAAACTTAATCACTTATCATTAACGATCATTAACAATCAATTACTTTCCTTATTCGTCCTTTCTATCGTTACTTAGGATCGTTGTTTCGTTTCTTACCAAAATCCAACGTCATTAGAATTCAATCAAATTCTACAATCTTATTCATCATCTATCAAGAATCATAATTACATAAATCATAACCTCAAACTATTATCTAATCTCGACTTATCGTCCGTCGTTCGTCACTTACGATAAATTTTACGTTCTCCGTTTTCATTCAAATTTTACGACAACGATTATCCTCTAACGAGTATTACTAACATGCAAATCATATTATCAAAATATTAACGAGCTCTAACTTATCAACACATCTTCGTCTCTTATATTTTTTGTTTTATTTTTAGAAAAATCTCAATTAAATATATAATCATCCTCATGCATCGTATATCTCATTTCCATTAAACAATCGAGCATATCATAACATTTACTATCCTAAATCGACCCTTCTTCGTCTCTTAGGTTTCGAATTTTATTTTTAGAAAAATCTAAAATAATTCCTAGAGTCAATTAACATCATGAGGAACACTAATCTATCATTCAATCGACAAAGAAATCGAGCTACAATCAAAGCCCCAATTTCTCCCCCAAAATCGGTAATAACCTAAAACAAAGGGTTCTTGATTTCTTTCTCTAATTCATCCATAGAACTCGATTATAACATCGTAGAACATGATTCGATCAAAGGACAACATGCTATTTCATTCCTCAAATTTTTGAAAAAAATAAAAATGGGGGAAATGAGATTTGTTCGGTTCAAATGATAGACGAAGTTCTTACCTTTCGTATTATGGATTCAGAAATGAAAATGAGCAGTAGGTGGAAGACTTGAATGCTTGAGAAAAGCTTGAAGTTGAAGCTCCAATGGAAGAGATGAGAGAAAAATGAGAGAGAGAATGGAGGAGATGGGTGGCGGTATTGAGAGGTATAAGGAGAGGGGTGATGACTCATTATAGTGAGTCATAAAGTTTAAGAAAATATCCTACAAAGTATAGTGACTCGTTAGGACATGTTTGGCGAGGATTTATTTGACGATAATATCTCATTTTCGGCTCTTAAATATCGATTTAAAAGTCGAGAAATACTTTCCTAGATAGTTACGGATTCGATGAAATCTAATTCGGCTCTTAAACATCGATTTACGTACTCAGAAAACCTAATTCGTTTTTCAAAATCCGAGAAAAAGTCGGGACTTCACAGTCCAAAATTCATTTGGAAAATCATAAAAACTAACTTTCTCCGGTGAACTCGTCTCGAAGAAAAAGTGAATGTAAATTCTGACGGAATTTGATTCTGAGTTTTCGGGCAAAAAGCTTACCGGACGCGAAAACCCTAATACAGTAGTCGTTCGTCCGATTTCTGGAAATTATTTTCGGAAACGGATTTCACCGTAAATCTTAGAATTTAATTTCATGATCTTAGGCGTGCAAAGCCATAATTATTATTAACTTTTATTTTTAACGACTGTAGAAAAAGTCGGGGTATTACATTTTTTGTTTAACTCGTTATCTTCAATTCTTCATATTTATTGCATTGTTTCTACATTTTTTTTATTTTGAATTATTTTGGGGTTTCCAGTTTTAGGAAAGACAATTCATGCATGCAATGACTGTTAGGATGGATAAATTGGAAGCATCCTGTAGGGATATGAATCAGAAATGGGGTTATATGAATGATCAGATGGGTGTGATGAATAAAAACATTGGCATTATATTGGAACTTATTCAATCATTGAGTGGGAATTCAAACATGGGTAGAAGTACGGATGTTGGTTTGAAGGGTGGTTTAGTTTCAGTTTTTGAAGAAGGCAAGAACGGTGCAGAAGGTGACTCTCCACCGGAAGGTGGGGATGATTGTGTTGAAGAGGTTTTTGTTGATGATGAGAAGCTTATTCACATTCCGGTTGTTGAGTTATCATCCAACCATGTAAGTGATTTTGCTGATTTGCGCGATGCATTTGTTGGGCGTACACGTGATGTTTTGGACGATCATTATGTGGATGAAAATGGACAAATAAGGATGGTCTATGATGAAGATATTGATGCAGTCAGTGATGATGATGATGATGCGGTAGATGTTGAGGATGATGATGCGGTAGATGCTGATGATTGTAATGCGGTGGATGCTGATGTAGATGATGGAGTACACGATCATTCTGCAGCAAATGAAAAGGATGCAGTAGATGGCAATGGTGCAGTTGGTGATGACTTGCATGCTGACTTGCAAAAGGAAGAAGATCGAGCAGAAGAGGTGGAAGGTGATATGGAGAAGCTGGGTAAGTTAGTGGATCACCTATCCGATGATATCTTAGGCACGGGGATGCCAGTGGAGGTTGTTCTTCCTACCGAAAGCATTGATAATGTAGTCGGGGGTGATGGCCATGTGGCGAATCAGCAGGTACCAGGTAAGGAACTGGAAAATGTGGGTGATGGTGAGGATGAGATGTGACTCGGTCAGACAGGTCATCAAAAGAACACGAGATACAACACTTGGTCAAACCCAGTCGTGTTATCCTTGAGCAGTGAAGGTTCGACGTTGGTCAATGATAAGACGCGTGGCCCACAACGTAGGAAGACAGGAAGGGTTGCTACCAAATTTGGTCCAGTTAGTGAAATGTTTGACCCTCTGCAAACATACAGCAGAACATATGTGCAGCCCTTTACTACTTGGTATGACAATCCACCACGGCAGAAGAGGTATATTTGTTTTTAAAATCTACTTTATTTTGTATTTTATCATCTCACTTCCACCGCATTCATTTTATCTTTGACCTGCCACTACCAAAATTTAAATTAATTATTGCAGAGCATTCAAACTCCGTACTATTTGTCCATACAAGATTGGCCAATGGTTTTTTGAAACTCTGACAAACAAATCTAAATGGTTGTCGACGACGGTAAGTTGGTGATTATTCTATTATAGTTGAGGAAATGAAAATTGTTACGTACTTGCATGTTATTTTCTGTGTTCTCATTGATATAATTGTTGCAGAATTTTGATGCGTTGTTGAATCTATTGCTTTACAAAGCAAATCTCCAACCGCAGTTATTCATTCAACGGTGGACCGTGGTTGAAAATTGATTTTGGGTACAGTTTTCCTATTCCAATCTATCCCTAATTGGTCTTTTTTTTGGTTGAAAATTCAGCAGTGGACTGTAATTGGTATATTTTTTTTTGTAGAACTATATGTTTGAAGTCGATGTAACACCATTTCGCTCATATCTGTTGACATATGCAGAGGGTACGAGGCCTGCTCGGATTGGGAAACCGTGGAGAGATGTAGATCAGGTATTTGGTATTGGACATCTCTTTGGAAATCACTTCGTTGCGTACGTCATACGGATCCTTGAGCAGGACATTGTTATTTATTATTCGATGTGAGATACTCAAAGGAGATGGGAGTCAGTGAAGCAACAATTTGTTCGTATGTCATTCAGGCTCAATTGGTTGTGTCGGGCAGATGGTGTTACCCACTTCAAAGGCCCGAAGAAGGATGTATAGGATATTATTGAAAATGCACACACTCCTCAGCAGCCAAACGGGCACGACTGTGGAATTTATTCAATGAAATTCATCGAGTGTATGGCTGTGGGGCGTCCAGTCACGTACTTATCTTGTGGTGGTTTTAGTTCACAAAGCAGGGATTACTACTGTGCCGAGTTCTTTAACTCGAGGCTGCGGATTTGAATGGAGCATGATTTATATGGAATCTTTTTTTGACAAATACTAATGTGTTATGGTATTCATAAACACTGTTATTTTATTTTATTTTTTGCTAGTCTTGTATGTGATTGTGGGAAACACACTGTTTTGCTGGAAACAATTGAATACTTGCGCGTGTATTTGGCGCTTTTGTATTAAATTGGAAGGCCACCTGAAGTATTTAGTGATGCAAAATTTATATTGTTTGTGAGCTTAATCTTATAATTCTTGCATTTAAAGTGTTAAGATACGAATGGTTCGGAAATATATTTACTCGGAATTTGCCTCAATTATTAGGCAACGAATGGATGACCTATACTATTTTTTACACACAATTATTCACTCATCGTAAATCCACACGATAAATGATGAAGAGCATATTAGTATGAGTTTCGAAAATTCATTTACGCCTTTTCACAAACACCATACATACATTATAATGTGCTTAGAAAAATTTGAAGATCTCATTAATGAGTTTCAACAAACACCTTCCACACCCGAAATAACAAGCTACGCAATAGCAACGGATGGTGAAAGATGACATTATACTAACACCTTGCATTGAACCCTAAGAAAACCTGATTTAGGCCTTTTCAAAAACACCATACATACATTAGGACTTCTCTGAGATAATATATAGATGACTTTCCCTACATCAATCTACCCACTCTCATTCCACTGAACCCACAACGTTGGCTTCTTGTCCAATAAAAGGAAATGGCAGTTAACAAAACAAGAAGAACCAAAAGTACATACACACAGACTTTCAATCGCTTCGTGATTTTTTCGAAGTGAGCCCGCTCCGCCATGAGATTCGCAACGCATTTGCTTTGGTACGGATGCATTTCCGGGTCTATAAACCGTTTAAATCCACAAATCGAGCAGGCCAAATACCGACGTAAGGGATTTCTCAGTGTTTTTGAAGGTACGACCTTGAGCTCGGCATCGTGGATGAAGCACCGCATCGGCGGTTCTGGTGAAGGGGAACTCGTGGTCCGATAGCTACTCGCACTAGAAGAAGACATATTTGAGTTTCAATTAAGAGTGTTGAACTTATTTTCGTATAAGGAATATAAATAGCAAAGTTAAAACAATTTTTGGCGCTCAACATTGCCGCCTTTTTTTTCACTTAGTTTTAAACTCTAACTTATTGTCAATGTAAAAGTGGGGTGGTGTTACTCCCATTTTCATACCTCATGTAATATTTTTGTTAAATTTTTTACTATGAAATTTCAATTAAAATTACCTATATATTTTCTCTTATTTGGCCAACGAAAATGCCTCTGTGAGATGTGAAAGCCTATGTGAAGAAGTGCAAAAGAGAGAATACTATAATTTGGCCACTACGAATTGATATCCATTTCATACTGGCGACTATTTTTTTAGAGGCTGACTTACTAAATTAAACAAATAGTGGAGAGTGTTTAAACTTTTTTCAAAATGTCCACTATGAATACAAGGCAAGTTATGGATAATGTGTTCTCAATTTTTAATGAGCTAAATTACTTCGTAATAATTGATATACTTCCAATTTCATGTAAGATCCCGATTTATTTCAAAAATATATTAGCTAATTATGACTTGCCATGATGGTTGCAAAAGAATTTCTCACTAGCCAATGACATATAATGAAAATATGAATAGTATAACTGGCCATAATGAATTATTATCCATTTGACAGTGGTGATTAGTTTTATTCAACCCTAATAAGAAAGTAAAGGTAATTATATTTTTTTAAAACAGAGCACCACAATTCGTGCAAACAATCATACAAACTTCACTATTCCAAGTCAACTAAGACTTATGGAGTTGAGTAGTGAACTTCTACATTTGGACAAACCCCAATAGTTACGCGAAGAGTTGTGTTTTTGTTATGATATACCAAAGTAAGGTAGAAATATACATTACTGTAACACCTTGCACATTAAGATGTTGAGGCCAATTTCATCCTGTGTGTGTCAAATGCAGCCATGGTAAATTAAAGCATATCCACATTCTTCAATCATGGCGGTTAGTAATTCTGTTGAAGACTGCAAAGGCTTGTACGAAATTGTATACAATTTAATAATATTGATTTGATGCGCTCATTTTGGCCTCAAGTAGGAAGTAATTACAAGAATATTGAAACTTATAACTCTTTTTCGCTTGAAAGTGCACGGGGTATCTTGATCTACCAATAATGTATATGATCATCTTACATCACGTACATTAACAGCTATTTTAATTAGGAAATTAGTTTGCCATGTTTAATTGAATGGCAATTCGTACTAGCCCTATTAAATCTAAGCTTATAAAGTTGCTTAACCATGGCGATATTTAACTTTGAAAAAAAATTATGATGGCTACTTCATTATAATGGTCAACTAAGCTATGTAAATGAATATTGAATATTAGATTGTAAATATTTAAAAAGATGAAGTACATTGTACAACTACACTGGTTTTTTGCAATGTTGTTATACAATTGTCAAACTTACAACTCTTACTTCACTTGAAAGTGTGCAAGTTGTATCATGATTTTCAAAAAGTGGAGATACGCATCTTATATTTCGTACAAATACAGACTAATTGAGTTAACAAATGAGCTGGCCATTTTCAATTGAGTTGAAAATGAATATGGCCATGATCAACTAAGTTGATAATGGATAAATGTCCATGGCTTTCAATAATTGTAGGTTGCCTTAAATTGGGTACTATATTTTTGTCACCTTTACATACATATGTATCATGATCCATAAATATAAATCATTATATTTATCTTTTGGTTCTCAAACAGCGTCAATTAAAATTGTTAGACGAGTGTTTTGACAATTGAGGATTGCTTTAACCTGAATGTGAAAGATTCACAATGAAAACACTTATTTGAAGGAGAAGTTTTACATTGTGCTTAATGCCATGATAACCTTTACAAAAATTAAAGTAAGCCATTTGAGATATAGGCTACGATGATTGATCTTACATGGCCATATCCAAGTATCTTGTACATCTCAATGGCTACTTTATTTAGGATTGTTTTACAACCAAAGTAAATCATTATTGCAATCTATATTGATAGATCATTTGTAATTGTAAGTGATTGTACTACTATCGGACTACCTTCCAATGTTGTAGTAACAACTTCTAATTTATATTTGTTGTTTCACTTAAAAGTGTAGAATCCTTAAATTCATTTACATTATTTTACAAGTTTGATCTCATTACTACCCAGATTTATCCTTTATTTCTTAAGGAGATGATAATGCCATGGTTAATAAATTTGTAATTGGTGGCGGCCAAATTACAGTACTGTAAGTTGCTATAAATGTGCATGGCTTTCAAGAATTTTAAAGTCTATTACATTGGCGACAAATAAGTTGGAAACTTTCAATAAAATGACAATAGGAAACTACATATTTATTGTACTGTTTGCAAATCTTAAATTCCTAACAAATGCATTGCGAAAAACATACAACAAGTGTCATGCATGTGACAACATAAGGTGTTCATCACCAATGTGAATGTACGAACCTCGTTATGACCAAATGTGGATGCTACATTGCATAAAGTCATTACGAAATTTGACGTATTTAAATATGGCCATGTCAAACGTTTAATATTACAATTATTTTTTCTTGGCCGAATTGGAATGTCAAAGGCCATGTGTCTAGCCTCTCTAGAATTTTCGAAAAAATCAAAATAATTTTTTTTTTGTTTTTTTTAAGGTGGGCCAACGGTTGGTCATTTGGCTAATCACACCCTTTAACCGTTTGGTTCCCATTTTTGGAAACATGTGACCAACTTTATTACTTATGGGGGAATAAATATTTAATTATTTTTTAATTCTCATTTTTACTATTTTGGGTATAAAACTAGGGCTAATCCCATTCTCAATGAGGCGTCTTCACCAATTAGCATTCCAACAAGGGCATAGTGGCGATAAGGTGTTTGACAACATTTTTATTGAAGCCGTTGCAAGTATCGAAACCCTGGAGGACATACTGCCACGCCTAGAAGGTAACATTCCCAATTCAAATATAAGGCTCATAATAATTGACTCAATTGCTTCGTTATTTAGAGGAGTGTTCAATAACAACTCAAAGATGTTGAGGGAGAGAATGCATTTATTTTTCAAAATATCTAGTAAACTAAGGGAAATGACATACAAGTTTCGTGTGGCTGTCGTTGTTACAAATCAAGTGACAGACGTAATTTTAAATTCATATGTATTCCACGTTGGTGAATGGTTAATGACGCCGGGAAGACATGTACAAGCTGCATTGGATATTTCTTGGACAAATTGTATCAACACGAGATTGTTCATGAGCTTTGTAGAGAAAAATATTGTACATCGCAAAGGAAAAAAATTTGAAACAAAAATTACTCGTCGCATTACACCACATCTTGCAAGTCTTTTGTTAGAATTTGTAATAAATGGAGCCGGTGTGTACGGTCTACCCTTGCGTATTGAATATTGATAATTATTTGCTAATGTATTGGTGGCAATTGTTTTTTTATTGTTATGTTGTAGCAATTTAGAAAATTTCGTAAGAATCTGCCTCAACTAGGGGAAATGTACTTAAAAAATGATTCCTTATTGGAAATGTAAAGAATCTAACATGCATGAAAAATTGCATGTTTGGGGCCCAGTTAATCACATGCATGGAAAAGAAGATATAGAATATTTTGCTTTTACAGTGGCATGATTCCAACTCCAACTACTTCTTACGTTATAAATTCTTACAAGGAGTCCTCTCTGTAGATATACAATATCACCAACAAAAATAATGAGTTACTCTAAGCAATAGCGGGAGTTTTTCGGCGACGAAAATGGCCTATGGACAAAGCAAGTTGAGGCATATTTCCTGGCATTGTTGAAAGAGCAGTGGCTTCAAGGGTTCTGGATTCAAGGCGGCAACAATAACCGCACCGAAATTCAAAGGGTTCAACAAATTATACTTCGAGAAACTGGCCAAGAGTTCCCCATTCCTTCATTGTGGCGGAAAGTCAAGGAGTTTAGAGTAAGGTACAATACATTTATTTATTTGATGGCTCATGACGACATCAACTACGACGAGATCACTGGGAAGGTATCACCGAAAAGTAAAATAGGGTGGAAGCAAATATTGAATGTAAGTTTCTAACTCGTCATGTTCTTTGGCAATCGAACATAATCTGAAATAATAACATAATTTTTAATTTCAGGACTGCCCATTAGTTGCGGTTTATAAAAATCGCAAGGAGTCATTTTACGATGATTTGAGATTGATGTTTCGACCATATTTAGGATGACATTGCTTTTGCTATGCACGGTGTAAAACTTCTTCTTTGGCCATGAGTCCATGACTGAATTTATTATATGGTTTGCAACGTGATATCATCTTCGATTTGGCCATGGATGAATCTACTTTATTTGTTTTCAATCTGTGAGATTATTTCTTTAGCCATGGTAAAAAATATTACTTCACCTACGTCAAAACTAAATTCTAGCATTAAACAAATGATAAAATATGCATATTCAAGACCTAAATAATGGACAAACATGTCTAATAATGGGGAGTAGTCACATCATTGCTGCAGCTTTCACTTCCTTTCAATAAAAACAAAAAACATATAATTTTGTGGAGCTATAAGAATGAATGATTGTATGCCAACAATATGCAGTTATCATTTCTTCCCAAAAAATGGCACCTATAAGAACAATCTCACAAGACGAAGTTTTCTACACGGGTGTGTGATCCCGACGCGTGGAAGAGAGGGCTCTAGAAGCTCTTCATTTGGAATGGATAAGAGGTTTTACCGAAGAGTAGATACTGCCTGGAGCAAAACAATCAATGGATAAGGAGGAGCCAGTAATCTCGATAGGAGAATGACGTCGTAAGCTTGGAAAGTGGGAACATCGTTACAATAATTTCAACACTCTTTGGAGAAGGGAAGATGTCACCCAAGTTCATTACAGATTGGTTTGGAAAGTGGAAGCCTCAAATGCTATATGAAAAAAAATCGCAAGGGTAAAATTCAATACCTTTTTTTATTAAAGGATGCTATATGTTGTGGAATTAATTCTTTATCTAATATTTAGTGTAGGAAAATCCACAATTATTGTGTTACCGTCACGAAGGCGATGAGAATTGGATCTACTTGAGCCGCATCTTCACCGAGTGGAAACCGCCAAGCCCGATACCGTCGCCGGATTCAGATATCGAATCACAAGCATTTGCTTTAGGGTGCCCAACAACCGATGATGAGGGTATGAATTACTCAGATTGATTAATGACAACGATATTTAAGAGATGTAATAATGTCTTAATAAGCATCGCCACAATCATATTATGCAATGGAATGGCTTCTATTGTCAAATTTTATGTAATTGCTCAATGTAATGGCATATATTTCGCACCTAATATTAAGTATTTCACTTTGAAAATGGTTCAGGCATTTTATCGAACATTTGACGTGCACAACAAATAACTAATGAAAAGAGAGTTAACATATATTCAACAACCACAAAAACTCATATCATACAATACTTCCTACATCTAATATGCATTATTATACTGCAAAAACCTGCAATTACAATTTAAGTTTGCTGCAAAGAAGTAAAAAGATTAATGCATTTCATCGAACATCATGCGTGCATAAACAAATAAAGAAGAGAAAACAGCATTGACTGTGGTATTTTATTGAACACCATGCATGCACAAACAATCATATAATACAAAAGAAGTCACCATGTATGGAACAACCACACAAAATCGATCTTATAGGTACCTAAAATATATAACAAATCCAGATCTCCCCACCAATTACAAAAAAGAAAAGCATACAAGTTGTCTCAACACAGAGTATGGATATATAATTTCTAACCATCGAAATGGCTACGTCAAAGGGATAATGGAAAAAAATAATTATCAAAGTGATCAATATTGCAATCACCGGCCTTCTCCCTCTCAGTCTTGTCTGCGTTGCTTGGTGGCATGAAGTCTTAGGTTTTTGGTGGTGAGGTCTCATCCACTTTTGCTTTCCTTGCTGCAATAAAAATTAAAATCAACATAAAAAGACATAGACAAATATCAACAGAAAACACAAAACAAGTGTGTAAAAACGAAAGATTGTTGACCCCTTTTGGATTACCCGGTCTGCCTTTTGCTGTGGATTTTCAACCCCTCTTTTGGCCCTTAGAGTTGAAAGGATTTGACTTCCTAACATTAGCAAAACCACGGGGGCAAATCTTTCTCGGATCACAAAACAGGGGAACTATAACAAGGGGTTGTTTCACCGGAGCCTCAAAACCAACATGAGCATGAGTCCAAACCATTTGTTTAAATTCTGAGTCACTTCCTTCATTCATTGAAGGAATTGCTCACGTAGAGGGTCGCACTTCAAGCCGGTAGAAATGAGGTCAGACATATGTCTCATAAACTCATTACCAATGGTCATGTGCCTCATCATTGCACTCTCCTCGACAGTGTTATCTTGCAAAGGGATGTTGAGATCTTTGGCTCTTTTTGTCCACCTGTGGTAAATCATAGCATCGGGGATGTCATTGACATTTTCAATGACGTACCTCAAAATGTGCCGACAAATCAATCCTTCAGTTTTTCACTTCCCGCAATCACATGTGGCTGCGTGGGTGACGGAATTAAACACCATCGTGCGGTCATAATCAGCTATTTCTCGGCATCTAGCAGTATACTTGTTGTTTTTGTCGGGTAGGGCAACGACTGCCTCACATCAACAACCACGGTGATGCAGTTCGCAAAGTCATGCTCAAACTGCTTATAAATTGTGCGAGTAAATACGGCTGCAGCTTTTTTAAGAAGCCCGCAATGAGTGATGGCCTGACCCTGCTGCCAAATCCCAAATGCATCTTCACTACACTCCATACTTCGCCAATTCTTCAAAATTTCTTCATATTGCTTAACAAAATCGATCAAGGCGACAGTGTGGTAGACAACATCTTTCAGAACCATGTTGGTTGACTCGCTCCGCGAAGTGGCAAGGAGACCAGCTGTAAAAACACTGCGTGAAAAATACGACGCCCACCGTTCTCGCATACTACATTCCATCAAATCACTCATGGTTGGGAATTTTGTAATTTTCCATCATCACCTTCCACGTACTGTCAAACTCCTCCACGCTCTCCACAATGTTCATACATTTGTACCATAAAGACTTGAAGGATGAATCCCCATGCAGCTTACTAAAATTTGATGCACAATTCTTCATTATATGCCACTGACAGAGACGGTGTTTGGACTTGGGGAACACAACATCAATGGCATTCATCATTGCCCTACACTGATCAAAGAAGATTACCTTTGGCTGTTTTCCATGCATCGACTGCAAGAAGGTTTGAAACAGCTACTTGAATGTTCCAGTTGTCTCGTCCGACAGCATAGCCATGCTGAACATGACATTGTGCTTGTGATGGTTAATGCCTACAAAAGGCATGCATATCATGTTGTATTTATTTGTCCGGTACGTGGTGTCGACAGACAGGACATCGCCAAAAACATCGTAGTTCAAAGCACATCGATTATCCCTGAAAAAAAAATTCATGAGCCGCCCATTGTCGTCGAGCTGATACTTGCAAAAAAAGAAAGAATCCGAACCGGATTTTTCACTGAAATAATCATACAACAACCTTGCATCTCCATCCTCCACCTTCGTCTCCAATCTCACACGGTTCATATGATTATATGCATCTCTCTTCGCGAATCCAACATTTTGCACGCCTCTGCATTCTTTGGCCATGAAATTGAACGCAGCGGTAACACCAATACCAGCCGAATTGAGAGCTTCCATTACGGATTTCTTGGCATAGCGCATGTGATGACTGGATCATAACAGAAATGTCTGATCAAAGTCTACGAGCTCGTAATTGTGCTCCTTGTCAAACATGACAACAACAATGAACCCAAATCATCCCTTGATACACTGATCCTCGTTTTACATTTCGTGCGGACCACAAGCTTCTTGTACATGCCTAGCTTGTGCTTATAGCTTTGATAATTAGGAAACCCCGTACTTGAACAGATAAACTTCGTAAATCTAATATTGGTGGTCTTCCCGAAATAACGTTGTTCTCCTTTACGAACACTAAAACCTTTCCAATTACCATACTCACAGTATAACAGATAAACTTGCTCCAAATCTGGAAACTCAGTGCCAATCGTTAATTTTTCCTCAAGATCAAAACAATTTCTTGCCGCAGTCAATCTACCATTAATTCTAACATCACGCTCTGTTTCTTCAACTTTTTCATCAACCATAGGTTCCTCTTTTTTTTGGCTCATTTACTGGAATTTCACTCTCCTTCTCATCATTCTCAACATCACGTTCTTCTGCTTTTATCTCCTTCAATAGAGTGCCCTTCTTATCATTCTCAACACTTCCTTCTTCTTCTATTTTGATCTCCTTCAATGGAATCTCATTCTTCCCAACACCTCCTTCTTCTGGTTTTGACTCCTTTACCACCGGATTCTCATTTAAATCAACGACACGTGCTTCATTTACAACATTCTTCAATGGCCCATTATTCTCCACACTAAAAAGCTTACTAGTTGTGGCACCCACAATATGACAATCTGTCTCCTCCTCACAATTTAATGGAGGATTAAAAACAGACTTAGGCCAATTACCAACAAACTTAGGCTTAACGACTCAAAAGGATTCGTCGTCATCATCATCAAATTTCGACTCAAACTTGCCAAAGTCAAAACCGGGTGGAGGCTTTATTAAACCCAAAGCCACATTCAAATCAACATCCCCAACTCCCATATTAACACACAAATTTCATCAACATCCACAATTCCACATTCAAATCAACATCACCAATTCCACCAAATGGAATTAACCCAAAAATTTCACCACCTGCAAATGTAGGCCAGATAAACTAAGATTATTAACACAAATTTTAACACCTAAACTTCTTCCCCATCTTCAATAATGGTACACACATTTATCGCATCAATTCTATTCAATTCAATTATGGGATAAAATTTACATCATAAATCCAAAAAAATAACAAAAACACAATTAAACTACGCAATTAACAAGCCCATTGCTGCAAAAAAGGGACGAAAATATGTTCAATCTCATAAGCTAAAATACACCAGAAACTTACTTCGAATTCGTCGTCGTCACAATCGAGATCGGGCTCAACACCATTCCGGCCAACTTCGACATCAATGGCAATGGAGGATTACACCACCAATTGATGGGCGGTTGAATCGAAGCTAACAATCCAAGCTCAAATTCGACGTATAAGAAGGGCCGTGAAAGGAACGAAGAATGAGGGATAGGAATCGAAGCCAACAATCGAGCACATGAAAAATGAGGAACGGAAAATGAGGGATATGAATCGAAGCTCAAACGAAGCCAACAATCGAATACATGAAAAAGGAAGGAAGAATGAGGGATAGTTGCAGAAAAAGCTTTTGAGGAATGAAGAAAATTCGCCGTTCACTCCAATACAAAATCCGGCGTTCACTCCAATTCACCGTCGCCGAAAAATCGAAAGGGTTTGAGGAATGAAGAAAGAGGGAAAGAAAGAAAAGGGTTTTTGAATTACAATGAAAAAATTATTACAATTATCTATCTCATCTTCCTTCCATCCTTACGTAAATCGGAAAATTATGTTTTAGCCATGAACATATTTACAGATAGAATCACAACTTATTACCGATCCGCTCTAAGCCATAAATAAATTTCATCGTCGGAACACATTCCAGCCAACTTCAACGTCGATGGCCATGGAGTAAAAAATTCGGCCATGAAGTCAGAAGTGGGGTCCACTCAAATGTTGACTAACAAGCTCATTTTGACTCAAACTAAACTAAGGTAAGCTACTTAATCCATGATTATAATATAATATTAATTTCAAATAAGAATAAAACTTTATTTTTATTATTGGCACTTTTACAAAAGTGATGACATGTCGCAATCTTAAGGGCACATGTATTGTGCCAACTACACAATATAAGCACCCGAGACAGCATAGGGACAAACTCATTACAGGTGATTGTCACTATCTGGACCTTACAAAAGATGGAGATACCTAAGTATCTCTATTAGTATGGGTAGTCTAACACATGATTAGCTCAATATTAGTATATGCTTCGGCCTGAATAAGGCCCGATCATTATATAACATAATGTGGGCCAACCCGATCGTAGAAAGCCGAGAATACAATCCAGCAGAAGTGTTAAAATAATATTATATCTCGTTTCCCTTCTTTGTGCTCCAAGTGAACACATCCTAGCAATGTATATTTGAAAGTCTCAACCTACAAACCAAAAAATAATTGGTATTGGTTAATACGTGTTTTAGAAAATTTAATTTAGAACCAGTGTGTTATGAATATACAGATAGTTAATTTTTAATTACTTATTATCCGACCAATAAAAAACAATGTATTTACATGGTTCAATCAACCGAAAAGTTTGAGAGCAACTAAAAACGCACTTGCTACATAAGCTAAGTGACCAAAACCTTGATTCTTTGGCCTTCTAAATATATAGGTTCACATTTTTCCCTTTCCTCAGACAACATGCATGTTAGCCTTTTTTTAGTAGTAAAATCGTACTTATAGAAGTGAAGAATAATACATAAAAATAAGTAGTGGAGGCGCAATAATGAACATATATAAATGCAGAAAAAACGACTTGTCATCTGTAGAATCTACATTTAATTTCATCTTCTTCAACCGTTCATAAAATATAATCCAATATACTCAAAGAATAAAGATATTTGGACAACAATTGTCCGGACAACGGTGACATATTCGCAATGAAATAGTCTTTCAATTTGTTTAATAATTAATATAATTAGTATTTTATCTATAATACTTTTTTCCACCTAATTATATGTTAATCTTTAAATTTAACTAATATTTCAAATTTTCGAAAATTTGTGCAAGATATTAATTTATTTTAATTAATATTACTCCATCCGTTCACGAAAAATTGTCTTACTTACTCATTTATATTTGTCCACAAAGAAATGTCCTACTTCACTTTTTCCAATCATATCAAGTCACATTCATAACAACTTTCACTCACATTTTACTCCGTCCACTCAAAACAAGTGAGACTCATATTCCACTCACAATAACTTTAACTTCATTTCACTTTTTTCACTCACAATAAGTAGGACCCTTATTCCACTAACAACAATTTTAACTTTCATTCCACTTCTTCCTCTCTTAATAAGTGGGACCCTAACTCTACTCACAACAACTTTACCAACTTTCTTAAAACACGTGCCGACACTCAAATGGGGCACTCTTTTGTGGACGGAGGGAGTAGAAATTAGCATATAGTTAAGGGTATTATAGACAAAACACTAATTATACTCCCTCCGTCCACGAAATAAAGCCCTACTTACCCCAAAATATTTGTCCATAAAATAAAGCCCTACTTACCTTTTTCCACTCACATCAAGTGGGACCTACAACAACTTTCACTCTAATTTTACTTTTCCCACCTATAATATGTGGGACCCCTATTTCACTCACAACAACTTTGACTCTATTTTACATTTTCTACTCACAACAAGTGAAACCCTTATTCCACTCATAAAATTTCAACTTTCAATCCACTTCTTCTACTCTCAACAAGTGAGACCTTAACTCCACTCACAACAATTTTACCAGTTTTCTTAATCTCTGTGCCGACACCCAAATGGAGCTTTATTTCATGAACAGATGGAGTATTAATTATTGAAAATAATTGAAAAACTATTTAATTACGAATATGTCACCGTTGTCCGAACAACTGTTAGCCAAATATCAATACTCATATTCAAATTTCGATAACATTGAAATAGGCCCTAAATATTGAACGTCCAAACATTTGTAGCTCTCAAATTATTTTGCTCCGTCTAGTCGCAGCTAGTACATATTTTTGGTGACCACATGCATTTATTAATTTAATATTTATTTTTCTGTACATGTCCTCTTGTAGAAAGTGAATAAATTTACAAGTAAACAACTGTTCTAAGTCCTTATTGTGAAATTAAATAAAGGCTATCATATGTCTATGGCTTTCGGCTCTTAATTGAAGTGATGAATCATTATAAAGCGTTGGGAAATTGATTACATTTGTTTCATTCAAATCAAAGCTATAGTAAAAGCGAGGTTGAATTAAATATGTAGCTTGTCCCTCTATCCTAAAATACAGCTATCCCATTCAATTTTTGTTTTCCGTCCCAATAGAGTTAATGGGTTAAAATAGTACTCCTTTTTTAAAAAGAAAGATAAATATTACTCCATAATTTTTAATTGATAAATACTATCCTAATTTACATGGATGCCTCCCTCCTTTTTATCTTTTTAAATAAAAATATAAAATTTATCATATTATGATTGTAACTACCGTAAATTCATCTTACCCCTTTTCTCTCCCATGGTGAAGTGAATGTTAGTCTTCTCCGATTCTTATTTATCGTCGTATTTTGTTGGTGTTTCTCTGATTAGTGACAATCTCCATTGATTTCTCAATTCCCACTAATTTCCTTACTCCGACACCAAAGATTGCAACTCAGTCGTGGTTTGCCATAGGACCAGACCAGATCCGCTACCGATTTCCCTAGTCCACATCTATGGCGGCCATTGTCTTAACTTTTAGATTCCGTACTCTATCGTTTTTGCTGCATTCACCTTTGATAGCAGAACCAAAATGGAGGTAGATCCCGATTTTCAAGGTCCGCCGCCGCTGCGCGATGCGACAAAGCAGGTAACTCGCTCCGACTATTTATCTATCTTGTTTAAATTCATATCTATTAATGTATGCTATTATTTCACGATATTGTTATGTTTTTCTCTTTTCTTTTTCTGTTAGTCAATCATGTATGATTTTTTTACCATAGGTTTTTCATGTAAGCTTTTATAGGTAATATCGTCTTTCATGTAGTATATGATTTATTATTACCATGTATGTTCTCATGGGTTGTTTTATGTTTCGTGTATGCCACCACCTGCTCCGATGAATGGGGTAACTCAATTCAACATTTTATCTCATGTTTGCTATTATTGGAAGTTATTCATGTATGATTCATATGTGATTTTCTACTACCATGTATGTTTTCATAGGTTGTTTCGCGTTTCATGTGTGCTCATGTTGCACTACTAGAAATTCGCTCATACATAACGGGTTGTTATGTATGTGCATACATGACCGTTATGTAAAGGTATGTTATAAAAAGTGCGCTCATACATAACGGCTATTAACCGTTATGTATGTTACTCATATATAACGGTTCAAATATAATATATAACGTTTTTGTAACCGTTATTAATAGTTAATATACATAACGGTTAGAACCGTTATAAAATGAATTTCATATGTGTTATATATGTGTCGATGAACAATATTTATCTTTATTTGTAATAATGCTTGTCGAACCGTAAAGAATTCATTGTTTAGATTTTTTTTTTCCCTATTTATAATTTCGAAATATGAATCAATAATCAATAATATTCTCTAAAACAACAAATGATACATATTTACCATCAAAACAAGGTCTACATATATTAAATCATCCAAACATTGTAGATCATTCAAACATTGTATTATTATCCAAACATTAACATAACTAGCCAAAATGCTATCTAAAATCAAGGTTTTCAATTCAAAGACATGAGAGTATATTTCCTAAAAAGTTTACAGTTTTCTTACATAAGCTAAGCCTCTTTTCTACCACAATTCCTTTTGATGTGCATGAAGATCCGATCGAGTTCTACAATAAAATGTAGAATGTTTGTTAGCATATATCTAATATTAATGTACCATGCAACATGTATTAAAATGAAACGACTTTAAACAATCTGCTGAGTGTGTGTATTGAGATAGTAAATGAGCAATCTGCTCTACTTACTCTCATCGGGGCATATTCCATAACTCATGAAACAATATTGCCTGTTAACCAAAGCATATGAAATTACGATAAAAAGAATTACTGCAAAACGAGTACGATTTGTCATAGAAACATGCCTTCATGTACATCCCTGAGTGTCTCATATGCAATCACTGATGCATCCTTCTTAAAGCATACGAACTAAGTTGAGACATTAAAATTAATACACATAACATGAACTGCAATGACAAAATGCAAGTCTATCATTAGATTGTAACAACAGAGATTAGTAAACGAGATAAGAAGAAGAAAAGATGGGAACATATTGCAAATAATCATCATTAATTAGCATTTCGAAATAGCTACACATCCTAATACTTATAGTGAAAATATCATTTTCTGTTAAAGGTTGAAATACTAAGTCTATTTTTCTACACATTATCCACTAAAGTCGGCTATATGTGTAAATTTACAAAATCCATTGATATTCACAACCACGCAAATTTCTTACAATTCATGTCTAAACAAATGGATTATTGATGCTCATGGTAGTGGAATAAAGGGATCCTAGGGAAACTCTCATTTTGCACATTAAATCACTTAAGAAAATAAACATAATTTACAGTAAGGTCAATGAATTTTGTAAGATTGAGTGACAGAGAAGTATAAAATAGGTGACTTATGGTGTAAAATCCCCCAGGAGATCTCTAGATAAAGCAGGAATCAGCCTTGCACACAGAAAATAAATGCCACAGAGAAAAGTAAGATGCTCAAACATAACAAAAAAAAAGAACATAGATTAACAGAAGTAATGTTGCATCAGAAGTATAAAGACGAGAACAAGATCTTGATGGATAATTCTTATATACGTATAAACCAGAGAATTCAGACCATTTACTAAGATGAAGTTAGTAGCAATTCCTTGATATTAAGTAAAGTATTTACAGAAAAGAGGGTGCATACATGCACTGACAGGTAAACAGCGCATAAAAGTTGATTTCAAGAAACAATGGAGCCTCATTAGCCATCTTCATATCATCCAAGAAAAAGACAAATCTGTATACCTCGTGTAATAGCATGATAAATAAGTATACCTCAATATTGGCTCAAGTGATAGCCTCCAATCCATTCTCAGTCTTGACAGAAGGCTTTAAACAATCAAAATCCTTATACAAGATAATTAGAGAAAGTGTTTGTACTAGAGGAAAAATCTCCTTGTAAAATGATATAATATTCGGCAGTGTTCAGCTTCTGTATGTCATGACAGCAGTTGCAAAAGAAATATATCAAATACTAAGGCATACATAATCATCAGAATAGCTTGAGAATTATTAGCTATTAGCCCCCTAGTACCGAAGTATAAACTACTATGTAGTACTAGTATATGTCAACCAAACAAAACGCTAGCTAGACTACACATTATTATCATTAATCAAACAAAATGCTAGACTAAAAATTATTTTCAATTTTAATTTATTTCAAAATGAACATATACACAGCCCAAAATTCAGCATATATATAATTAATTAACTGACTTACAATAAATTTTAAAAGATCAGCCTGATCCGCATCTGTCTCTAGATCTGTCTTGTTTTCATCACACTCAGCTTCTTCATTTTCCTAACATACGTTTACACAACAAGCATCAAATTCCAATTAAAATACTAGCTACTACTCATACGTAAGTACATATTGATAAAATAATCCGGTGACTGTAAAAATGGATAAATTTTAGTACTAATATTTACCTCGAGAGAATGAAGCTCGAGCTCAATGTTGGCGTTTGCAGTCTCTTCTTTTAAGATGGCCTGCTATAAATCTATAATCCCTTGCCGCTTTCTCCGTATCTCATTATGCTCACTAAGGCTATCCACAACTCTTAGAGCACCCTTAGGGTGCTCTAAGGGGTGCTCTAGCACTAGAGCACCTTTAGAGCACTCTACCCCTGCAACGCAAGGGTGCTCTATCTTTAATATTAAAAAATTCTCCATTTTCATTTATTAAATTAATTCATCTATTTGTAAATAAATTAAAATACACTAATAAATAAATAATACGAATTTTCCATTAATATTTGAAAATTGGAAAATTACATGCCGTTGACAATAAAAAAAAACACTACATAATTAAAAAAAAAATAATACATAAAACTAAAAATTACTTAAAAAAACTACGCCCACCCCCGACGTGCCTTCACCTCCTCCACCATCTTCCGGTGAACTTCCTGCTGCTCCGGCGTCATATATCTCGTGTCCCTGGAGACAATATCCAGGTCCATCTGATCATGTCGCTGCTGAAGATACTCGGACTTGAGGCGTGCACTTTCCATCTTCGTCCGAGTTGATTCCCGCATCGCCACCACGATCTCATGCTTGGCCTCGGCGAACTGGCTAAGTCGGGAGCTAACTCGATCCATGACGGAATCGTACTGGGACGACCCTTCGATCGGCTTCTTTCCTTTGCCCCTTGCCCTAGCCCTTGCCGCATCTCGACCCTCCGGTCGGGAAGGCGCGCTTTCTCCTTCGGTGGACTGGGCCTCCTCTACCGACGGTTGGGATTGAGAGGATGTGTAGTTGCCCTCCGCCGTAGTCTTCGTCCTCTTCATGGACTGTACGTCTGGGAAATTGGCTAGGTGGAACTTGGGGTTTTCCCTGAGGATCTCCCACGCCGCGAAATAGCGAAAGGCAGGCGCCTGAGCATTTGCCTGGTAGATCTGTTGGGCCTGGTTTTTTACAAACTCGTCATCGACGCCGCTTGGCCGGCGAGCATTTGCCTGCTGCCAAGCCGACATCCAGTGTTTCACGGCGGTCTGGATGCGGCCGAAGAAGCTCCTCACGGCTTTCTTGTTGAGAGCCAAGTTGAACCTCCGGTTGAAGCGCTCTTGGATAGCGCCCCAATATCTCTCGCCGGACTGGTCGCATCCGACGATGGAGTTGTTGGTCTCCTCCACCCAAATCTGTACAATGTAGGTGGCTTGCTCGTCCGTGTAGTTGTGTCGCTTGGACCGGACCGCGATGTGGATAGTCTAAGCTCAGCAGCCACCGGTTCATGAAATTCAAATAACTTTGAAGCTCTGGCAGGCTCAACCTCAACAATATGTTGAGATCGAAAACTTGTTCAGCAACAAGCACCCTTGAAAATTCTACATAGTCACCTTCCTGTAATGTGCTTAAACTAACATACAATGAGAATAACTGTCTGATTTGAAAATTAGAGCACCCTACTGCAGTTTGAGTGGCAGAATAAGGAAGTGGCTAAATGGTTGCAGAAAATTAAAGGATGTTACAAGGAAAAATACCAACAGCTCGGACTCTAAATAAGTAAGAATTTCTTATATCTGAGCAGTGTATTGGAGTTTAACTATCTATAACTCTTGCAGTTATCTATTGTAGTATATCCAAATCCTAATTTGAATCAAATAAAAAAGAAAACAAAAATCAGAAAAATAATATTTCTGGGTTCCAGCTCGTGGAATCAAATCTACACAAATTAGAATCCGCCAAAATCGTAAAATCACATAAATTTACCTGAATTGGTGGAAAAGGGTAAATCTAGGCGGAGACCCAAGTCAGACGGCGGCGAATTTGCTGGATTTGGGTGCACTGATTTCTGAAAGTTTTAGGGTTTGGAGTTTTTGATGTTTGAGTTGAGAGGGCTAGAAGAGAGCATACGAGAGAAGAGCGTGGGAGGGGGCGGCAGAGATGACTGGCGATGGATTTCTTCATTCTTCATTTCCATATCTCTGTCATTGCGCATTCTAAAGTACCCTCACATCACAATCATAATTTCATCAAAACTAAAACAATTAAAAGAACATTCAACTAAGCAATTTCAAAAATCAATGAAAGAATAAATACCTGGAGTGGTTAACGGCGGTGAGACGGAGTGTCGGAGTGGCGGAGCAGCAACGAGTCTTCGCCGGAGTGGTGGAGCAGCGTCGAGTTTCGCCGGAGTGGCGGAGCAGCCCGAGTCTTCGCCGGAGCGGCGGAGTAGCGACGAGTCTTTGCCGGAGTGGTGGAGCAGCGCCGAGTTTCGCCGGAGTGGCGGAGCAGTGCCGAGTCTTCTCCGGAGGGGCGGAGCAGCGACGAGTCTCCGCCGGAGTGGTGGAGCAGTGCCGAGTCTTAGCCGGAGTGGCGGAGCAGCGCCGATTTTGGAACCAGCGAGAGAGAGGCCGGGTGAGATTTACAGAGCGGGAAGATGGAGTGTGCAAGCGGAAAGAACGAAAAATTTGGGGGTTTCTGCAATATATATTAGAAGCGATTTTGAGAAGTGATATATTTTATAGCTGAAGAAGTATTCTACTTATCCTTGTTGGTAGAGTGGGTGCGGTGCCTCTCCCATACTTGAAGGGAGAGGGTTCGATTCTTCTTGGGTGAGTTTTTTTATTTGTTTCTTCTAACTTCTTTTTCTCTTCTTTTCTTTTCCTTTTTTATTTTAATTATTTCTTTTCTTTTCTTTGTTTACTTTTTCATTTCTTTTCTTGAATTATTTTTTGTTTATTTTTATCTCTATCTTTTTTCTTTTCATTTCTTTCCTCTGTTACTTTTTTACTTTTTTCTTCTCTTCTTTTTTCTTTTTTTATCTTTATTAAAGAAAATGATAAAAAGTAACTAATAGTTGTTATTAATTTATAAATAAAGAAAAAAAAGGAAAAGAAACAAAAAATAAATGAAGCAATAAAAAAAGAAAAAGAAAAGAAACTAAAAAAAATTCCTTTCTTGAATTATTTTTTGTTTATTTTTTGTTTATTTTTTCGTCTATTTTTTATTTGTTTTTTTTTCTTTTTTCTTTTCATTTCATTCCTTTGTTACTTTTTTACCTCTTTCTTCTCTTCTTTTTTTCTTTTTTGTATCTTTATTTAAAAAAAATGATAAAAAGTAACTAATAGTTGTTATTAACTTATAAATAAATGAAAATTAAAAAAAAAGGAAAAGAAACAAAAATAAAGGAAGCAATAAAAAATGAAAAAGAAAAGAAACTAAAAAGAAATGTAACACACTTACATAACGGTTACGTAACACTAAATTAATAACCGTTATTATTGCTGATAGGGGCACACTCATACATAACGGTTACGTAACACTAAATTAATAACCGTTATTATTGAGGATAAGGGCACGCTCATACATAACGGTTGGCATAGGAACCGTTATCTCTGTTAAGAAGATGCACATATATAACGGTTTTCTTAAGAACCGTTATGTATAGTGTGATATGTATGCGCAAATTTCTAGTAGTGTTGATGCAGTTGTTCATGTATGTGTTTTTCATGTATGGTTCGACTACCATGTATGCTTTTTTTTACGTTGTTTAGTGTTTTCATGTATACTAATATGTAATTTTCACGCGTGGAATGTTTTCATGTAAGCTTCTATAGTATGTTTAGTAATTTCATGTATTCTACTGCAGTTGTTCATGTATGATGCTATTTGTATAGGATGTAATTTTTGTGAATACGACAAAGACCAAAGGGTGGAGAATGACAAAGTCGGTGGATGATGAGGAGGACGACAACTAGAGATAGGTTGAAAGACTTTCGTAAATTTTTTACATTTTGTAATTGTAATTTCATTTTAATTCGTGTATAGATCGATCATGTATGTTATGTTTATTTAAATAAGTATTTAAGTTTATTTGATATTCGTTAAAAATGATCACCAGAAAAGATTTTCTAGAGTTTGGTCATGTATATATGCATATTTCATACTCATGTATGACACTTGTGTACACATGTATATCTTGGTACGTATTTCATGTATGGTACTTGTATATTTTTAGACATTTGTTAATCATGTATGCTACTCATGTATGACCAGCATACATGAAAACATTTCTTGTATACTACTCATGTATGGAATTCATGTATGTTATTCATGTATGACTAGCATACATGAAATGTCATGTATGCTGGTATTCATGTATGCTGGTCATCATATATGTTGCCGGAAAAACTCGTCGGAAAGTCACCGGAAAATTCTCGCCGGAGTTGACCGCTGGCGTTGACCGCCATTGCCGGAGTTGACTACCGCCGCCAGAAAAAATGGTGAAAATTGTTGTTAGGAGTGAGAGATGAGAGAGGAAGAACAAAAAAAATTAGAATAAAAATTAAAAAAAAATAGAAAAGAAGAAAAATGGCATGCTAGTCATTTTACAAAATTTAGGAGTATTATTTATCTTTTATTTATTTTAAAGTATTAGTATCTTTTATTTTTAGAATGGAGTATTTTAAGTTTTCAATCGTCCAAATATTTGTTTGACTTGTACGTAATGTTATTTAAATTACATTTTTCAGTTTGGATGAATAAAATATAAATGTGTTGGAATCGGAAATTAAGTATATGTAATTTTTGCCTTTGGAAATACAGTACTTTGTTTTTGTAATATGTGTGGAAATGAGAAATGAATATCAACTTAGGTTGAATGAAGTTAATTAAATTGAATTTTAGCTGCAAATAATATTAACACAATTTAATTATAATGGTATCGTCGAATAACTTAAAACGACTCACGATGAACAACTTAACCGATATGATGCTCAATAAGTATTTCATAACAAGTTAAATTAAAATAGTAGTATTAATCATTAATTCACTTAAACCGTAGAACAATATACATATTGATGATGGGTGTTATTTTTGGAGCCATGCCCTCTTTAATCATTACCATAACCCACAAACTTAATTTCCTCCTGCTTAATGAATCCATTTCCCCCTAGGCCTACGTTCGGATCGAAAGAAACAACATATATTAGAAATGAAAAAATAAAATAGAAAGAAAAATAATTAATTAGTTGAGTAGCTGCTGCTGCTGCTTTTCCTTGTCCTTGGTGGAGTGCACGCGCCCATCCGTTCCCGCCATCATGATGTACTTATCCTTCCTGGTGAGATTGGTGCACTCGAAGCCCAGCGTCCCTCCCACCGCCCTCTGTATGTAATTCGCCACCTCGATCGCCGTCTTCCCGCCCCTCACCGTCAGCTCCGGCGGCAGCTCGTTCAGGAACGTGATCTCGTACGTCGGCCGCGGGTTCATGAACACGAAGTACGGGTCCAGCACCTTGTACCCACGCGCCGTCGTGCCGTAGAACACGCTCTGCTTCGTGCTGATCGCCACCGGCACGATCCGGTCGCTGAGCTCCGCGAACAGCGCGCTGAACCGGAGCAGGAACGGCTCCCGGCAGGTGGTCCCCTCGGGGCATATCACCAGATCGCCCTCCTCCAGCAACTTCCTGATGTTGGCGGCGTCGCGCTCGCGCTCCCGCGACAGCGCCACCGCCTTGATCGGCGAGATGAGCTCGGAGAACTTGCTGATGCTGTAGGTGACGCAGCTGATCTTGCGGCCGAGCGCCACGGCGGTCACCACGGGGTCGAGGACGGTGCGGTGGTTGCAGACAAAGAGCACGCCGCCCTGGCCGGGACGAGGGGGCGGCGGAGGGGTGCCCTTCACGATGAGCTTGATGCCGAGCATCATGTAGTTGTAGCGGACGATCCTCTCCGGGAGAGGGATGTTGAGGTAGACTCTGATGAGAGATAGAACGATGCCGATTGGCATCCAGAGAAATGTGACCAGTGCCACGAGAGGCGTCGGCCGTTGAACCAGACGCCCCTCGTGGAAGATGATCGGAGCCAGAAGCTTGTTTCTTGCTAATGCTTCGGTTTTTGTTCGAGGTACCATGTATCCCTCCTATAACAATCAAATAGTAATTAATTACATCTCTCGTATTTTACTATCGTTAATACATGTTGCGTGTGTAATGGATTCAGTTTTGTACTCTAGCTATATATATTTGAAATAGTCAACAATATTAACAAATTACTAACTAAAATTGAAAATTGAAACGTAAAAATAATTACAAATTTAATTAGATGGCCTAAAACAAGATATTGTATATGTGTGTGTATATATATATTACAAAAAATTATAGTATAAATAAATACCACTCCAGTATTCGTTGTGGAGGGGGGCGGGGTGTGGTGTAAATGTAAAGGATTGTGCCAAAAGAAATAGTGGGCTTTAATGAAGCACCTAACCACTAATACGGCTTTTACAGGGTGGTTTCGAAGACTTTCTTCATGGGGAACTAAAGAGTCAACGTAAAATAAATGAATCAATATCATAGATGTATGTATATGTAGAGAATTTCATTTAATATGGTGATACAGTAATAAATAAAATACGATAAATTAATACAACACTTATTTTAGGGAAAACAACGACCATAAGAAAAAAGCACTGTCCGGATTAGAAGTCGTCAAACCAGCTAGCATGAAATATGCATGGGGTCATCTGATAACTATGTTTGTCTAGAAAGATATAAAATTCGTACCCTTTCAAAAGGGAATGATAAAATTGTTAAAAATCTCAACAAACTTACCTATTTTAATTTGATTATATTGCAATTATAACTTTGTCTAGATCATGGAAAAAAAAAAAAAAAAACCATTCATCAACTCATCCAATCAATTCACATAAAAAAAATCTCTTATTTTTATAGTATAATAGTAAGATTTTTGTGATGGAAATGAATTGAAGCAAGAATGAAAACTGACCTTGCATACGGACATGAAGTCATGATCGGTCTCTCTATCACCGAGGCCTAAATCCGGCACGTCAGCGCCACATTCTCTAACGATCGCCGTCCGTTTGTGGTCCCCGACCAGCACTCCGGGCTTCTTCACGAAGCCCGTGGCCCGGCCCGATCTCGTGACCTCCAGCTCCGTCCCAAGAACCTTGTCCGCTCCGAGGTAATTCTTTACAAAGTGTTCGACCATGATCCTAGGATTCGCCGTCACGATGTACCTCTTCCCGAACGAATTGTACACGTCCCACGCGTCGGGCCGGACGTCCTCCGCGTAGAACTTGGGCAGGACGGACCGGGCCACGAGCTCGATATCGCGGATCTTCAGCCCGGCGAAGGCGATGAACACGAGAGTCTGGATCGCTAGCGACTCCGACACGAACACGTACACGAAATATACAAACGGGACCGACGCTAGAAGTAGTAGGGCCCGAATAAGGCTGCCGGCTTCCAACGCTATGAGCATGAAGTAAGGGAACGCGCTGCTCGATCGAAGTAGGGTTCCGTCTAAGTCGGCGGCCACGGTCTGATCCGATCGGCCGTCGCTGCTGCATTTCGTTATCGGCTCGAAGCGCGGGCGGGCGACCATTTTTCTAGGGAGAGAAAGGGTGCCGGGGGTGGGAGAGAGAGAATGAATGTGTTGTGACTTTTGTGTTTGGTGCTCAATGTGTGTGTGTGTGTGTGTGTGAGCTAGTTAATTATGTTACATGGAGGAGGGAGGGGTTTAAAAAGAAATGAGATTAGGGGAAGAAATTGGTTGGTGGTTTTGCGCAATGAAAATGTTATGTGGTTGATGAAAAGGATACATTCATATTAATTTTTATGTTATTTAATAATATTATTCTTAATAGTATATATATGATTGGCTGGTGTGAAGTTAGCTTAAATTGGTGGCAGTTGTGACGAGAGTGAGCAAGTAGTTGAATGCATATGTTAACATTCAATTAGCCTACTTTTTAGTTTTTTTTTTTTTTATGCCGCCCTACCCGAGCCATTATGAATTAATGATATATGGTCTTAACCAATTTTGTGTGTGTGCATAAGTAGTAGTATGTAAGATATTTTGGATGTTAATATACAATTAATAGATGATATACCATTTTAATTAAAATGTTATCGTTATTGGATTCATTGTGTAAATATATATCACTGATGTTGGATCAGTTCATATATAATCTATCAATTGCAAACTTAATTACTAAGCCAAACTCAGTAACACAATCACAACATTTGAAAGTTTTACTATATAGTAGTACTATGACTTATGAGTGGATAGCATTAAGTGACATTGTCTAAACACACACGCACACTATGTGAACTCGTGAGTAAGAGTAATAATTCAAAATTTTAAACTTTTCCACGGAGAATAATAAAATCTTTTTTTTTTTTTTTTTTTACTTTGGATGTTCACTTGGGGATAGAATAATAAAATCTTTAGTATGTGTTCTCTTGGAATGAAAAGGAGTGAAAATAATGGATAGTATTATATTATCATCTTATTTCTTGTTTTTCGGGTACCCTTTTACCTTGCTCAAAATATAATTTTATACCTATGTAATGAAGGTTTAATTAATATTATATATACCTCATTTTACCTCTATATTTTAGACATTGCTTCCTTTATCCATCAATTTCATAAAAAGTGAACAATATATAAAAATTGTGATTTTTCCTCGAGGGTATAATATATTATCATTCATACTAATATAAATTTGTGGTCCCTAGTATTAGACGTAAATTTATACCTCATTATATTATCCCTCGATTTAGAAGTATAGAAAGCAAACACATTCTTAATCTTACATTTATGCGTGTTCCGGCCGAGTTTCTAATTATTTTCGTCAATGATTATGATTATTAGACCAAGTAGAGTTACTAAAAAAAATTGAATTGCATGTGAAAAAAAAATGAATTGTGTAGATAGAATAGAATAGGAACATGAACCTTTTCAAGGAAATGGAAAGATCAAAATAGTTACAGATCAATATGTAATAAAAGCATCTGACAATTTATACAATTCTGACGTTACAAATATTTAATTAGATGCGAAGTACAAATAAATTGGCATTTTGGTGAAAGAAATCCTGAAATGTTCAATATTTTTATTGTTCAGTGACTAGCTATATGCATATCAAAATAGCTCTTCAGGACATTAAGATTTTGAAATTTGGAGATTGTTATTGTTACTATTATTACTACTACAACTACTATGCTGATGGACGTTCACGGTGTAATTAAATAATTAATTAAGATGGCCGAGTTTAAAATTCGATTTACTTTCTTCCACTGATCCGCTCAAAGAAAAGGGTATATGTTGTACTCAACAAGTAAATGATCCATAAAACATCATATAATTAAATATGTAAATATATCCAAACAAGGTTATAAGTTATTTTAGTAAAATAAAAATATGTTATTTTCTTAGTGAAGGATGTAGGAGTAATTTAATGAAGCATATAGTTTTCGAATGGTAAAATTAAAACAATAGTAACACAAGTCTTTAGTAAACGAGAAGTTTTGGGTAGGGTTGCTCCAAATTATGAAATTAAGTGTGGCAATTTATTGATTTCATAAAATTATGGTCCGATTAAACATCATGTATCTAAGAAAAGAATTAATCATCTAGTACATAATTGTGCTTAATATTAATACAGTAGTATTATTTTGTTACTACTTTCTACTATCGACAATATGCACGCATTGCATGCGGATGTACATGTACACTGTGGCTGTGAGTGAGAGAGAGTGAGACGAGACACCCATAATTCGATATTGGCCCCACAGCCGTTTTAATAGATTAACCTTTGAGTTCACTGCCGCATTTAATATTTCTAACAACATTCCACACATTAAAGGTTTTGTTTAGATGGAAATTGGAATACAGGTTACAAATTACATTAGCAAATCACAATTTTCACAATCTCATCACATTGCAAATAAATTACACACAAATACAAATATTATCAAATAGGAAGAAAATTGAAAACTCCCCTTTTAGTGGAACAACTTATACCATAGACTTCTTACTTTAAAAATAAGATTATGGACTTGAGCTAAGCTTCATAGTCTCGACTCTCCACTCATGAAAGGTTACCTCATTATTATACAACACAAAAGTCTACCATGCATTTTCTTGCAATAGAGAGTTAATTTTTTTATTTTTTTTTTCTAAGCTTTGGTATTTTCCATCTTTTTTTGTTACCCATTTCTGTTGGCACCATCTTCTATATCTTCTACGTACCCACACTAAATAATTCAAATGACATTCTTAATTTGTATCGAATTTATATTGTCGCGTTGCAGATTATATTCTATCAAATATTTAAGAATTTTAATGCACATCGCCTTGAGTTGCACAAGCTCATTAATTTATAATTGAAAAGTTCAAAAGTAAAATTTAACATTTTCACCAAACAATCATAAAGTTGGTATTAATTTATTAAATTGAAACTTATAATAGAAAAGCAAGTAGCAAGCAAGCTTTTGCTGTGTTTTGCCCTTGATTCTAGTTTAGAGGCAGTTAATTAGATCTGTCACCGTCAACTACCGCACAACTTACATGCATGCAATTGAATTAAATTTTTATTATCGTGTTTATGAAGAAAGAGCTAACTTGAAAGCAATTAAATTCCATTATTTTGGAAAACTCAAATTCTCGTCTAATTTGTGAACTTTGTAGTCGATGAGATTGGAAAGTTCCTCCTTTTGTCAAAACATACTTTTAATTGGACTCTTATATATGAATATTATTTCTGATAAGATTCGCACGTAAAATTATTATACTAATTCGATGCGCTTTAAAATCCATTATTACAAATTGGTTTTGGGTGATTTATTTGAAAATATAATTTTTTTTTAAATAACTAAATATATTATTTTGTTTGAAAGAATCACATTATTAAAATTGAAATTATATCTAAAAGAATCAAGTTATTGTTTGATCTAATTGATAATAAAATTAAAATTAAATGCAGCACATGTAATCTAATAGAAACATATGGGGAAAAAAAATGTTAGTGTTTCGAGGTCTGCGTGCGTAAGTTAAAAAAAAAAAATTCACTTCAAAACATGTTTTATTCTGAAGGAGTTTTGCCGTTAATTAAATCTATCTTCGAAATGATTTCCAATAACTACTTAAAAAAAAGTACGACCTGTTAATAAATTTTGTTGGGTGTCTTGATTTTGATAGCAAGATAATTATGACCTAAACAATAATGATGACCACAATTATGATTAATATAATATTAAATTTATATGATGATTCTTGAAGAATTATTAAGATGTGAATTTGACAAGAAAGGAAGAAGGTGAGAATATCTTTCCAACCCACCCAGAATTTACATCTAGCGATGTGTGCATGTCTACTTTTTATGGCCAGAAAAAAAAGGAAAAAAAATTTATTCAATAAAAAATCGTGAAGGAAAAGTTTCGACCAGGGAATTATAGCCACTTGGCCTGTATATATTGGTACACATTCTCGCTCATCTAGAGTTTTTTTTTTTTTTTTTTTTTTTTTTTTTTTTTTTTTTTTTTTTAATCCACTTGGTATCTAGAGCTTCTTTTTATATATATATATATTGAGATGTTTCATTTATTTTGATCTTTTTTCAGAAAGAAAGTAATTAACTTTTCAACCGATCTACTTTTTTTCTTTTTACTGAATAGTAAAGACACAAGATCATTAGAAAGGAGCGAGTACTAGAGAGGCATAATTTAATAATTCTATACTATATACTATTGATTTTTGTTTTCTTGAAAATGGCTAGGCTTTTGTATTCATATTTATTCGGACAAATATGTGGGCAAAGTATATCCAATTAATGTAAAATTAGCATGTAGCTTCAGTCGAAAATCAACGAGAAATTATTATTTAATAAAATTAAAAAAATTAATATTTGATAATTGCTTGTTAATTTTATTTTAGTTTGTTTTAAGTAATACATTGAAAATTCAAATCTAGTATACCCATTTCTATAGATAATTTTCAAAACCCTCTTTCTTCTCAAAACTGACGTGAAACAAAAATTATTTACTTCTCAAAGAGATTGTCTTGTATTGATTTTGTATGAAAATTGACGTGGTTCTTTTTTATAGCAAATATCTATTTATCTCACATAGACCCGTGAGTTTATCAAATGTTAATTGTTAAATGTTAAATGTTTTTAGATGCGTATATACCTTACAATTAACAATTTTGTATGTACTTTATAATATCTCATGTTACAAAATTGAAAAAATTATAATTTTTGACAATTTAGTAATTAGTCGAATTAACTTTTTTAATTCTTTCAATAAAAATAAAATAATTTATTCAACTAACTAATTATCAATGGGCAAGTTCGATCTTAGTTTTGGGGGCGCATGTTATGCATGTGCCTTATTTAAAAGAGAAAAAATCAAATTTTTAAGAAAAATATGTGGGTTAAATGGCCTCCAACTAATTGGTTTACACTTCACGTTGTAGTTTATAATCCAATCATATTAATCCCTATTTATAGGAGCTGGGGGATTCTTGATGGATTTTTAATTTGATGTGGATGACTTCTCTTTGCCCATGTTACTCGACACATGTTGGCATCAATAAATCATATAATTCTATATTCTTTAATTAGTTGGTTTTTGCTTTTATTTAAATCAATGTAATTTATATCCAATTTAAGTTAACAAAATTAATTCAGGTAATCAATATGCATTCTATATAGTCTATAATTTAATTTTTATTTTTATTTGTAATTTTTATAAGTTGAACTTTAAATATAGACCAAAATTCCGACTCAATATCATAGTTTGAAAATTAAACTAAAGATTCATAAATCGACACAATAGTGTTAACTCGAATTCTATAATAATTGAATTTGAAGAAACTATTTAGTTGATTAAAATTATTTACTTGGTCAAATTAAATTGACAGTGTAGCTCGAATGATATCACTCAAGCACGTCAGCAATTGAATGCAGTTTTAAGATAAAAGCATACACAAGCGTAGCCTTTTATTTATGTGCGCAATTAGTTAATTCTCATTAAAAATTAATGTGGGATATCAAATTATATAATGAATTAATATAGAACAAAAATATAAAATCTAATTTAAATAAAAAGTTTAAATAAAACTTCATTAACTAAAATGGAAGAGCACCCGATATTATAACATAGATTCACAAGATTGAAATTTATTTTATTTATATATTAAAAGTGTAGACGATGTAGGGGTTAAGCTTGCAAATATATTCACTTGTTTAAAAAGATTTTCATGCTTTGTGTAAAGGTCCTTATTCCGTATTTAATTATGGAAGTTTTGAGAATATATAAATATTAAATAATAAAATAAAGGGATAAAATGCTTAAAAGAGGATTTAATATAAATAGAAAGACTCAATGAAGATTGTGCCGCGTAGAATTTAAATTTAAGGAGAAGCTTCGAATCCATGTCGGTATTAATTAATAATATATACAGTAATCTCTATTAAGGAATACTTTTGGAACTGCAGAAAATATGACAAAATAGAAGGTTATTCCTACATAGAGTTTGAAAAAGAATTTTTAAAATTTTTCTAATTTAAATGTATATGAACAATAGTTATATATTATAATTACTATATATATATATATATATATTGTATAATGTATTATGTGTAAATACATTTATTGATTTATTTCACCAAGAATATGCAAAGTCCATGACTTAAAAATATCCATTTAATTTGTTCGACAAGTTGGAAATACTTTGGGTTCAATAAGAAAGTGATCATATGGACGAACTGTTGAAGACAAACAAGTTAAAGAATATGGTTACAACAAAAAAATATGAAGTTATTGTCATAAACAACTTTAGAAAAGTATTTTAAATTAATTTAAATCTATTGTAATGATATAAGTATATATATGTGTGTGCGCGCGCCAAAATGAGAGTTTATTTTTAAATAGAGTATTACTTTCTGAAGGTTCTACCGTAGATAAATGTATACTATATGATAAAGGTTCAGCACTTTGGTAATATGTTGTGTGTTTCTATTTGAAACAATTGGCCAAAGTCTAACGTGGACTATGTCGCACTAAATATCATGTGATGACTGTAAGTTATTATGTTAAATAACAACTTATCTTTTCATTAGAAAAATAATACGGAGCATCAGTTTGTTAATAGGCACTTATCATTAAATTCTATGACATCAGTATTTCAGCTTCTCCATTTTCATTTGAATTCCTAATATACGTACGTACATCATCCTCAAATAAAATAAAATAAATAAGAGTAAATAATCAAAAATAAATAAAATGTTGAGAATATTTTCTTTCGTTTAGGTTTAATTAATTAACTATTGAACACCCTATATATATTAGTTGAGCTTTGTTTGGTCACACCTACTTAGGCGGCTTTCTTATCAAATTACGTTTAAATAAATAAAAATAATAATAAAGATAGAGAACAACTTTTATATAATTGACCTGACCCCTCACAGTCGTATGATACCAAATATCGACCGTAATAACCAGCCGGAATTTGTTGGAATAAGTCATTGTTACACTTCTGAAACCATAACCATCACGCCTAACTGAATTCGGATAATTACATAAATTGTAGTCAAATCTAAAGCTAGAGTTTAATTGTTTTCTTTGTCACCACCCCAAACTTGTTTGGACATGCCATTTAATTGAATTATAAACAAATTAGGTGAGGTAATTGGATGTCGTGATCATGATTTTGTGTTGCTTTGAAATATTTGATGATCGAGTATCAAAGTTGATCTTTAATAAGATACTACTAAACTATGAACACATCTTTAGCCTTGAACATTACTCACTCTAATATTAGCCTAATATATGATGTATAAAAAAACTACAGAGTTATGTTGGAAACCACCGTAGTGATGCACGAAAAATAATTTCTAGTATATTTTATATATATTGAGATAAGCTGATAAGGTTATATTGTTACTAGGGTGCTAAAATACGTTTATACCCATGAATAGTGTCTAATTATTTTATGCTACAGTAAAGTATTGCACCAATTTCATTGTTTAATGAAAAAAGAAGGTATAGTTAATTAATGCTGCATTAAACAAATATACGCAACTGTACTATTTAATAAAGTGTTGGAGATATTATGAACACAAACAAAGACACTGTTTCTTTGATTAATTTTTTGATTGATTTTGCCAGCTAGCCTTATATAGGTTTAACGAGGACTATATGCATTTGACTAGTTTTACATTACCAGCTAAATAACCTAGTCCGATTCTTTGATTTTAGAATATTATGAATAAATATTATACATTAGTCTCGCTCGAGGTGCCAGGCTTCTTTCTGGTACGTTTATTAATAAAGAAAAAATTGCTTATTAAATATAAAAACATAAAAAATCGTGGAATTACCTTTTTGTGAGAAAAAGATTTTTGAACTGTGACACTTCGTGTATGACTGCCTTATAAAAAGAGAACTTTTGCCATAGTTATATGTGCATTAAAACACAATATTTGGTCCACCTTCTACATAAATTCTGGTCAATATTTGCACTTTGGTACGGATTTACCCTTAATAAGGAGGGCGCAGGTCGCGGGTCGATCGGTCTGCTAAATCAGGTACAAATATAAGTAGTTTGTACCAACTTGCAACACAAAATTTTCTGTTGTTATTTTTCTCCTTCCATCAATCGATGCTCTGTTTCTAGTGATTTAATCGTTTTTCTGTTCCGTTCATCAACTTAGAAAGTTAAATCTGATCAATTTCATCCCAAATTTCGTCCAAATCGCTCGGACTTTGGAGAAAAACGGATTATGTTTCAATTTCTAGGGCCTTTCCGTCGTCGGGATGTTATTCCTGTTTTTCGACGTCGTTGTCGGTTGTTTTTTTATTTCCGACGCCACAGTTTAGGTCGTCTTTATATTGTGACTCTGTTGGCGATAGTGGTGAAGCTTCGTCGTCGTTCGTCGGAGTTATTTCCGATGCGAGTTTTCGAGTTTGTTATTCGCGACTTCGTACTATTGGTACAAATGGATTATGTTTGTTCCAGCTGTAACAACATTTTGGAATAATTGGAACACGTAAGACTAAAATTGTACCAAATGTACCAGAACCGTAATTGCGTATAACAAACCCTAATTGGGAACTAATAAACCATAAACCATAAAACCTAATTGGATTGAAATATACCCTAATTGGATTGAAATAGACCCGGTGTTTTGGGGTGAGAGGGATGTGATGAGATGGAGTCTTACCAATCACAATGAGTTTTCTGTTTCATCTGCTTGGGAGAAGGTCAGATGTCGGCTCCCTACGCAAACTGTTTTTCGATGCTTATGGAATTAATTGTTTTACTCCTACTATTTCTATTATTTTTGTAGCTACTTCTTTTTATGATAATCACTATTGATGCCCGCGTCATATTTCTCTTGCTTCTAAGTCAATGTTGTCTTCCTAGTTGATGGTACCGGCCTCGTCTTGGGCCCGACCTAAGACCCAATCTAGGTGGGCCTATACATTCAAGCTCGGCCTAAGAGCTCAGCCCAATTACAGTCGACGCCTACCTTGGAGACCAAGTTACGAAGCCCTACTTTGGGGGAGGATAGAATCCTACTATGAATGGGAATCGGATATGCATGTACTAGGAAACAAGATATGTATAAGGAATCCAAATCCTAGAGAGATTAGGGCTCAATTCAAGGCTTATAAATAGATGCTAGATTAGAGGTTTAGGGGGATTCAATACTCTTTGTACTCTCAAGTATAATAAAAGCTCTCTATATTCTCTCCGTGGACGTAGATCGCATTGATCGAACCACGTAAATCTTTGTGTCGTCGCATTATTGTTATTTACTGCTATCTCTGCAAACCCTAGATCTATCATTGGCGCCGTCTGAGTTCGCCCCTTGAACTCAGCTCGGGCGGTGGCGTAGTACCAGCCCGCACTCTTCTTGAAAAGGAAGAGCTCGTGAATGAGCTCGGCGGAAATTTGATAACCCTTATCAATCGCCGCAACACCCAAGTCGGTAAACTGCCTAAAAGAATTCGGCATTATCTGCCCTAATGCTAGTCCCAACCTCTTCTGGAGCTCGGAGTAGGGCTCGGGGAGGGGCACACGAAGACCAGCGTGCAGACTGTCCTCGTAAATAGTAACAAACCCCAGTGGAGGAGAGCAGGCCCTATCCTCTGGGCGCGGTTTTACTAAATCGGCATTCAAAGGAAAATTATAGGTTTGGGCGAGCCACCTAATCCTAACCTCATCTAAGGATGAGGGGTAATCAGCCACCTTCCCCTTCACAAGTGGGGGCACTGGTAAACTTTCAATAATAGGTTCAGAAGACTCTAAGGTAAAAATCCTAAACTCTACGCTGTCGGCGACGACCCTTGCCGGAAGAGGGTCACTATTACTACTAGACTGAGAGGGGGAGGCCATACTTACTTGGGAAAGTGAGCAGAAGTCTTCTGGAGCGGTCGTGAATGGAAGTTTTAACGGCGTGAGCACCGGCGGCGCAGCGATACGGGAAATTGAAGCTTTTGCGAGGGATAGAGGAAAGTAGAAAAATGGTTTTCTGGGACGGAAAATTTTTGATATAGCGGCGGAATTGAAAAAGCAGGATAGGGAAGACGTTTCGAATCCCACACTATACGTATTTGGATCCCGCCGCTACATCTACATGTCTTCTTTCCTCTTTTTTGGGGGGGGATGTGATGGTACCGGCCTCGTCTTGGGCCCGACCTAAGGCCCAATCTAGGTGGGCCTATACATTCAAGCTCGGCCTAAGAGCTCAGCCCAATTACAGTCGACGCCTACCTTGGAGACCAAGTCACGAAGCCCTACTTTGGGGGAGGATAGAATCCTACTATGAATGGGAATCGGATATGCATGTACTAGGAAACAAGATATGTATAAGGAATCCAAATCCTAGAGAGATTAAGGCTCAATTCAAGGCTTATAAATAGATGCTAGATTAGAGGTTTAGGGGGATTCAATACTCTTTGTACTCTCAAGTATAATAAAAGCTCTCTATATTCTCTCCGTGGACGTAGATCGCATTGATCGAACCACGTAAATCTTTGTGTCGTCGCATTATTGTTATTTACTGCTATCTCTGCAAACCCTAGATCTATCACTAGTCAAATTGAGTCTGTTGATCATATTTTTTTGTGGAGTGATGCGGCTAAATTACATGGGTTGACTTTGCTACTTGGTTTCCACTACACACACTCCTCTTCATACGAGCACAAATATTGTTTGTAGACTTGTTTTGTGGAAAAATTCATTTCATTTCCTCGTGCACATGTTTGTCACATTTCGTCTTTGATTCCTTGTCTTGTTTTGTGGTTTTTGTGGACGGGCATCGAGTTGTTCCATTTCGGCCATCTTGCATTATTGGCAGGTTACACACCACTTACAGTTGTTGGTGGTGGACGGCAAACTTTTAGTCTCCCATTGGTCAAGTTGCTTTCATGTCGGTTGATGTTCCGATAGGCATGATTCTCCGGTCTCTGATGGTGTTATGGGCCTCTCCCGAGCCTCCTTAAATCAAGTTGAACACAGATGGATCTGTTGATGCATCTCAACAAAAGGGAGCCGGGGTGGCCTTTTTAAGGATCACTCCGGCCACCTTCTTTCTCTCGTTTCATCTGGCGCCTTGGATCTCCTTAGGTCAGACACGACCTGTCCAGGATCAGAATTTTGCTTTGACGAGTGCAGACCCGATTCTCCCACATCTTTAGAGAGAGGCAATCACCCTGATGATTTTTTAGCTCAACGAGCCCATCAGGTGACTCACTTTAACACTGTCTCCGACTCTCCGCCCCCGCTACTTCTTGTTTTTAGGATGGATCAATCGGGATATCCTAACTTTAGATTATGTTCTAGCTAGATGCACTTTCTTGTTTTTTCGTTTTTGTTTTGTTCTTCATGATGTTTTCGAATTTTGGTTTTCTCGGATTAGCAACTTTTGGGCTAATTCTTGTTTTGTTTGCTAGTTTTTATTTTCTCATTTTGCCGAAAAGCCATGTTTGTCAATGTTTTGCTGATTTAGTTATTTTTTGTTCGGGTTGGATCCGTCACTTTTGGGTGTTACCTCATTTTGTACATTGCTCGATTGTTTGTGTTTATGGACACCTAACCCCTCATCCTAATGGGTGTTTCGATAAAAGAAAAGACTTTAATTGGGGATTTATTAATTCAACAAAATTGAAAAAAAAAAAAAACAAAAAGAAAACGACTTGAATTTGGAACTAATAAGACTAAATTTGTACCAAATATACTAATACTATCAATAGTACCAATAGTACAAAATCCTGATGCCCGTCGAACTGATCCTACCCGCCCGCATCCTGACCCACGACCCGCGCGCTTTTCATTAAGGGTATTTTTTTTATCCAAAATTGAAAATGTTACTCAAATTTATAATTATGAAAAGGGTGGAACAGATATTGTATTTTAATATATGTCTATATGACCCAATATTCTCAATAAAAAAAATAAGTGTTACTTAAGTGTGAGACTTGAGGGAATATAAATATCGATTCTTAACAAAAATAAGTATCATACAATTCAACAATAACTCAAGAAGAAAGTTACTCGAACCTTTTTATAAAGTTTAATCCAAGTCCCAATCTGGCCGAAATCATCTAATAAAGTATGGTTACTCTGATACGGGACAATTTTTTATTTTTTTTTATAAGGATATGGGCCAATTTAAATGCCACGATTCTGGCCCATCATTTATGAATCTGCCGAAGAATTTTGAAGCCCAATGATATTTAAAGATGAGGCTGACAAGATTAACTGAAATCTAATATAGTTTGCATGCCAATCAATTTATAATTAATTTAAGTTATCAAGAATTTTGGTTAAAGGACGTCACATTCATGCAATCAAAATATTTGGACTAGAAGTAAAGAAAAGATACAAAAAAAAAAAGAAGAAGAAGAAAAGGGTCAAAGCAGTTTCTGGAAAGTAATTCATATTCATATTATTCGATCTATATTCATAATCAAATGATAGTAGCCAATTTTCTTCACTCTCCGAAATTGTGATGGGCCCTCAATTTCTCTTATACGCCCCATTTTGTGGTACAGTATGCAAGGTCCCTAAAAAATATCACAACGAAATAAAAGGAATTGTTTTGACAAAAATGTCATTCTAAGCTGTTCAAAAAAAAAATGTCATTCTAAGTACTAAATTTCTATGAAAAGAAAACTAAACAAATCAATTTTTTTAACAAACTAACAATTAAATTTAAAGACCGTGCTATGTAAACTCAAACCCCGAACATTTATTCAGGTATTAATCACTCTACTGCTAGACCAATTCACACACAACAAATCAATTTTTTTTTAATAATATTATAAGGAAATTTAAATACCGCGTGATAGAGGATTCGAACCCGTAACCTTTGACCTGGGAATTAACCTCACTACCACTAGACAAACACACACACACAACAAATCAATTTTTATTGGAGCTAGCCTGGCAAAGAGTAAAAATAGTCGAGGCGATATCAATTTGATGCATGTACTAATTGTAGTATACATTCATTCTTGCTTTTCTTTTGAATTGCGAATGAGATCAGATGTTGCGATGTTGCATCACTCAGGAGATTATACATGACTTATGTAAGAGTTAAAGATTTAAGATATAATATAAGAAATATATTGGGAAATTATATATACTATAAACAACCTTTAATTGTACCAAAAAAAAATTGTCAGTTGTATTAGTATTGTTGATCTATTTGATGGTGAGTTGAAACAGCATGCAGGAACGTTCCAATTCCAAAACAAGAATTAAACTATGAAACAGCAAAGACAACAGAAACTTTGAAAAAAACAAAGCAATATATTGTCATTAGCTACTTTGGTAGCATAATAAAGAATAATTAAATGGCAAAATGTACATCGCGTTTAGCCTTGTGCTAATATCCGTCAGAGTGAGACCCACCGAAACGAATACTAGTAGTAGTAGTAATTAATTATTATTTTTCAATTATTGGAACTTGGAAGGAAATGTACATCACCAATTTGTAGTGACTAGAGTTCGATCCTGTGACATGTAACTGCAAACAAATCAAACAGTGACAGTAAAATACACTTTCTCCCTTGACTTGTGCGGACATCATCATCTTGACTTGGACTTGTACATGTATAAGTTGTGGGAGATTCTCAAGTAACAACTTAATTAGTATATATATAAAATTATAAATCCTGCAGCTAGCTGCTTTAACCTAACCACGAACCACAACATCAGATGTCAAAAGTGTGTGTACGTAGGAACAGGTACTCACTTTAAAATTACATTTCAGACACATTAATGTTTTGAGGGATTTAAACGAGGGCAAGGGCAGCCTTATCCGCTAAATACAAATTCTTTCAGTGAAAGGGGTTTATGCGAATGGACAACCGAGTTTACCATTTGTATATATACTTGCACTTTTCCACATCACATGATCATAATTTCCAAGGCATCCGCATTAATCCAGGTTTGGTTTTGAGAGAAATTGAGAGTAGGGGCCGGGTGTGCTTCCACAAATCTGACCATCGCCAACAAAGAACACTATGAAACCAAAACTGCTAAGCCACAGGTGATGAGAATATCTGTATTTCTCACAATATATGCCTTCTCAAATAAAATAAAATGTTAAGTAGATCTGCCAAAATTGATCTGCTTGTGCATGAATTAAACAAATAAAACAATTATTGATATATATTTTTTTTATTAGATGAATAGTTTTGAGCTCTTCTGCATAAAAACAACTGACACTTCAAAGATAACCATGCATGTGTCTCTACTTAAATTTAAACATAGTGTCATCATTTAACTTAACGTATATACAGCATTATCGTCTGCGTCGTTATCGTCATCCGAAAAATAATACTTACAATAACTTAAACACACAATTTATGCATATAAATTGTATCTGTCACTGCATAACTTAGCATAGTAATAACGAATATGATAAGTAAAGAACACACAGAAATGGTAATCCAGTTCGGTTGGTCAATCTACGTCTGGGGGGCCATCTTGCCCAAGAGAAAATTAATTCACTATTGTAAGTTGCAGTTACAGGTTCTTGCTCATAGAGTTCGTCAACTGTATGAAACCTCCTAACTCACACCCTTTCCAATCTAGCGTGAACTAATGATTGTTCAAGACGCACTCAAACAATCTAAGCTTGAGTCACAACTCGACGCTCACCTCTCTCCCAAGAGTGTTTTTATATGAACAAACACTCTCAACTACGATACGAAAAATATTCACTCACGCAAGTATACTAGCTATGAATATTATGAAAAATAGTTATGGCTGTGGCAACCTCCAAATGATGTAGGTTTAGATATATATAAGTCTTGAGAATCCCTAGATCTTATCTTCACCGATTTGCTCTAGTTTCCTTGTAGATAGAAACTTCCTTTGGAGACTTGCCTTGTGGAACAATAAAATATATATTCGCCAGATAAGATTTTCTCCGCGTCAGGAAAGGATAAGGAAAAGATCTCCGTAATATCAGCATAAATATGGAATGAATCTTCCGAATCTGTTCCAACCTATTCCACAATAATCTAGCCCAGACTGAAGAACAGAATCACCATTCTGTGGCAGCACACCTCGAAATGCTTCAATCAGACTAGCTTCTACATAAATCTGTCAACTTGATTGAGCTGCATGCTCGAATCTAACAATACTCCACTAAGCAATACTTGCTAAATACTACAACAACTTTTAATTTTACCAAAAAAAAAACGCCTATTATATGTATTTGGATCTAGTTCATGGTGACTTGTTGCATCAATTATATACAAGAAACAGCATAAACAAGAATCAGCTATGTATCCAACTACTTTGAGAGCTCGAGATTACCTCCTTGAGCAAAATCGGTTTTCAAATACTTCCCATCCATCAATACGCACCGAAAAATATCTGACAAATTATAAACTAGAAATTATTACAAAAATAAAATTACCAAACCTCTCAACGCTATTGTTCTAATTAGGTGAAAACACATACTTCTTCCATCTCGAAACAAGTGGATCATAATGTTTTAACCAATTTAAACCTTTCACCTTATTATTCATGTCCAAATAAATAAGCCACTTGTTCCGGGATTAAAAAAGTAAACAACAAAATAATTGTCTTCAGCTGAGGGAGGGTTAAGGTATCAGGCATAGGTCGGCCTGGCCCACTATCAATATGGGCCGAGTTATTTGACAACTCTAGATTTAGGCTATTGACATTGGGCAGTTCTCTCTAGACTTTTCTTTGAAACACGTTTATATTTTATGGGGTATTTTTAAACATAGCCCCCAAATCTCTCACTATAATTCCTTAATTAATATAATAATAAATTAAATTGTAGAGGTACTATCTTACCCTTATAGACCCAAATTTGTAATTATAATTAAAAATAAATATTAGCCCAAAAACCTAAAGAACACAAGAGAAGGAAGACAAATTAAAAATTTTGAATTAACCAAATTCTTCATTAATTTGGGGATTTGTGTGTTAATTATTGAAGAAGAAAAAGATTTATTTTGTCATTCCCTTCAAATATGCAAACATCTTCATCACCATATTCTTCGAAAATAATTTGAGGATTAGTATGGAGATTTGTTCAGAATTTTGTTGAATGGCCCAACCCTTAACAAAATTTGCAATCACATATCCATTACAATAATTTAAAAAAAAAAAAAATCAGCATTCAGGGATGGATTTTGGGATCAATAGATAAAGATGTGTTTGATGCTGTGTGGAAATTTAGCTAGAGGGCTGAACGCCATTTTCAAATAAGAAGTAATTGACCGAAGATTCTAAAAAGGGATTATGAAGTTCCTTTTTATCCAATTTTCAGTCATCTTAAGCAAATATAAAAATCCGATCTTATGATGACCAGTGGATTTTGCAGGTTTCACCATCCCCGTCTATGGAGCGAGGTAATGTTAAAGTTGGTGGCTATAAATAAAAAAAATCTATTAGAATTTTATATTGGAGCTTATGAAGATTATTTGTTTTTCCATTTAAATTTCTTTTTACTATAAGGATATTATAGTATATTTATAATTTAATTTATTATTATTTTAATTTGGAGGCTATGGTAAAAGATTTGGGGGCTATAATAAAATTACCCTTTTTTATGGCATTCTCTCTGGACTTAAAAATGGGTATTGTTCAGTTCATCTTTATGTGTTTTTCGTGTGAATATTTGTGTGTGTTGTTCGTGTTTTTGTTCGATTTTTATTACAAGTTATGGTCGTATGTTTGATGTTTGGTGTTTCGTTGTGTGTAGGTCGCAGGTGGTGGAAGAGGCAAGAAATGGTCGAAAATGTGGAAAAAAGAGTGAAAGTGGTGAATGAGAGAACAAAGAAATTCCCACCGTCGCGGAAACCCCACCGGCGTGGGAACATTTGGCGCTTAAAGACTCCCGCCGGCGCGGGAAAATCTTGCGGTGTGGGATTTCCACCGGCGTGGGACGAGCGGTTATTTTCAGCATTATATATGAAAATTTCGGTTTCTGGACGAAGAAGTGTTCCTTTTCTCATTTTTCTAGCCTAGGGAAGATAAATATACTCTGTAGAATTTGTTTCTTTCAATTTCCTTGTTAAAAACTCTTTATATTTTGATTTAGACTTCATTTCTGTTGATCGTTGAAGATTTCTCGTACTTTGTAAGGATTTCTATTTCGTTTATGCAATGTTTATCTTTAGTTTATTTTATTTCAATTCCAGTATGATGAACTAATTTTATTCATCTAGGATTTAGTTCTTCGACTTGGAATTGTTATTACTTTTGAAATGTGAATGCTCGTTTTTCTACTTCAATCGTTATTTGTATCTTTGAACAATTGATCACTGTTTGAATGTTTTAGTATCGATTGAGATCGAGAGATGAATTCGCTATGGAACATGATTGAAGTAGAGTTAATCTTAACCGGAAAAGTATAGGTTAATTGTCGAGCATGCTTGTATAATTTCATTGGTGTAGTTCTCGTCTATGAATACGAAAGTTAGCAGATAAGAATCTTCGTTAATGTTATTAACATGAACTAATCGACTGAGCTTTGCAAGTAGCTTGTCTTAGTAATTCCGAGAAGAAGGATTTAAATCCTAGACGCTTTCATTCATTGAATTCCTGTTTAATTTAAGTTATTAAATAGTTTTAGTTATAATCAACAAATTCTCACTTGATTAGAGTGTTTAGGAGTGTTTTGATATTCCGTGTTAGCTTGAATGCGTTGCCCTGCTAAGTCTTCATTGTGATATTACTTGGGTTAGCTCATTGTACTACTTAGGACCTCGTTTTCTTGCGAGCAACTAGGAGGTACATTTTAGTTGATTCAAAATTTTGGCGTCATTGTCGGGGAAGGCTTTAGGCATTTGTTTTCGTGCTTATATTTTTGTGATTTCATTTTGTAAATATCTTGTTGTTTGTGTGCTTATTGTTTTTGTTATTTCTCCCACAGGTGCGTTTGATCGTTTTCTTGTCTGTGTGTTTGTGTATGCTAGGCCGACGAAGTCTTAAAAGGAAATTGGCCCAAGTATACGATAACATTCATCGACCAAAGGCGATTCTTTTGCCAAATCTGGAGGAGAATAAGGAGTCGAGTTCTAGTAGTCAGTCAACAACTTCTCAAGAAGAAGGGGACGAGTTTAGTTCTAATGAGAAGTATCACCAAGAAGAAATGGCAGCACAAAGACCGGGTCCGCAAGCTCAACAGGCTCAACGAGCAGCTCAGCCGCCTCAGTTGAATATGCGAGACTATGCTCGACCAGTCATTGGGGAAACAACTTCGTGTATAATACTTGGAGAAGCCGCTTGGAACTATGAATTGAAGAATATTCATTTCAACCAGTTGCCTTCATTTTATGGGATGCCGACTGAGGATGCATTGAATTTCATCAGAGAGTTCTATTCAGTTGTTCATACCTTTCCATTACAAGGTTTGAATGAAGATCAGCTGAAAATGAGGTGTTTTCCTTACACTTTGAAAGATAAAGCTAAGGCGTGGTTAATGTCTCTTCAACCGAATTCTCTTTAGAATTGGAATGAAGTGTATGAGAAGTTTATGAGCAAGTACTATTCAAATCAGAAATCTCAGGATTTACGAGCTCAGATTGTCACGTTCACTCAAGGGCAAGGAGAGTCATTCCATGAGACTTGGGATAGGTTTAAGAGTTTTCAGCAACAATATCCACACCATCATCTTCCTTTGGCATTGTTTAATCAGTTCTTCTATGATGGCTTGTCTCAGCATTTTCAGTATATGATTGACAATGCTGCTGGAGGAGATGTTGGGAAGCAAACGGCTGAGAGGATTATGGAAATCTATGAGGATTTGGCCACAAATTCTCAACAGAAAAGTGCAAGAGGAAAGAAAGTTTCAGCAAATGAAGCAACTCCGAGTTATGATGTGACAAAGCAGTAGGCGGAGTTGACAAGGCAAGTGCAGTTGTTGAGAACCTTTAATGGACCATCTCATCAAGATATGACCGTCGAAACTTGTGGGATTTGTGGTGAATATGGGCATGGAGCTAATGTTTGTCAAAGACTTAGCAAGCCTATTGTGGAGGAAGAAGCACAAGTGAACGCTCTGCAAGGATTTCAGCCAAGACCAAAGTATGATCCTTTCTCTCATACGTATAATCCGGGGTGGAGAGATCATCCGAATTTCTCTTGGAGGCAGAATAATCTACAAGGACCGAGTCAAGTACCTCTATATCAACCACCACAGCAGCGGATGCAAGTTATACCTAGGCCACAACACTATTCGAGCCAACCGACTCAACCTAGGAGACCATCTTTGGAGGAGACATTGAATGCTTTTATCCAATCGAGCAACCAATGCCATGAGTCTATGGAAGCTTCAGTGAAGCGTATTAAAACTCAAGTTGGTCAGCTATCAAGTACGGTTGGAGAGTTGGTGCAACAGAATAACAGGGACAAGTTGCCAAGCCAACCCAAGCAAGCTCATGCTGTCACTATTCTCCGAAGTGACAAGGTGGTTGATTTTAAGGTGGAAATGCCAGTTGAAATAGAAGAAGGTCCAAGTGAGGAGGTCGAAGCTGGAAGTTTGGCAAATGAGAAGGCTAACGAAGTGGTTTTAGGGAAAGATTCAGCACTTCATAAAGCTGATAATCCCTATAATCCTCCTATTCCATTTTCGAGTAGGATGCGGAATGAGAAGCAAGACCACCAGTTCCTAGAGTTTTATAAGCTGATGGTCCCGATACGAGTTACTGGTGTATGGGGAGGGGGGAATACACCAGTTAGGATTTTTTAACTTTTGAAAAACTTAACACTTGAAATCAACTTCAACTGAGTAAAAGGACTCAGTTGAGATCTCACAGCTGAGTAAGCAACCACAGCTGAAAGAGTGGTGCTGTGCGGAATGTGGTGGAAAATGTACTCGTAAAAACAAACTCACGCTTTTATGCACGGTTGGTCACAACCAAAATTGTTGATGTGAAAGTATGCAGATTGTATGCGGTTAGTTTGTCAGATGAGATTTGCAAATAAAGACAGAACACAAATAAACACGACGCACAAGATTTACGTGGTTCGGAGAGAACTCCTACGTCCACGGGGAGATGTAAGTCCACACACCTCAGTCCAAGTTCTTCTGGACAGTTCCACTCAGCTTACGCGGGCTGAGCAACCGTTACAGTTTAGTTTCCGGGCACTAAACAGCCTAAGTCAAGTTTGCGGGTACTTGACGACCTGACTACTCAATTACAGGAAGAGTAAAGTCCTAACACACTTTTTAGGGTGTGAGAATGGGTAGGATTTCCAACTATAGCTCGATCACGAATGAGAGTTGGATCTAAGGCTTGAACGAATAAACACTCAACCTAATATCAAAAACAGTTTCAATCTCTAGGAACCCTCAGCTACTAATGTTCTCTCAACTTGGAACTCTCAGCTGCTGATGCTCTTAGATGATGATTTTGCAGAATTGCTTTTTGCTTTGATTTCTCTCGTGAAAGCTCTTGAATTTTCGTCGTGTCTGTTCTCTATATTTTTTCGAATGAGAGAATGCCTCTATTTATAGACGGAGAGAATCAACTAGCCGTTGGAGGAGCAGTTGATCTCTGATCGGTTGAATGCGATGGCTTGTCTCTCATCTCTGCAGACTTTCCCGATATGGCATCTGTGCTCTTCTGCTTTCCATCTGAGACAGCCTTGTGTTGGGCCAGATGGGGTAATGACTGAACGGTCAAACCCTCATATGACTTCCTTTTGAAATTCAAATCTTTGACAGTCAACTTCGGTTTGTCGGTTGAAAGTCTTGACCTTCGTCTGAGTGATCTTCAGCTGATGTTCCGATCTGTCGAGCTCTCAGCTGACTTTGAACTTCAAACAGTTGAACTCCTTGTTCGGATTCTATAACTGAGGTTCTGAAACTGAACACTCAGTTGTCTTCCTTGTATTTACTCAGTTGGGTTTGAACCCTCAGATGATTTCCTTTTCATCTGATGTTTTCTTCCTTTCAACTGTTTTTCATCTGATGAACGCTCAGTTGGTTTCCTTCTCAACTGATGTTCTGAAGACTTTCCCTTGTTTGCATCTGAACAAATGAACTCTCAGTTGTCTCTCTTCACAACTGATGTTCTGTCTGAGTGACGCCTTGTTGCCATCTTCAGCTGGAGACCTGTAAAGATAAAATCTTAACTTTGCTCAAACAGCAAGCCTAAATTCTAACATTAGGTTCTGGCAACATCTACTCGGTTGGGGTCAGCCGGTTTTGGAATTCATCAAAACTTATACTAGTAAATTTCCCAACAATTCCCCCCTTTTTGATGATGCCAAAACCTCTTACAACTTTAAACCACTATTGATCTAATCCTCTCTAACTGACGTAAAATCTCAGCTGAAATTCTAGACAGTCTATAAGATAAAACATCAACGGGTTAGGACAGTTATAACATGGTATTTAAAAGACTTTGTGATTCAGAGCTTGGACAATGAGAAATTGTTCATCAAGGTGAATCGTATTATATACTTTGAAGTTTCTGGTACAACTGAAGGTTACAAAGTTAAGCGCAAAACATAGAAAGATACAACAGTTGCTCCAAAAACTACAACATCCAAAAACATTATCAGCTCAAAAACTTTGACAGCTCAGAAATACTGTTGACCGTACTTGCTGAAGATACGGTTGAAGATCTCCTTCTTCGCTTCCGACTCAATCCCAGTGTTGACGCCGTGTTCCTTGCAGACTTGCCTCGCCTCAGCCAAGATCGCATTTCTATTTGGCGTGCTCGTGCCTTTGATCATCGGAGGGCGGTATATGCACTTCTTTGGAACTGGAAAAGTGTTGGGATCAAGCTGAGCATTCAGCATAGCTCGCTTGAACTGACTAAACATTCCAGGGTCTCTAGATCTGAGTTCCCACAGGGCTTCCTTGAATGCTAGCCTTGGGTCTTCAGTCGAGTAGACTTTCCTGTAATAGAAGTCATTGACGAACTCATGCTTGAACTGTTCCCAGTCATCGTTCCACTCAGCATTCATCCACTTGTCAACATGTGGGTACCGAGACGGGAGTGGAGCGTTCTTCTACAGCTGATGCGTCGACTTTCTAGCCTCAGCCTTCATCTGGTGCTTGTTGATTCGTCGCACACTCCGGCTGGCTTTGTTTCTGTCGACGTTCTTCTCTACCTTGGCGAGCTCCTTCTCGAACTTGGCCACTTTTTTGGCCTGATCGGCAGCGAACTTCTTGATCCAAGAGGGATTCAAGTACTTCTCCTTTGACTCCCCCATAGCTTTGGCAGCTTCAATGCAGTCTTCAACATATATCCCGTCAAGTTCTGCATCAAGCTCGGCTGTGAGCTCGGCTACGAGGTCGTGGGAGACTTCCAGTTCGGGCTGCGACCCTTCAGCTTCAGCTGGCACTCTTTCTCCTTGCTGGAGATCAGCTTTCCCTCATCCATCCCCAGCTGCTGGCTCCTTGTCTTCCCCAGCTGCTGGCTCCTTGTCTTCCCCCTTTTTGGCATCATCCAAAAGGGTGGCAACAGTGCCATCCAGAGAGGTCAACTTGGCTTCAGCTTGTTGAATGCGGGAAAACAGCTCTTCAACAGCGTCCTTCTCTTCCACCTTCTTCGCCAATTCCAGGTCTTGGCACTCCTGTTCAGCTCGCTGCACAGCTGCAAAAGTCGCAGAGACCTCTTTGTGGAGGGAGACGAACTCAGCTCGGAAAGAAGCGAACTGAGCCATCCACTCCTGGTCCTGAGTCTGTTGGGACTTTGCGAGGTTAGATTCAGCAACGGTCTTGAACACGTTGAAATCCGAGCTGAGGCTCTGAACAGCCTTCCTTAGAGCCGAGACCTCTGAGCTGGAAGACGTGGAGAAATCTTCGAACTTGTGCTGCAGAGAAGAGGAGAGGTGTTCTAGCTGATTCTTCAGGCTGGCATTTTCTGCCATCAGCTACTGCATCCTGTCAGCTTCTTCCTCCTTGCCCAGCTGGATCTTGGACAGCATCTCCGTCCTCAGCTGGTTGACCCTCTCCGAGATCAGCTCGCAAATGGCGTCGGTTGAGAGAGCTGGCTGATCGGAGGGTCCGGGCAGAAGCGGTGGTTGTGGCTGGGCAGCAGACTCTGCGACAACCATGGCAGATCGGCTGGCGAGGTAGGCCTTGAGTTTGTCTTCTTCTCTCTTGGCCGCCTCATCAGCTGCGTCGACGTCGTCCATGCAGGAGGCATTTTTGGCGAGCATGTCATCAAGAAAGTGAACAGCTTCAGGGTTGTTGCACAGCTCCCTGGTGTCTGTCCCTTCTTGGATGCTTTTGTCCAGACGTCGTCGGAGCACAACCACCTTTTGATTGTAAGCCACCTCCAGGCTCTGGTAGTCGAAGTACTCCCTCAGGTTGGACTCTTCGACCTTTAACTTGTCCCAACCATGAATCCTGAGGGTCTCCTCCTTGACGTACCAGTAGCTGAATATGACACTAAACTGGTATAGAAGTTCCGTCCCGAGAACAGAGAAAATGGGCATCGATGTTGCCTCGGGGAACATACCAATCAGCTTGCGGAAGCAATAGCTGAGTCTTCCTTCATACTCAGCCAGGATCGCCTGGCGGTTGGCTGCTTCATCGATCTGAGGGGGGTCGATATCGAAGGTTAAGGGTTCGATGGTTTCATCAACGTTGGCCGAAGAAGTGGTCACAACGTTGGCATCGAGCGAGAGGCTCGGAATATCTGACTGAGGACCAGTTGAGAGAACCGGATCCTCTTTGGATGGAGAGTTGACTGGCTGGAGGATTTCTTCAGTCACAGGTGGGTTAACCTGGCTGGCATCAGCTCTAGATCGACTGTCGGGGGACTCCTCAGATGAAGAAGAGTCATCTGAAGAGGAGCTGACATCCACCACTTGGATCTCCACGTCTCCACCTGCCTCCTCAGCCACGTCCTCCTGGCGAGGTTGAAGAATAAACCCAGCTGGGTCAACCGATTGACTGGATTCGGTTGACTCCTTCGCCTCAGCCGGCTTGACCACCACTGGCTGGATGATCCTTATCCTTGGCCTCTTCTGCAGAGGTTCCTCCTCTTCGTCTTCTTCCTCCTCAGCTACCTCTTCCAGTTGGCGCTTCGCCAGCTTGGTCCTTGAAGGGCGGCGAGCAGCTGGCTCCACAGCTGGCTTGGGGACACCCTTGGGGGTGTAGACAGCTTTTACAACATCCTTGGCCTTCTTGGTTGAGGGTTCCAGCGACAGCTTGCTGACTGGAGTGTCCTCACTTCCTTCCCATGTCAGCGGCAGACCCTTTGTAGCTTGGAGGATGAGGGCTGATATCTTTGTCCCGAAGTTGAGAGTCCCCTTGACACTCAACAGAAGTTCTCCGGACTCAGCTGTCGTCTCGGATATCTTCTGCTTCTCCGACAACAGCTGGCTCTCTATATATCCCAACCAGTCGACCTGGTGCATCTCTTCCAGGGCCTTCTGCTGCTTGAGCTTAGGACGGCTTATGTCCCCGAAGGCTCCACCATATGCGAAGATGCATTTGGAAATTACATCGAAAAGAAGTCGGTGCTCCGGCTTCAACTTTGTCCTTTGCATGCTCCCCTTCAATGGTTCGGGAACAAGAAGAATGGTTTGAAGGAAGGCATCAGCTTCCTTGTCAGAAAAGTTCCCCACCACATCTGTGGCTTCACGGTTTCTGGGGATGAGCTTCTCCAGCTCCTTTGACACCTTTATCTCCACAACGGAGTCTTCTACTCCGGGAGGTTCTGTGGCGTTGCTTGCACGGGATGATCGTGACAAGCCTGTCATTTGCAACTCGTTGCAAATTCCGGTAGAAATGTACTATCTGCTTCCTGAGCAACAGAGCCGGAGAGAGAGTGGCCCAATCAAGCAGATGGTGGTCGGAGAGGATGGCGGCGATTGGAGCGAGCTCAGGTGATGAGAGAGCCGCTCTGGATAATATCTATTCGAAATGAATCTTCGACATCACCATGTCGAATGATTCCTGGAACGTTGCAGGCTCTGAGGAAACCATCTTCTTAGAAGTTTTTGACTTGGGCGCCATCTCGAGGAGATATATATGCAGAGAAAGAGCGAAAGACTTTACTGGAAATGGCGAAACAAGATTTGAGAAGATGATGAATAGTGAGTAAAGATATGCCCGAAAAGAGAAGGTAAGGATCACTTCCTGATTTGCCGTATTATATAATCTTTGACTCGGATAAAATCAACGGCTGGGGTTAAATCGCGTGTATTTATCAACGGCTGTAATTTCGCGACTGTTGAGTAATTTTGACTGATATGCCACGCGCGCGAGTGAGAAGGTGAATAGTTTGAGGTGTCAGCCCAGTCGCACTATAAAGTAAGGCTATAGATGTTCAGCCAGACTTTACATTAAATGCGATATGATGGCTTGTTTAGTCTAGCTGACATGGTCAGGAATGTTTGAATTTATTTCAAACATTCTCATTTAATATCATAACACCTTCAGTCATAAATGATACCTGTCAGCTGATGTCTGAATCAGCTGTGTTCATTAGTTGAATTCCTCAGTTGCCGCATACCATCAGCTGACTCGAGTTCGTCTGTTCAGCTGACGTCTGTTCCATTGTTGCAGCATACCATCAGCTGACTCAAGTTCATTTGTTCAGCTGACGTTTGATGTCTTCAGTTGGCAATTCGTATCTGAGATTCCCCCTTCATCTGAGCTTCCCCCTTAATTCGATATCTGATTGGTCAGCTCGGATGAATCCTTATCAGCTCGGATGACTTTTTAGCTCGGATCCAAAAGTCCTAGAAGATCACACAGCATCTTGAACCGGGCTTCAGGAAGAGGTTTGGTGAAGATGCCAGCTCTCTGAATCTCAGTTGGGATCTTCTCCATGGACACATCCTTCTTCTCAATATGGTCTCGGATGAAATGATGACGAATATCGATATGCTTAGTCCGAGAGTGGTGAACAGGGTTTAGAGAGATAGCTATGGCACTCGAGCTATCACAATGAATGGGAACCTGTCCAGTTGAGACTTCATAATCTCTCAGCTGTTGCTTCAGCCATAATACTTGCATGCAACAGCTTCCGGCAGCCATGTACTCTGACTCGGTTGTCGAAGTAGCCACAGACGCTTGTTTCTTGGAGAACCATGAAACTAGCTTGCTTCCCATGAATTGACAGTGTCCAGAAGTAGACTTCCTATCCAACCGATCTCCTGCTAGGTCGGCAACTGAGTATCCAGTCAGCTGGATATTGTCATCAGTTGGGTACCACAATCCAACATTGACAGTTCCCTTCAGATATTTAATGATGTTCTTAGCTGCCAACATGTGTGCTTCTCTTGGTTGGACTTGAAAACGAGCACACACTCCAACTGCGTATGAAATGTCAGGTCGGCTGGCAGTTAGATAGAGCAGTGAACCGATGATCCCTCTATACTGGCTGGCATCAACGAGTTTTCCCTCAGCTCCTGGTTCGATCTTCCAGTTTGTGTTCATAGGGATCTTCGTTGTCTTACTTGTCTGCAATCCGAACTTGGTGATGAGCTCCTTTGTATATTTGGACTGGTTGATGAAAATCCCTTCAGGTGACTGCTTCACTTGCAATCCAAGGAAATAATTCGTCTCGCCCATCATTGATATCTCGAACTTTTCCTTCATAAGATCGGAGAATTTCTTGCACAGCTCCTCCGACTTGGACCCGAAAATGATGTCATCGGCATAAATTTGCACGACAAGTATATCTTCTCCAACTTTGATGGTGAACAGTGTTTTATCAACTGAACCTCGTTTGAACCCCGAGTCCAGAAGAAATCCACAAAGAGTGTCATACCATGCTCTTGGTGCTTGCTTTAGACCATAGATAGCTTTCTTCAGTTTGTACACTCTTCCATCTCCAGTCTCAAAACCAGGAGGCTGTTCAACATATACATCTTCTTTGATATCTCCATTAAGGAATGCACATTTCACATCCATCTGATATACTTTAAACTTGTGATGTGCGGCATAAGCTAGAAAGATCCGGATGGCTTCCAGCCTTACAACTGGTGCAAAGGAATCTTCAAAGTCAATTCCTTCTTGTTGGCAGTATCCTTGAGCTACCAACCTTGCTTTATTCCTTACAATGAATCCAATGGCGTCTCTCTTATTTTTGAAAATCCACTTTAATCCAATCACCTTGACACCAGTTGGTCTTTCTACCAACTCCCATACACAGTTGCGTAGAAACTCATTCAATTCTTCTTGCATAGCTGTTGTCCAGTGGACACAGTTGAGAGCTTCCCCAACATTCTTCGGTTCTGGAACATCAGCTACAAAGCAAGAGATCATGGCAACATCTCCAGCTTGCTCGAACTCTTCTAGAACTGCCAATTCCTCAGCATATTGGGCATAAGTGTTGGATTCTTCCTCGGTTGATTCTGGATTTGCAACTCTGCTCCGTGTGCGCACACCCTTGGTTGGATCTCCAATGATGTCGTCAGTGGAATGAACTTCATACCATCTTCGGTTGCGTCTTCCTTCTTCTTCCAACGGTGGCTGTTCAGAAATCTGAGTTGGAGTCTTCAGAGCTGATGATTGATCAGCTGTTGAGTCTGGATCTTCAACATTTACAATAGTTTGAACTGAGCTCGGTTGGGCATCGGATGCTGATGCAGTTGGAGGGGCATCAGCTGAAGTTCCCCCTTGGGACGAGCTGAGGTCTTCGCATTCATCTTCAGAGGAGTATGGATCCTCATCCTCAGTTGCCCATATTAGAGGTTCAGCTCGGTTCTTTTCCCGAAGTGCTTGCGATCTGGTGAGAACTGGTAGAACAGCTGGATCCGCGTGTTGTTCCTTTACCTGTTCCCTGCACTCATAGATAGATTCATCAAAACTAACATGAGGTGTTATTTCCACAACACGAGAGCTGTTGTTGAAAACTCTATATGCCTTGATCCGAGCTGCATATCCAAGAAATATGCCCTTCGAAGCTTTGGCATCAAAAGTTTTCAACTGAGTCTTCCCATTGTTGTGAATATAACACTTCGATCCAAAAACACGAAAATAAGAAATATCTGGCTTTCTGCGTCTCCACAGCTCGTAGGGCGTCTTTCCCAACCGCTTGGTGAGAAGAGATCGATTTTGTGTGTAGCATGCTGTGTTGATCGCTTCAGCCCAAAATCTCTTAGGCAGTGCTGAGCTCGCTAACATGGATGTGGCTGCATCCTTTAGAGTTCTATTTCTTCGCTCAGCTACGCCATTCTGTTGTGGAGTACGTGCGGCTGATGTCTGATGGGTTATGCCATTCTTTTCGCAATACTCAATGATGGTTTCATTTAGAAACTCCATTCCACGATCTGATCGGATAGATATGATCTTCATCTCTTGTTGGTTCGATATCCGATCCATCAGCTTGGGTAGCTCATCTCGGGTTTCACTCTTGTGGCGCATGAAGATGGTCCATGTATATCTTGAGTAGTCATCAGTTACAACCAAAGTATATTCGTTTCCATTAATGCTTTTTGGTGTAACCCATATGGATCAGCTGTAACACTCGGTCAGTTGAGGGAGTTGTCTTCAACCGGAAGGAGGACCTAGCGAGCTTTCCCAGCTGGCATGCACTGCATATATGTGTTGTTGAAAACACCCGGTTAGGTATGCCTCTTGCATGTTCTTGTCTGGCGAGTCGGTTCATCGTCTTGAAATTCAGATGGTTGAGCCTTTTGTGCCACAGCCAGCTCACATCCGAACTGCTCTTTGATAACATGCAAGTGTCAGGGAGGCTGCTGTTCCAATCAGTGTAGTATACATTCCCTGTTGGAGATCGATTTCCCAACAATATCACCTGCTTTGATCCGACATCTTTAACTCTGCAACCCTGTGCATCAAACTTGACAGAGAAACCATTATCACATAATTGGCTGATGGAGAGCAGGTTATGCTTCAATCCATCAACATAAGATACATTAGAAATTGAAACATGATGGGTTTCAAGGGTACCGTAACCTTTGGTATAACCTTTTGAGTTATCACCAAAAGTAACTGATGGACCTTCTTTCTCCACGAAACTTCCAAGCAAATCCTTCAGATTTGTCATGTGTTTCGAGCATCCACTATTCATCACCCACATTGTGGTAGACGCCTTCCTCTTCCTCAGCTGTTTCTCATGTACCTGCAAGGAGAAACTCGCTTAGGTCCCCAATTTCAGTTGGGTCCTGGAGGGTTAGAACCAGTTCCCCCTGGAACTGTGCGTCGCTTTTCTCTGTACACTTGGATGGATTTATCATTCCAAATTACTTTTCCTTCATCATCAACTATAACAACACCTCGGTTATCCTTAGGCTTGTTGTTAGTAGTGATGTTCTGTTTCTTGGGAGGAGTTGGATTTCTCCCATGTTGGGCTTTAGGAGGTGAGGCTTTCCCCCTGTTTTGATGGCGATTCTTATCCTGTTGAGTTTGTCTGTGAGGTCGGACGCCATTGTGGAATCTTCTTGGCTGATTCTGATTCCATTGCCCTGGCTGTTGACGATAGCTGTTCATGGCCGGATGTTGATTCATGTTGTGGCATGAGTAACCATAGCTGTCGTAACTGTTCCACATAGGTTGACTCTGTTGAAACCTCTGGTTGTTGTGGTGATGGAACCGTTGTTGATTATGTCGGTTGAAACTCGGTCGGTTCTGTTGGTTCCATCTCTGCTGTGGTTGGTTTGTTGGTCAGTTATCATGTCGGTTCTGGGCTTGGTTATGTTGTCGATTTTGAGCTCGGTTCTGATTGCGACTCCGACGTCTCCGGTTCCTCTGTTGAGTCTTGGAACATTCCCCCTCGGTTGTAGACTTAACCGACTGTTTCATTGGTGCTCCATCTGCAGCTCCTTTGCCTTTCTCAGTCGCAGTTGTCTTTGTCGGTTGTGAGGGTGTTCGTTCAGTTGCAGACTCAACTGTGTTAGGTTTGGCGACCATGACTTCCTCAGCCTTGGTGAAAGTAGCTGGTGGAATTCCAGTGTCCTTTGCCACGTCGTATCCGAGTCCAGACACATCATCCGTTTGCCGTCTGTATCTGATGAGATTCTCGATGATCTCGGATGACTGATATAGCTTTGTCAGGTTGTCCTTCTCAGTTTGAAGATCCTTGAGAAGACCGGCTATATGCTCTGTCTGGGCATCTGATGTCTTCATCAGCTGGTCGATTTGAGCCTCTTGCTTGTTCAACTGTTCGTTTTGTGCCTTGATCTGTTCCTTCAACTGTTCATCGGTTGAAGCCTCAGTTTGGTTGGCTGTACTTAGTTTACTTTTCAGATGGTCAATTTCTTCAGCTTGTCTCTTGATCAGATCGTCCTTTTCGGTTAAGGAATCTTCAAGCTTGGCGAACTGGGCTTGAAGACTCTTAAACTCAACCGACTGCTGATGTAGTTCCTCACTGAGTTCTTGAAAATTATTCCATGAGGGTTCCAACTCATCGCTCAGAGATTCCTGCAGGTTATAGAAGAATTGGAAGATTTTAGGCAAACAGGATTAGATTGTACCTCAATATCATCTTGGTCGGTTCCAAGTGCCATGAGGCATTGATCCGGACTGATGATTTTGTTGGTAGAGGTCAGATCATCCTCATCTTCAGTGTCTGTGAAGATGTCCATATCGTCAGCTGCCTCTTCAGCTACCATGGCCTTATTCTTTGTAGTTTGCTTGGCCCTTAGTGCTTCTCTTTCCTTCTTTGAGAGGTCTGGGCAGTCAGCTTTGAAGTGTCCTTCCTCGCCGCATTCGAAGCAACCATTGGTGACTGGCTTCGAACTGTCTCGAGTTCGGTTTGATTTATAGAAACGTTTATATTTGCCGAACCGAGTATCCATATCGGCTAACTTCTTTGACAACGCTGCAATGTTCTGTTGCAGTTCCTCTCTGCTCGGCTCCTTTGTAGTCATGTCAGCCGATCTGGTTGGTCTTGACGATCTCGACTTTGAGTAGTCAGCTCGGAGGGCCACTGACTTTGATGCTGAGCCGACATCCTCAATTCTATTTGTCTGACTTGAGGGCTGCGACCTCCTTCTGTTGACTTTATACTCATTCCCTTTCAAGATTGAGAACAATCTTTCAGTTCCCATTTCACCAAGGTCAGCTCGGCTCTCGTGGATATTTGTGAAAGTATCCCTCTCGGCCGGTAGAGCTTGCAACACTTTGAGATTTATTTCTCTTAGAGTGTATTTTCTTTTCCGGATGGACTGGATTCTTCTGATGATGTCCATAAACCGGAGCTCTAGCTGATCGATAGTCTCATCAGGTCGCAGACTAAAATTGTCGAAATCTTGACATGCATGCGAGAACTTGTTTTCCTTTGTCTCGTCGCTTCCTTCACTTAGCGAGGCCAGGATGTCCCACATCTCTTTTGCAGACTCACACTCCTCTATCCATGGCAGATAATCTTGTCCAACCGTGGACATTATTGTGCTCTGAGCCCAGATATCCAGCTGGCTCACTTTGGCCTCCTCCGGAGTGTAGTCTTCTGGCTGTTTCTCCACATACTCTACCACTGCATCTCCATCGTTGGGATTTGTGGGAGTGCGAAGTATTCTGTCTCGTATGATGATTGGTCCAGATGTGAGAATTTGTTGCATCCTATGATGCTTTGACAGAAGTATCTTCTTCATTCGAGTTCTCCATGATGTATAGTTGACAACAGAGAACATGACTACGATCTTGTCCTTGACGTCCATCTGCACAAACAGGACAAAAATGCGAGCAAGAATGCACTAGCGTGAAAAGATCTGTTCAGTTGACCACTGAAGAAAAATTCTCGAATTCACACCTCGTGAAACAGAATCAGCAGTCTTTTGAACCACTGCTCTGATACCACTTGATGGTCCCGATACGAGTTACTGGTGTATGGGGGTGGGAGGGAGGAATACACCAGTTATGATTTTTTAACTTTTGAAAAACTTAACACTTGAAATCAACTTCAACTGAGTAAAAGAACTCAGTTGGGATCTCACAGCTGAGTAAGCAACCACAGCTGAAAGAGTGGTGCTGTGCGGAATGTGGTGGAAAATGTACTCGTAAAAACAAACTCACGCTTTTATGCACGGTTGGTCACACGACCAAAACTGTTGATGTGAAAGTATGCAGATTTTATGCGGTTAGTTTGTCAGATGAGATTTGCAAATAAAGACAGAACACAAATAAACACGACGCACAAGATTTACGTGGTTCGGAGAGAACTCTTACGTCCACGAGGAGATGTGAGTCCACACACCTCAGTCCAAGTTCTTCTGGACAGTTCCACTCAGCTTACGCGGGCTGAGCAACCGTTACAGTTTAGTTTCCGGGCACTAAACAGCCTAAGTCAAGTTTGCGGGTACTTGACGACCTGACTACTCAATTACAGGAAGAGTAAAGTCCTAACACACTTTTTAGGGTGTGAGAATGGGTAGGATTTCTAACTACAGCTCGATCACGAATGAGAGCTGGATCTAAGGCTTGAACGAATAAACACTCAACCTAATATCAAAAACAGTTTCAATCTCTAGGAACCCTCAGCTACTAATGTTCTCTCAAATTGGAACTCTCAGCTGCTGATGCTCTTAGATGATGATTTTGCAGAATTGCTTTTTGCTTTGATTTCTCTCGTGAAAGCTCTTGAATTTTCGTCGTGTCTGTTCTCTATATTTTTTCGAATGAGAGAATGCCTCTATTTATAGACGGAGAGAATCAACTAGCCGTTGGAGGAGCAGTTGATCTCTGATCGGTTGAAAGCGATGGCTTGTCTCTCATCTCTGCAGACTTTCCCGATATGGCATCTGTGCTCTTCTGCTTTCCATCTGAGACAGCCTTGTGTTGGGCCAGATGGGGTAATGACTGAACGGTCAAACCCTCATGTGACTTCCTTTTGAAATTCAAATCTTTGACAGTCAACTTCGGTTTGTCGGTTGAAAGTCTTGACCTTCGTCTGAGTGATCTTCAGCTGATGTTCCGATCTGTCGAGCTCTCAGCTGACTTTGAACTTCAAACAGTTGAACTCCTTGTTCGGATTCTATAACTGGGGTTCTGAAACTGAACACTCAGTTGTCTTCCTTGTATTTACTCAGTTGGGTTTGAACCCTCAGATGATTTCCTTTTCATCTGATGTTCTCTTCCTTTCAACTGTTTTTCATCTGATGAACGCTCAGTTGGTTTCCTTCTCAACTGATGTTCTGAAGACTTTCCCTTGTTTGCATCTGAACAAATGAACTCTCAGTTGTCTCTCTTCACAACTGATGTTCTGTCTGAGTGACGCCTTGTTGCCATCTTCAGCTGGAGACCTGTAAAGATAAAATCTTAACTTTGCTCAAACAGCGAGCCTAAATTCTAACATTAGGTTCTAGCAACATCTACTCGGTTGGGGTCAGCCGGTTTTGGAATTCATCAAAACTTATACTAGTAAATTTCCCAACATAAGCTTTTGTCGAAGGTGAATGTGAACCTTCCCTTGCTTGACATCATCCGGAATGTACCAGCATATGTGAAATTTTTCAAGGAGCTGGCATCAAAGAAGAAGAAGTTCATGGAAGACGAGAAGATTGTAGTCTCCGAAGTGGCAAGTGCAATTCTGCAGCACCAATTACCTCCAAAGCTTTATGATTTAAGTAGCTTTAATATTAAAATTGCCTTAGGTAATGGTAAAGAAGCTTCTGGTATGCTAGACTTAGGTGCAGGAATTAATTTGATGCCCTATTCTATCTTTAAGCAATTAGAGTTAGGAGAATTGAAGCCTACTAGGATATGTTTGCAATTAGCTGATAGATCTATTCGTTATCCTAAGGGAATAATTGAAGATATATTAGTAAAAGTAGGTGGATTGATAATTTCTGTTGACTTTGTTGTTTTGGATGTTGGGGATGTGAAAGAAACTGGAAATGAGCATATTTTGTTGTTAGGTAGGCTTTTTATGGCAACCACTAACACTTTGATTGATGTGAAAAATGGAAGTCTGAAAATGTATGTGTTAGGAGAGACAATTTCTTTTTCTGTTCGAGATAATAGTGTTATTCCATCATCTGAGCTTATTGAGAATTGTTCCTATATAGATACTATTGATGCTTTGGCCGAGAAGGTTATGTTGCAGGAAGACAGGTTAGAAGAGATACTTGAAGATGCTGACAATGAGATTAAAGATGTCGAGAAGGAGTTTGAAGACATTGATCTTGTGGATAATATTGGAGTGATGGAGTTACTTAAACTAGAGAGAGAAGAAGAACAAACAGTTTTGAAACTGGAGCTTAAGGAATTTCCAAAGCATTTGAAGTACGTCTTTTTGGAAGAATGAGAGCAGAAACCAGTGATTATCTATGCCGAGTTGTCTAAGGAATAAGAGGAAGCTTTGATAAAGGTATTGAAGAAGAACCAGACAGCTATTGGATGGAGTTTATCGGATATCAAGGGAATCAGTCCATCAACTTGTATGCACCGGATCATTCTTGAAGATGATGCAAAACCGGTTAGAGAGGGGCAGCGGAGGCTAAACCCAATTTTGATGGAAGTGGTTAAGAAAGAGATCTTGAAGCTCCTTAAGGAAGGGATAATCTATCCAGTGGCTGAGAGTGAATGGTTGAGCCTAGTTCATGTGGTACCAAAGAAGGGAGGAATCATTGTTGTAACAAATGACAAAGGCAAGATGGTACCAACTCGAGTGACAACCGGGTGGAAAATGTGTATTGATTACAGAAAGTTGAATGTTGCGACTAGGAAAGATCATTTCCCACTACCATTTATTGATCAATGTTGGATAAGTTAGCGGGGCACAAATTTTATTGCTTTTTGGATGGGTTGTCGGGGTATTATCAAATTGACATTGATCTGGAAGATCAGATCAAGACAACATTCACTTACCCTTTTGGAACATATGCGTGTAGAAAGATGCCATTTGGGTTGTGCAATGCGCCTGGAACGTTTCAGCGGTGCATGTATTCTATCTTTTCCGACATGATTGGTAAGTTCATTGAGGTATTTATGGATGACTTTTCTGTTTTTGGTTCTTCATTTGATGATTGCTTGCATAAATTAGACCTTGTTCTTGAAAGATGCATTGAAAGTAATCTTACTTTGAGTTGGGAGAAAAGTCATTTCATGGTAACTAATGGGATTGTTCTAGGGCATGTTGTTTCTAGTAAGGGCATAGAAGTTGATAAAGCTAAGGTAGATGTAATTGAACGATTGTCTCCACCTGTGAATGTTAAGGGAATTAGGAGTTTTCTAGGGCATGCTGGCTTTAATCATAGATTTATTAAGGATTTTTCCAAGATAAGTCAACCCTTGTGTCATTTGCTTGCTCAGGATGTGCCCTTTGTGTTTGATGATGCATGTTTTAAAGCTTTTAATGCATTGAAAGAGAAGTTGACATTTGCACCTGTTGTTGTTGCTCCTAATTGGTCATTACCTTTTGAGATTATGTGTGATGCATCGAACTCTGCTGTAGGAGCTATCTTAGGGAAGCGTGTTGATAAGATGTTGCGTGTGATTTATTATGCTAGCTTGACTTTGAATGTTGCTCAAGTAAATTACACAATCACCGAAAAAGAGTTGCTTGCTGTTGTGTTTTCATTAGACAAGTTTAGATCTTATATCATTGGGTCTAAAAGTATTGTGCACAGTGATCATGCAGCTCTTAGGCATTTGTTAACTAAGTCTCAAGCAAAGCCTAGATTGATTAGGTGGATTTTGTTATTTCAAGAGTTTGATGTTGAGATCAAAGATAGGCAAGGTTCTGAGATTGTGGTTGCGGATCATTTATCTTGTTTGCCTACCATTGATGATAGCGAGATAGTTCATGAGCATGATATTATACCTGACTCTTTTCCTTATGAGCATGTATTGCAAGTTGCAATTGTACCTTGGTATACGGACATTGTAAATTATCTTGCTAGTGGATACTTGCATCCTGACCTCTCTTCCCAAGAAAAGAAGAGATTTTTCTCGTCTTGCAAGAATTACTATTGGGACGATCAATATCTTTTTAGATTGGGGAAGGACGAGGTAATCCGGAGATGTATTTCGGAGGACGAGCAGCGAGATGTGATGGCGTGGTGCCATGAGTTTCATTGTGGAGGTCATTTTGGAGGTCGAAAGACTGCCTTTAAGGTACTTCAATCTGGTTTTTATTGGCCGTCTATTTTCAAGGATGCTCATAGTTTTTGCCTAACTTGTGATAAGTGCCAAAAGGTAGGGAACATAAGTAAAAGGAATGAGATGCCATTAACTAATAATCTTGTTTTCGAGATTTTTGACGTGTGGGGCATTGATTTTATGGGACCTTTCCCTTCTGTTGGTTTTGAGTACATACTTGTTGCTGTCGATTATGTGTCCAAGTGGGTTGAGGCTATCCCCACGAGGACAAATGATGCTCATGTTGTTATCAAGTTTGTGCAGGAGAATATTCTTTGCAGGTTTGGATTTCCTAGAGCTATTATTAGTGATGGGGGAACACATTTTTGTAATAAACTTTTTGATAAGCTAATGGCAAAGAATGGCATTGTGCATAAGGTGGCAACTTCATACCATCCTCAAACATCTGGGCAGGTTGAAACGAGTAATAGGCAGATCAAAGGAATTTTGGAGAAGACCGTGAAGCCGTCTAGGAAGGATTGGTCTTCCAAGTTGAATGATGCCTTGTGGGCTTATCGGACTGCTTATAAGAATGTTTTGGGGATGACTCCGTTTCGAATGGTATATGGAAAGGCGTGTCATTTACTAGTGGAGATTGAGCATAGAGCTTATTGGGCGATCAAGTCTGTGAATTATGACTTGGTTCAAGCTAGTCAAGAGAGAGCTTTGCAAATTTCGGAACTCGATGAACTCCGAAATGAAGCGTATGAGAGTGCAAGAATTTACAGAGACAAGGTGAAAAGGTTTCATGACAAGCGGATTGTGAATAAAGATCTTAACCCAGGAATGAAGATGCTTCTTTTCAATTCTCGGCTGAGATTATTTCCAGGCAAGTTAAGATCACGATGGAGTAAACCATTTGAAGTGGAAGAGGTGTATCCATATGGAGCTGTTAAGTTATTCAATCCGATAAAGAAGGAGTCTTTTCAAGTTAATGGGCATCGAGTTAAACCGTATGTTGAAGGAACGTCAAGATTGATTGGGATCGAGTCTATAAGGCTCGACGAGGCTACGTATTGAAGAATGCATGTGGAGTCGAGCTCGTGACTTCAAACGAGCGCTGCATGGGAGACAACCCATGATGTTTGGTATTTTAGTTGTTAATGTTGTGTATTAGAAAAAAAAAAGTTGGTTTTGAGCAGCCATGCAGATGTGCTGCGGAAGAATATTCCCGCCGGAGAGGGATGATCGCTAGCGCGGGGTTAATTCTCGCTCAAGGGAGTTCCACCGGCGCAGGAGAGCCACCGGCGCGGGGTTAATTCTCGCTACGAGAGTTCCACCGGCACTGAAGGAAAATTTGCTGAAGGCGTTTCTGCCAGCGTGGGAAAAGACGACTATAAAAGGGGCTTTTTATCGAGCCCTAATTTTGTCCGCCCCCTTTACCCGATTTCACCTCCCTCCTTCGTCTTCTACCAATCATCTTCACCACACCCAAAAAATTTACCGTCTTCACCGTCACTCAGATTTTACCGCCACAGTCGCTCAAGAATTCTTCCACCGGTGTTCAATTAGTGCCGACCAAAATTTCCAACACAGCTTCCATTCCTTGTGCCGCCGTTCACCACTGCCGTTCCATCACCATCGCCAACTTCTACACCAACGTAGCCTGTTCAACATCACCACTGCTTTTTGTCCACGGGAGCATTTTCTCTGACCGGCTTCAATTTTACCGCTTCCAAGCACTTCCGCTCTGGTCACCGCTTTATTACGTCCGACCACTGTCCATTCTCACCGCCAGTCGTGAACTACCAGCTGTCTGTTTGTCGCCGTTTTCCACGGCCACTGTTCAGTTTCATCACCGCCGCGCCATCTTATACCTTCAGTCGCTGCTCAAGTTACTGCTCTGAATCCAGCCACCGTCTGTTTCCGCTGCCATCATTCTTTCTACCGCCGTCTATTCCGCTGCTGTTCAGATTCTACCACAAAAAAAAATATATATATATATTTTGTAAATACTCACAACGCAGGAAACTTAACTGACGTGGGCTTTCTTTTCCACGATGACTCGGACCAAGAACCTTCCTCCACCGTCACCGGAACAATATTCAGAGAATGAATCAATGGAGGAATCCGAATTCGAGCATGAGGAACAACAAAAGAAATAGGTAAATTATACGGCTCGCTATTCTACTCCATTTGAGATTTATTCTAATGCTGAGGGTGTTTTAGCTCATCAATTCAATAGGTCTGAGATCACTAACCCGAGATATATTAATTGGGAGTTGTTAAAGAGTCTTAAAATTGATGATCGTGTCTCTGCTTATTTGAAACATTTGGGGTTAGAAACTTTAGCTCGTCTTGAGTAAGTGGGATATGAGCCGTTGACGTATGAGTTTATGACTTCTATGAATTTATCTGCGGATAAGAAAAAGATCATGTTTAGAATGTTTGGAACGGAATATTCGGCTTCGTTGGCTAAGATGAAACAAGTGTTTGGTTTTCCTACAACTAGGGAAAAAGAGCGACCAGGTTCTTTTAATGTTAATCAAACTTGGCATGAATTGACGAGGTATAATAACTGGAATTCGGCAGGTATGCCAAATGGTTTTCTTCAGGATCCCGCACTAGTTGTTGTGCATAAATTTTTAGCTTACCAGGTTTCAGGAAAAGAACAGGCCAATAAAGTGAATCGGAATGAGGTTTTTCTGTTATCGTGTGTTGTCCATAAGGTTCCCGTATGCATTACTAGTTTCATTTGGAATGCTATGGTCACTATGCAAAAGAGGCCAAAATCCCATGCTTCCTTTTGCTGCATTGTTACGGGTTTGGCTATCCATTTTATGTTAGTTGGTGGCACACTTTCCCCTGTCCGAGATAAAAAAAAATATTGCTTCCGTACTATATTGATTATAAAGAGCTTAGGGATGGCACTCTCATATCTGACCGGCGTACCATTGTTCTGCATAGTGAGCGCCATTGTGTACAAGAACACATTCATAAGGAAATTGCTAAAGGCCGCCGACCTCCGTTAACTGCTTCTGAAGCTGGCTCATCTAGTACTGCAACCGCTAATGAAGAAGAAGCTCGCTCCGAGCAGGCTCAATTGTTGCTTTCTCTAGCATTTGCTTATCAACAATTCAGGAATGATCTCCGATCATTCCAAACACATTTTGATACATCTTTTGGTGAGTTCCGCCGGGAAATGCATGCGTGGTATGATGCCTATGATGCGTCTTTGGGGCAATTTCGACATGAGGTTGGCCAACGGTTGGATGCTCAGGATTAGCAACTTGCTTCCATGCAAGCCCAATGGGATGCATTGACCGCACTATATCCACCACCACAACCACCACCACCACCACCACCACCACCACCTGCGGCTGATCAGTAGTGACTTCTCACTACTGTTGTGTTTGTTTTTCTGTTTTCTTTTTATCCTATTTACGTGCGTTGTTATTTCTTTTGTGTTATGGTGTTTTGTTTTTCGTTTCTGTTTGTTATTTTTCTTTCAGGTTTGGTCTCGTTTGTTCGTTTGCACTTCATGCCGTTGTCGGATTTTATTTCAGGAAAGTCCTTCATCCTTCTTCATTTCTTTAATTGAGCTATGAGGACATTGCTCAGTTTAAGTGTGGGGGAGGGGGGGTTATTTTAGCAATGGTATAAGTTGTGTTGTGTTTGTGAGTCTAGCATTTTGATTGTCTCAAGTATGATTAATGGTATGTTTGTGTGAATCACTTGAAAATACTTAACTTCTCTTGAATCGTGAGACCCTAGTTGATTGATATCGATTTAGGTGTGATTGTTTGATAACCATTGTTGTGGGGCATGTTATTGATGAATTTGATTGACGTAATAATTGTGACTCTTAGGATAAATGTTGCTTCGTTGGTTGCCTAGATGATTGTCTTCTTTGTAAATAAGAAATAAGTTTATAAAAAATGTGAGTAGTGTGGATTCTGATCCTCTTAGTCATTGTCTCACAAGGCATGATTAATGAGCATGGGAAACCACACGAGGAAGCTTTGAAGAATCTTCGAAGATTAAACCTCGTGATAATATCCTAATCTACTTGCCAAAAAAAAACGAGGCTATAAATAAGGTGAATTTGAGATTCTACTTCGATCATTTGGAAATATTCAAATGATGAGTATGGAAAACAACGTTAGGAGACTCGGATTGAAATTTCGATGGCTTGAACCTAATGATCTTGTCTCATTGATTCATCCTTATATTCCTCGTTTATTGTTAATACTTGTTAATATGAAGACTTTCTAATAAAGGCGATTGATGAAATAGAGAGCTTTAAGAGTGGGTCGCAATTTGATCAGATTGATAATTCTATTTGACGGGCAACATACGTGGTTAGATTTCATTACATTAGAGTTGACATTGGTTGATTTTGGTGCTTTGCGTTGAAAAGAAAGTCTTGTATTGTTGATATGGTATATATTTATTGTTTCAACTATTTTAATCCTAAGTTGCACGCAATCAAGTATCGTCTCACAAGAAACACTTAGCAGGGAAATTATCTGTATCGCAAACAGAAAAGAAAAGAAAGCAATAAAATCGAGGGTTTGATTTTTTTATTACTAGGCGGAAGAAATAACTGAGCATAAATTATTCTAGACAAGAATTGAAATAAAATCTAAAACAAATTATCCCCAAGAAAGAATTGAAATTTAATTTAATCTCTGAAGTAATAATCTCTAAATCTAGCATAAACTCAAGGAATTAATCTAAAAGAAATTAAAGCAGAAGAAAATAAAAACTAGAATTAAAGAACTCACAAACTTCAATGAAAATTGCATAATAAACGGTAAAGTAAAACCTGAAAATAAATCCGTGGTGGTGTTGTTCTTGAATCCAGAATAAGATTTACAATAATTGATAAAGTAAAAGCAAAACTAATTAAAACAAAACCGAGGACAACCAGCGTCCTTTTCTTCCTAACGATTCCACAGTAAAAAGCCAAAACTAATTCTCAAAAACTAAGCAACAGTGCAGCCGTCCTTTTCCCTTACTGAACATTGAAATTGAAAAAAAAGATAGAAAAGAAAACGAAAACTAATTAAATTAATTCCTCAAACCAAGACAAAATCAGCCGTCACTGTTTTTCTTCGGGAATCTCAAAACCTATGACTAAAGTTGAAAGTCAAAAAGTGAGAAGTAAAAATATTCCCTCGCAGCGTGTACAGGGACTTGTATTTTAATCCGCTAAGTATATAAGGGCAGGGAGCTCTGGTCTGCCCAGGGAGCTCTGCCCTTAATTCCTACATCACAACTAATCAACAGGGTAGGGAGCTCTGGTATGACCAGGGAGCTTTGCCTTTATTTGCTGGACACGTAATGAGCAAACGACCAGGGAGCTCTGGTTATGCAGGGAACTCTGCCCTCTACTTCAGCTCTACTCTCCTCATACCGCTTCGTTCCAAAAATCGGATTGAGCTTACATTGTTCTTTAAAAACTTGCAATTCCAGTTCAAAACCTACACTTTCACTCAAAATACTCAAACGAAGCATTAGTGTCATTTTTAACTTAGAACAATAAAACCCAAACGAATTATCATCAAAAACACACCTAAAAATATATGCAAAATAAGACCAAAAATAGGATAAACATTTATTTTGATTCATATTCGTATCTTTGGTTTGCTTGAGGACAAGCAAAATGCTAAATGTGGGGGAGTTATTTAGTTCATCTTTGTGTATTTTTCGTGTGATTATTTGTGTGTGTTGTTCGTGTTTTTGTTCGTTTTTTTATTACAAGTCATGGTCGTATGTTTGATGTTTGGTGTTTCATTTTGTGTCAGTACACAGGTGGCGGAAGAGGCAAGAAATGGTCGAAAATGTGGAAAAATGAGGGAAAGTGGTGAAGGAGAGAACAAAGAAATTTCCGCCGTCGTGGAAACCCCACCGGTGCGGGAACGTTTGGCGCTTGAAGACTCCCGCCGGCGCGGGAAAATCTTGCTGTGTGGGATTTCTGCCGGCGCGGGACGGCGGTTATTTTCAGCATTATATATGAAAATTTCGGTTTCTGGACGAAGAAGTCTTCCTTTTCTCGTTTTTCTAGCCTAGGAAAGATAAAAATACTCTGTAGAATTTGTTTCTTTCAATTTCCTTGTTAAAAACTCTTTATATTTTGATTTAGACTTCGTTTCCGTTGATCGTTGAAGACTTCTCGTACTTTGTAAGGATTTCTGTTTCGTTTATGCAATGTTTATCTTTAGTTTATTGTATTTCATTTCCAGCATGATGAACTAGTTTTATTCATCTAGGATTTAGTTCTTCGACTTGGAATTGTTATTACTTGTGAAATGTGAATGCTCATTTTTCTACTTCAATCGTTATTTGTATCTTTTGAACAATTGACCAATGTTTGAATGTTTTGTATCGAATGAGATCGAGAGATGAATTCGTTATGGAACATGGTTGAAGTAGAGTTAATCTTGACCAGAAACGTATAGGTTAATTGTCGAGCATGCTTGTATAATTTCATTGGTGTAGTTCTCGTCTATGAATACGAAAGTTAGTAGATAAGAATCTTCGTTAATATTATTAACATGAACTAATCGACTGAGCTTTGCAAATAGCTTGTCTTAGTAATTCCGAGAAGAAGGATTTAAATCCTAGACGCTTTCATTCATTGAATTCCTGTTTAATTTAAGTTATTAAATGGTTTTAGTTATAATCAACAAATTCTCACTTGATTAGAGTGTTTAGGAGTGTTTTGATATTCCGTGTTAGCATGAATGCGTTGCCCTGCTAAGTCTTTCTTGTGATACGACTTGGGTTAACTTATTGTACTACTTAGGACCTCGTTCTCTTGCGAGCAACTAGGAGGTACATTTTAGTTGATTCAGATATTTCTATATGCAGTCCCAACTTTTATCTCTAATCCGTCGGGCCTTATTCAAATATACAAAAATATTAATAAATGTCCTATTTTGTCTTTGTAGCCCCCAAAGGAGCTCATGAATCATGACTTTATCTCTACACATATCTGATAAAGTATAAAGTGCTATCTGAACTTTGCTTGGGAGTCAAGCTAGTTCAATCATAAATATGAGTAACATTTTTCTCTGTCCTGTTATTCTTATTTCATTTTTTTTTGCACGAGTATTGTGGAGGAAGAAATTAGGGATAAAATGTGTTTTAGTGGAGTTTTTAATGGAATACTTAATAGGGTATAAATTGTGAAATAAAATGACTTTTATCTATCGTAATGAAATAAACTGAACATAAATAGTGAAATAAAGTGGGTAGAGAGAGAGTGAGTAGTGAACACACAAAAAATTGAAGATAAAAATAGAAAAAGGTGATAGTTATGAAAAATAAGAGTCACATTAAAAAATTAAATAGGATCTTTAATAATTCTTAACTTACTTGATAAAAAAAACATGACAGGAATAACAATACAATTTTAAAAAAAAAATACAAGACAGTAGTAATAATTTTGGGGGCGGGGGCAATAGAAGAAGGGAGTTTAAAAAAGGGCCCAATTGTTTAATTTTTCTACTATTATGAAGGTGGCCCTTTACAGCTAAGCAATAAGCAAACACGCTTTTGGGCTGGAGGAAGTTAAATTCTAGGGGTTGGGGAGAGTTCGATCCAAAATCTTGATAGGCCCCAATTTTTCTTATCCACTTCAATTTTGTGGAACCATATGTTCCAATTCATTATTTGATTACTACTATACTAGGTAGGCCCCTCAAAAATATCACAATGAGATGATAATAAAAAAACTTCTGACAAAAATATTATTCTAAGTACTAAATTCTTATGAAATTAAAAAAATATATATAATTCATAACTAATTAGGAATTAATGGTTAGTGGGCTACATTGCACATACTAGGACCAATTGGACTCATATGTATCCAAAGATTTTCTAACTTTAATTGATCATTTTTTGGGGAAGGGGATAATGAACAAGATTAGAGTAGCAGGTTAAAAGATTCAAACGATTGGTATTTAAGTGCTTTTAGCTTCACTTTTTTCTTTTTGTTTTTAATGACAAGGGCAACATGCAAGTGTTCTTCAAGATACATGCGCTAACATTAAATAGGCTTTACTCAGGTGCAAATTCTATTAGGAAAACATGAATTCACCACCTATAAGATGTTAGTAGGAATCGAATTCAAACGTTTCATCACAGAAAAATTCACTCGACGGGTATATTATTCCCTATGGATACTGACATCATAACTGGTGGTACCAGCATTTTGGCATAGACGTCTGAATTCCAATGGATTAACTTCTTTGTATTGTAATGTGTTTGGTTTGAGTGATTAGGAGTGATTGATAAATAATCATGCATAATCATATGTTTGGTTTATATGATTGGGCCCGTGATGGATAACTAGGCCCTTGATCATATCAATTAATGGAGTGATAAATTATCCTTTCTATTTTGGGGTGATTATTAATCATTCATCCAAATCATTTGAAATTTTCCAACTTCATTCTCAAATTTCCCCCAATTTTCAACATCAATGTTCAAACTTTTATCCCTCACTTACTCTCTCTCTTCAACTTTGTGGTGCCTCTCTCTCTATTTATCCTAGTATAATTAAAATGATAATCAATCTAACCAAACATATGATGAATAATCCAAATACTATAATCATATCCTATGTATCAATCTTATCTATCATATCCTTAAAACCAAACGTGCCCAATTATAAGTATACAAGCGGATAAGACTTGGAATTAATCCTTTCCATGGCGTTAAAAGTATACTCCACATAAAGTTGGTTTGTCAGTATAACTATAATTTATAGGTTAGGTTCTCATTTAATTTCTTGGATCTCAATGGTCTAATGTCGATGCATGTTGCTATCTCAGATCAAGCTAACTTTTATTTAACTAATATACTACATATATTTAGAATTAATAATTTAATATGTGAAATAAACAGCCGTGAGCAGTGGCTTCAAGCCCTTCAAGGATAAACCAATTTTTTTTTTAAAAGAATTGAAGGCAAAACAACGTATGTTGATCACCAAGAAGTAAAAAAGTTATAAATTATAGTTTGGAATTAATATTAGTTCTTATTTTTCCTAATACTGAGACTACTTAAGAAGACGGACTAGTTAAGACTGAAGAAGTTTTCTAATATGTAAGAAAAATAATTCGATTGAGAAAAAGCCCACAGTATACTCTCAGCCTCCAAATAAAATAATTGTTGATATGTTTTGAGAAAGAATTGTTGATGCCTAATGCACTATCATGATCATGGAGTAGTATTCAAGAAATGCAATCTTTGATTCTACTGCACTTTTCAACCCATAACAATTAAAGAGAATTGATATCAAATATACGTACTACGTACATATATGCACTAATTTAATTATATTAAAAACAAATCCGAATATTAATTTGAAAATTATATAGTACAATGTCTTACTTATTTATTTAACGAGTCATGTGCATTATATGTATCGGATCCTCAATCATTAATCATATTAATGAGAAAGTATTAATTAAACGAATCCTAATTGAAAAACTTCATGTTACTTTTGCTAATTATATAATTTGACTAGGCTCATGATTGATCTATAGTAGTATACTCTAGGTTTTGTTGTATTAAATTAATAATAATTCGTCTTAATCATTAATGTAGTTAGACGTTATAGGATTCTTTCTAATTGAGACATCTCAAACGGCCATAAGTTCCAGTCAATATGCCTGAGGACAACACACTATCAAGCAGACCTATATTTAAAGGGTTCAATTTTCCATTTAATATTTTTGTTATCTCGTTATTATTTGATCATTAATATAGGCATTAGTTAAACAAGGGAGTTTCTGTATATATGCATTATTTTCTTCTTTCGTTTTCCTTTCCTGGCTATTTGTTTTACCCGCGCGCATTTGGTTGCTTTATGCAATTATTAATGTTTTAGTTCAAATATAGTGCTAAGAAATTTTGATTTTGTATACTATTTAAAATAGAAAGTAGAATAAGGTAATGAAGTTTGAAAAGCCACAATAGCAATCTTAATTGAAGTTTGAAAAAAAAAACACGATTCAAAAGTAATTATGAATTGAAACTGTTGTTCTTTCCCAAAAATTTGCAGGAGCAAAAGAAAACTCATCAGAAGATTTGAATATGTTTTGGTAAGTACTACTTAATGATAAAAATTTGTCAAATAGTGGCAAACTATAAAAGTTTGGGATGTTGCATGTGCTTTGAACGAGAAATCGTATTGATTTCTGTAATTTTAGGCGGAGATTATATAAGGCATTATTCTGAAGTATTAAGCACAATCGTTATTTATACGATATTGTTAAATTAACTTTTTTTTCTTTCTTTAGTTGATCTGAAATAAAATTGGTAGTTCGAGACGATATCATAATAATATTTTAAAATATTATTTACCTTAGAATACTAGGCAAAATATTTTTTCTCAACAGATAAAATTAAACAAAATATGATTAAATGTTATACTCCCTCAATCTCGTTCAATATAGTCTTCTTTTCTTTTCTTTTTGAGTCGTTCCATTTAATAAGACTTGTTTCTTTTTATGGAAGGAATTATGACTTAATTTAAGCTAAAAGATAATTTATCAGCATTTCATTGACTAAAAAGTACTTTATTAATTAAAATTAAAGACAATACTCTCTATGTCACAAAATGTATTTGATTGTATGTGTGACATGGATTTTAAGAATAATTGATAAAGGTGTTGTGAGTGAAGTAAAAGTAGAATTTGAGGGGTAGTGGGCTAAAATTGTAATGAGTGTGATAAAGATAAAACTTAGTAAATAATGGAAAGAACGAGAGTATAATAAATAGTACTCCCTTCGACCCTATTTAGTATGGTGTGGGGGTCATGCACAAGTTTTTAAAAGAAAAAGTAGAAAGATATTTGGTAGTGATATTTTAAGTGAAGGAAGGAACCTATTTAGAATGTGTTGTTAATTTCTTAGTGGATAAACAAATTTTATAGGAGTAAATATATTGAACTTTTAAGGGTAAAAAAGTAAAAGACATGTCCTAAAAAAAATATCATACTAAATTGGGACGACTAAAAAAGGAAAATAATTATACTAACCCAGGACGGAGGAAGTATATAAAGTAGAATAAGATATATTTTCTTAGACAATAAAAGAATACATTTTTGTAGATGAAGACGTATGCTTTATTATACGTACTAATTTCTTTTTTTTTTCTAAATTTTCGTGCAGAAAAATAAATAAACCATATTATAGTATTAAATGGAACGGAAAGAGTAAATGATAATATTGCCAGAAAAGGAAAGCGAATTATAAGACTATCTGCAGTGGTAGTGTCTCTAAGGGGTGTCTCTAAGAATTTTTTGGAGATAGAGACAGTGAGCTGCAGTGGGGCTGTCTCTAAGGAGTGTCTCTAAGGAATTTCTGAATTTCTATTTTGCATTAATTTTAATAAGAAAATTAGAAAATTTGCAAATTTCATTAATTTAAATAAAAATACATTACTAGAAATAATAAAAAAAATAATACTACAATATTTAAAAAACATAGCCGTTGGAAAAAAAACTAAGCCCATCCGCGGCGGCGCTTGATGTCGGCAACTATCATCATATGGAGCTCCATCTGCTCCGGCGTGTAGTTTGACGTATCAGTATTGATGATCCTTGCATCAACAGCGTCTTGCTTCGCCCGAGCACGATCCCTCATTGTCTCGGCGAGTTTGTTCTTCGTCGCGATGATGTTGCTTAGCCTTTCATTTGTTGAGTCGACCATCCCAACGAACTCCGCCTCCTCGCTGACCTTCTTCTTTCCCTTTCCTCTGGCCGCCCTCGCCTCCGCCTTTGCCGCGTCTCGTCCCTGTGGGCGGAGGGAGCCGAGCTTTCCTCTTCTGTTGGCTCACTCGATCCGTGCGGCGTTCCAGATGAGGTGTAGGCGCCTTCTGCCGTGTTCTTCGTCCGCTTCATGGACGGAACGTCGGGAAATTCTTGGTGGAGGAATTTGGGGTAGTCCGCCAAAATTTCTCATGCACCAAAATGCTTGAAGGTGCTCCCTTCACAGGCGCTGTATAACACCTGGGCCGCGTCCCTAACCATGTCGTCGGAGGCGCCGCTGGGTCTTTTCTTCTCCGCCTTCTCGAAGGCTATCATCCACTCCTTCACCCAGTGGGAGATCCGGCCGAAGAAGCTCTTCACTGTCTTTGTGTTAAGGTCTTCGTTGAACATGGCGTTGTACCTCTCCGCCACACGTCCCCAGTATTTGTCGCCACTTTGATCTCGTCCGAGGATGGAGTTGCACGTCTCCTCTTTCCAGATTTGGGCGACGGCGGTGCCTTGTTCCACCGTGTAACTGCGCCTCTTTGGTTTGGCGTTGGCCGCCGGACGAGAAGGTGGAGGGACATTTGCGACAGCCTTTTCCTTGCCTTTGGGCCGTTGCTTCCCCTTGTCTTTGGCTTGTGCCGGCTCGGACGACGGACTATCCTCGTCACCGATCACGGTGTGGAAGGACTCGCCGACGGTCGAGTTGAGGTTGATAGAATCAAGCCCTGCCCCGGTATATCCTCCGTATTGCCCGTCGTCCGCCATTTCAGGCGGACACCACGACGACCACCATGGATTGTTAGGATCCATTTGCGAGATGAAATGAGTTTTTGATGCGAAAAAAAGATGGAATTATAGGAGAAAAATGGAGATTTGAGGTATGAATATGATGTGAATGTGGTGTGATGAAATGTGATATTTATAGTTGTAAATGTGGGAATAAAAAAAAATAAAAAAATAAATTAAATCGGCAAACTAGCCGTTTTTACTCGTTTGAAAAACATAGCCGTTGTCCGATTTTTGCTTTTTTTTATGTATGGCGCGTGCATTGCACGTGCCGATTTAAAAAAAAAAAAAAAAAGTCAAACGCGTGTAATACACGCGCCGACTCGAGACGGTCTCGTCGGCTCGGGACAGCCTCGAGACAGGCGGAGCTGCAGCGGCGTGTCTCGTCGCCGCCGCTGTCTCGAGACAGCGGACAAGACACCCGCTGCGGAGAGCCTAAATGCATATGACAATGTACCCTAGAGGCGGGCATATGACAAGTTATCTAAATCCGAGCTATTATATTTAGGATGTGTTCACTTAGAAGTATAAATTTATACTACTTCTAAATTGAAGGGATAATGTTATAAGGTATAAATTAATACTTCATTGTAAAGACCACAAGTCTTATATCTTGTTTGGTTCGAGTGATCATATACTTATTTTTACTTTTAAGGGAGGCCATAATATTTATATTTTGTTCACTTGAAATAAAATTGATGGATAAAGGAGGAAATATCTAAAACACTTGGGATGTATAATAAATAAACCTCCATTTTGGAGGTATAAATTATACTTTGGATAAGGGAAAAACGGGTTGTCGGAAATTTTATACTTCCTGCCCGAATTTTTCTTAAATCGAAATCAAACAAAATATAATGAAGTAAAATAATATTATACCTTATTTTTTCTTATTTTCACTCCAAGTGAACGCACTCTTAGGGTCTAAGTCCAAAATAAAATATTACTAACATAAATTTGAAAAAGTAAATACTATAGCTTACATTTTAGGTTATAATTTAACTTTGTCGTTCAGGTTGGTTGACCCCATTACAGCTACATCAGGAGTTTTCCAAATTGTGATTTGTGATTGAGGAAAAATTAGAACGCACTGTTTGATTATTTGTATTTCGGTAATTTAATTTCTTGGTTTTTCCTTATTGAGTCGCGCTAACTTTCTAGAGGTATTACTGTGGCATAATATATTGATTAAGAGTTGAACTTGGGTGCAGATATCTCCACCATGGAGATGGATCTGATCCGACCTGGGCTCGACCAGGTTAATCTGGGTCAACACTCTTTGATTTCTTTTTTCCAATTTTTTTTTTTAATTTATAATTTTTTTTTCGGTGGAGCCTTCGGCTCCGCCTTAACTCCGATTACTAATATATAAGGATAATTGACGGACAACAATTTCGATCGGCTCGCTCTGAGGCCTTCGACTCCCTCACTCGAATCTTGATTAAAGAAGAAGTGACAAACAAAAAATTGAAGAGGCAACAACAAAAAAGAAGGAAAAAAAATCTGAAAAAAAAATTCTAAAAAAAAAATTACTATAGCGTGTGAGACTCACACACCGAGCGTGAAGGCGCGCGCGTGAACCTCACGCGCCTGGTCAAGGCGGGCCAGGTCGGGTGTTTGTATGGTGGAGAGTTCCACCCAAATTTTGGTCATTGATTAATTAATGCTATCAGTTTTCTATATATGTTTATTAACATGTGACTGCTGTACCACTTATATATATTGTACAGAATTAATCTATTATTTTTCTAAATTAGTGATCTTTGAGGGAGAGTAAGTAATTTATTATTTTTATAAATATAACAAAACTTAGATACATTTTTATGGAGCGTAAGTATAAATAGGTACATGTACTTATGTCACTAAATTTTGTTATACATAAATATATAATAAGTTTCATTACACTTCTCTTTTGATGTTACTAAATTATGACCCTACTAAATTGTTGTAGTAAGATACATATGTTTTTTAGATTTTTTCTGAAACGACATCTTTTATGAATTTTACATAGTGCTATGTAAATTATCAAGTATGTATATATAAATATTTATTCGCACCTATATTGTTTTATATTTGACTCTTTATATACTGAAAATAAAATCATAAAATTTAATTTTCAGCTGATGATGACTTAGCAAAATATAAATCTTTCGCATCCATCCATGTCATCCATTTATGATACTATATTCTATAAACCCTACTGCTTAATTACAATTTCAGCATGCGATCTAGTTGAATAATTGGCCCACCACAGAACTCTTGCTGATATTCCACTCTATGTGTATAATTTTAGCGATACTAAGACTGTTTACAGTGGTGCTGTCTTTAAGGGATGCTTTTAAGGATTTTTTGGAGATAGAAATAGTGAGCTGCAGTGGGACTGTCTCTAAAGAGTATTTCTAAGGAATTTCTGATTTTGTATTTTGTATTAATTTTAATAAGAAAAATTGAAATTTTCATTAATTTAAACAAATAACTAGTACAATACATTAATTGAAATAAAACAAATAAAAACATTACATTAATTAAAATTTAAAAAATAAAAAAACATCTTACTCGTCAACCGGCTCAAATCGCCTCCAAAGATGCTTGATCAAATCATTGGTGAGCCGATGGTGTTTCCTTGCATCTCTCAATGCGGCGTCCCGTTTGAGAAAATTCTTCTAGGTGAGCGGAGCGGGAACTCGGTCTACATTACTTCCCGGCGTTGTTTCTGTGTCCTCTCTCCAGTTCTCCGCATCCTCCCTCTCGTCTTCAATGATCATATTGTCACCAGTTGCGCGCCGGGTTCCGGATAATTCCCCATCGGACTTGAAGAACACCGAATGCCCGTTCGATATCCTTCCCTGCCGCTTCCTGTATCTTCTTGAACCGCACCGCCTTCTAGTCCGTTGCAAACGGAGGAACCTTGATCAGAGCCGCCCAATCCAGGTAGATCTCATCGGTTAAGTAGTAGCCGTAGTCGTAGGGCTTTCCGTTCACCACGAATTAGCACGGCGGAGCCCGTTCTTCAAGCACGTCCTCAAATAAGGGCGATTGATTGAGGACGTTGATATCGTTGTTGGAGCCGGCTACTCCAAAAAAGGCGTGCAAGATTCATAAATCTAGAGACGTCACGGCCTTAAGAATCAAGGAAGGCACGCCAATATCTTCTCGAATGTAGGTAGCCGACCACGCCTTCGGGCAATTTCTCCACGCCCAGTGCATGCAGTCCAGGCTACCGAGCATCCCCAGAAAGTCGTGCCTCTCCTCGTGCATCCGCAGCAACCTCGCTGTGTCTTGAGCATTTGGCCTCCTCAGATACACGTCCCCGAATAGCTCGATGACACCTTTGCAGAACTTCTGGAGGCAAAGACGGTCGTTGCTATCGCCGATCTTCAAGTATTCATCGAATGTATCCGGCGCTCCACTGGTGGCTAGTTGGTGAATGGCTATTGTGCATTTCTGCACCGACGTGAGGCCCCTTTTGCCGGTTGCATCTTGCGTCTGCTGGAAGTACCGAACATTCTGCTCCAACGCCTCGCAAATCCTCAAGAACAGATGCTTGTGCATCCGAAAACGCCGGCGGAAAAATATTGGGCCGTACGTCGGGTTGTCGTTGAAGTAGTTGGCCATCAACTGCTGCATGGCCGCCTCCCGATCGTGGTGTACGACCGTCCTCTTCACCTTCTTTTTTTTTTCTTTTTGGCGAAGAGTCGAGCGGCAGCAGCTTGGTGGTTCGTCACCATCGATATAATCTCGTCGTCAGTGCCATGAGAAGAGTAGCCAGTTGAGGAGCCGGACGACGAAGACATTTTTTTGGGCGAAAAACTTGAGAGAAAACTAGAGGAAGAGGATGAATTTGGTGTTAAAAAAATTGTGTTATGAAGTGGGTATTTATAGGTGTGAATAAATTAATAAAAAATTAAAATCGGCTAAATTAGCCGTTAACACCCGTTGGAATTAAAATGTAGTCGTTGCCGATTTTTTTTTAATTCAGGCGCGTGCATTGCACGCGCCATAAAAAAAAACTGTCGAGTGCGTGTCCTGCACGCGCTGTATTGAGACTGTCTCGACGCGGCGGGACCGTCTCGAGCTGGCGTCTTCTGCAGCGGATTGTCTCGTCGGCACGACTGTCTCGAACTGGCCAACGAGACAGCCGGTGTGGCCAGTCTAAGAGAAAAGTAACATAAAATCTGTGCCATCTTCGTGCGTAGTAAAATTTAGTGACTTCTACTAATGCATGTTTCTAAATAACTTTTTGCTATATAAAAATGTAACTAAATTTGTTTCATATAGAAATATAGTAATTACTTTACATCCACAAAAATATTTACTAAATTCTATTAAATGCTCTTATTTATGTAACATGCATGCACTATACTAGAACATTTTGTTGTAGTGATTGCTACATATATATACACATTTGACGATATATAGAATAATTAATTATTTCCAAATATGAAATTTAAATAAGGCAAATACTTGTGTGAGACGGGTCTCACAATGTGAGCTCGGGTCGATCCGGTCTGGATGCGGGTTGACCCGATCAAACCGTTGATTTTTTTTTCGATTTTTTTTAAGGTCAAACCATATGCACCACAAAGTGTACTTATATACACTGCACCATATAAACGAGTATCATGTGAACTCTTAATTAAAGTAATTTCATGATAATTCGCACACGAAATTCCGAAGACATCTATATATGTATATGTGTTTAGACGTACGTGATTGTCATCCACGAAAGTTCCAACGTGTACATATGTGTAAATTAATTAAGTAGCATATATTGCTCGAGTATGAGTATGTATTCATGTATATATATATATATATATATATATATATATATATATATATAGAAATAATTAAATTGTTAATCGTTTATGAATGCTTGTGCTTATCAGTTCCGACCAACATGCAGAGGTTTCATGAATATGATCGTACATGATCGGTAACTTGTGTGGCCCCTATTTTTTTGTATCGATTTCAGTGGAAATCAAATCCTCTATAATTAAAGTACTTGGATAGAATTGTAGCGGTTTCAACTCAATGATAGGCTATAGCAGCAATTATTCTTCAAGAGATAGGGATGCTTTCCAACTCAATTTATTGATGATAATGAAATGAAATTATAAGTTCCAACTTATTTCAAAATTGCTTCTCATTTGACATGACTTAAATAATCTGAATCTTAAATTTTAACAAGAAAAGACATTTTTAAAATATAAGCAAGCATACATATATATATATATATAGAGAATTATGATCATATAAGAATGATCTTTATCCTAAGAAATGAGAATCAATCTCAGCCACTCATCTGTTGCATCTCGCTAAGAAGGGCGGTGCATCTGGATGAAAAAATTCCAGGTTTTTTTTTTTTTTTTTTTTTTTTTTTTTTTTTTTTAAGGTTTGATTTTTCCATAAAGTTGGGTGCATCTCATGTCAACGTATGGTGCATCTAGTTCACGTTGTGGTGCATCTCATTGTAAAGTGTGGTGCATCTACCACATTGTGGTTCATGAGATGCACCACTACGTGTACTGATCTGCACGGGACAGTGTAATCAAATGCACCACTAGGTGTAAGGAAATGCACTATGCTTTAAGGCGGAGCCGAGAAAAATAATGTTAAAAAAAAAACTGAAAAAAAAAATTGAAAAAAAATCGGACATGCACCACAATGTGTAACAAGATGCACCACACAATGTATCTAGATGCACCACACGATGTATCTAGATGCACCGTGTTTTAAGAAAAAATTGCCAAAAGAAAAAGAAAAAAATGGCGCGTGAGCTACACGCGCCGCGCGTGAAAGACACGCGTCCGCCCTTTTTTTGAGATGTGTGGTCCAGATTTATTCCTATTTCTCACTTTAAGGACTATTCTCACTAGATCTCATCCCTATATATATATAAAGAGTTAGTTTTATCTCCGTTGTGCATACTCCTATCTCGATCTAACCAACCTGGATAGCTGCTCGTTCTGGAAGCATTCTTGTTGTAAGACCTCTTCTTTTCTTCTTTCATTATGTGGATATATATATATATATATATATATATATATATATATATATATATATATATCCACATATATATATATATGGGATGTATTTATTTTCCCTTTACTTATTTTAAATCTAATTATATCTCATGAGTAGCATGAACCTCTTTGCTGGCATAATAAATTACTCAAAGTAAAGAGTAAACAGCGTTGCTTAATTTAAATCAACATCGATACGGTATGACCATATTTAAAAATAAGTTGATCATGATACATATTTTTATATGCTACACATGACTTTAATATTCCGAATTCCGACATCAAAGTTATGAATAATTGAATTTTATTCATACACTAGCTGTCTACTGCGGACCACAACGGACTAACCAATTTCGACAACTTGGACCAATATTACCATAGACTACACTAACATCACATAAATTTAAGAAAACACAAGTATAGTCCCCTTGGGGATGATTTAGTGGTAAAAAGTGAGTGTTTGAGATTGAGAGGTCTCAGGTTCGAACCTCATGAAGCGCCTCTATAGGTCGAGCCTGTCACACTTGTAATTGGAAAGTGTGGTTTACCTGCCCTGTGTGGTTTGCAGGCTACTGCACAAGGAACGGGGGTTTACCCAGTGCGCACTGAGGTAGCGGTTGCGGGTTCCCACGATATAAAAAAAAAACACAAGTATAGTCCCCTTGGGGATGGCCTAGTGGTAAAAGTGGGCGCCTGAGACTGAAAGGTCTCAGGTTCGAACCCCATGACACACCTCTATAGGTTGAGTATGCCACACCTGTAATTGAAAAGTATGGTTTACTTGCCCTGTGTGGTTTGCAGGCTACTGCACAAGGGACGAGGGTTTACCCAGTGCTCACCGAAGGTAGCGGCTGCGGGTTCCCACGATATAAAAAAAAAAAGTATATATCCCTTACGGTGATGACCTAGTAGGAGAGTGAACGCCTAAAAATGAAATGTCTCGGATTCGCACCCCACTAATACCTCTATAGATCGAGTATGCATGTCATTGGAAATGGTTTACCTACTTGTATGGTTTGTAGGCTATTACATAGAGACAGAGTTTGCCCAATGCACATGGTTCTATTACATAGTACTATCTTTATAGGTCAAGTTAATTTGTGAAATTTATATTTGGAAAGTGCGATTTATATGTTTAATATATTAAGTAGGCTATTGAATAACGAGGAGGGTTTGTGATATTAATTTTTGGCTTAAAGTAGAAATAATATGTTTGCCAAAAATGTAAAAAAATATAAATGTAGGATATTATTGATAAAAATATCAAACGTTATGGTAAAATTATATAGTTTCCGTAATTAGACAAATTAATTGAGGACAACAACAGCTAAATCTGATACTAGGGATGACACGAACTCCAATAAGTGATCGAATTGAAGGTGAAGAAACATGAATATAGAGCATGCATGGCAGGTTCCAGCAAATGAGAGACAAAGATAAAAGTCAATATTATTATTATTATTATTATTATTATTATTATTATTATTATTATTATTTCGTTTTAATCCAAATAGGAGTAAATAAATGTAATAAAAAGATGCAAATCTGCATTGAAAGACTAAAATTGCATAAGAAAATGGGGTTTCTTCGATTTTGTGAAATCCGAAACAGGTATTGTCGGTCAGGTTCTCTGTGAGGGGGAATTTCATGGCAGCGACAGAAGCAGTGGCGCCGCCGGCGTAGGTGGTTGTGTGACACTGTAAAAATGGTAATTATTCGCTGGCTGTTTTTTTTTTTTTTTTTAAATCGGCCAGCCATAGTGTCTTACTATACTAATAGCTTGCATTGCACCCACATTAATTGTATAGAAGAGGCCAATTAATCAATCGGTAGCACTAGAAAATTCCACAAACTCAACTTAAAAGGTAGTATTGGAAAGTTTGAAGTCGATCTCAATGCAAGTGGCTCCTTCCTATTGTTAGCTAAATTAAAGACGGGTCAGAATAAGGTGCCCTAAGAACCCAGCCACACAAACCATTATGCTGATTATTGAGGATTTTGAGGCAACATCTAGAGACTAGTCTGAAATTCTCTTTTTTTTTTAATTTATTTTTAAGGTAAGCTTATGATATAGTATTTATTTATTAGAAATAAAGAATTAATTTAAGATTAACAAATTTAATTAAGCCATTAATGATTTGCTTTTGGGTGTTTATCATATGTATACAAGTGCTAATAAATTCATGAGCTTTGTCTGCTTTCAATTTTCCGCAACATATGGTTTGGACTGATTCCTTTCTGTCTTGGTTGATGGAAGTTGTTTTTATTAATATAACTACGTTTTCTGCTTCAAAAAAAAAATGAAATTTGTTAAATGCTAGCTTGTATCAATATATACTACTGTATAATATGAATGTGAAATAAACTAATAAACCTTCTATCATTAAAAGGTCCTATGTTAATACATTAGTGGATTAATTAAGTGTCTAATACAATTTTTAAGATCTCTTTTCACCCGACAATCAATCAGTAGGATTCTAAAAAGAGTGACCAAAAGAAAAAGAACAGCACGAGGGGAAGAGAAAGAAAATTAAAAGTGATATTAAAGGGAAAGAAAACTTATGCATTTCATCTTTTCACTAAAAAAATATTTACATGCCATTAGTATATATCAATCCTCACTTATCCACAACTTCTTTTTAATTATGGTCGTCATTTATTCTACTTATAATTGTTACAACTTAATTGTCTTTTCAGGATTTGAAATCCCACAATTTTCACCTTTTCCATTCCACTTACCCATTCTTAGTCAATTTGTAATTGCTACAAATTGTATCAGCTAGCTACTTTCTGCGTGACTTATCTTATTTTATTTTTTTCTTTTTCATTTCATATAATCACGGCATTTTATTATATACTAACCATTAAGAATTTAAAATACCCGTCTTTTTTTTATTAGTATTAGTTTTGTATCATGCTGACGCAATGATGATGAATTTCTTAAGCAATTTTTTTTAGTGTTTTTTTCTTTTTCGAGTGGGGATGACAACAAATGGGAAACATATATGAAAGAATTGCGGACAGGAATATTGGCATAATTTGGGGCAGACCAATTATAAGTGCTTGTCTCTCATGAATTTAGAATCATATGCAATAATTAATATTGTATCACGTCAAAGAACTTAATTAGTTTAATATTTAGGACCTTACAAAGTTAGCCAAGTACAAAAAATATAATTACATGTGCCTCTTATAATTACGTGGAGCTATTTTAATTGAGTGACACCTTGTCAATAACATACATTATACAATTTTAAAAATGATCAGGCAGCTGGTACAGTTCCTAAACTATTACAATAACACGGTCAAGATTAGCATTTAGATCCAATTTTACATTTTTATTTCCAAAAGTATTGCATTAATTTTTAGTCTTAATTAATTTCCTATCTCATATGTGTAAATTTTATGATCATCGCACATTACCGTTACTTGCGCTGCCATCACTGAATGTGGGGCCAACACTCATGAAATATTACAAAAATTTAGAACAAATTAATCAAGTATAAAAGGATTTTGTGCGTCAATTTTTTTGTTACAATATAAGTAGTACTTTTATCATTATGTGTGGTAATATTTTTTTCCCCAAATTCGCAGACTTAATTTAACTGATTTTTACTGGAATTTAGGCTCTAATATATACATTAACATTAATCATCCTAAAATACGAATCATAGAAGAAAAACAATGAATTGAAAGTCGTTGATATATGTTTCCATGCTACATCCAACGAAGAAGTGACCATGTTCAGTCCACTCGACGAATATCAATCATATGATTTATTGACATATTTGCTATTTGATCGATTGATCATTTTTATGCACACTGACAGAATTAATTATTTAATATTAATATAAATTTCCATAGCTGTCTCATGTGAAAACCTACGTCGTAATTCAGGACAGCAAGGTCTAAACACTCCAATTACGATTATTGTTTGTTTAGGAATTAAATAATGAGTTTTTTTAAACAACAATACCAATATATACAGTAAATAGCATTTGCAACTCTAGTTAAATTTTACAAATCACAAAAATTTATGTCAAAGGGTCTCATAATAAAAGAATCAAATGATAGTATACTACAACAGTTCCCGTATATTTAACTTTTGATTTATGTAACTGGACCAAAGATCAAAACAAATTTCAGAAAAAGTAGGGGCGCCCGCCCCCGCCCGGGGTGGGAGAATGTTTTGTTGGAATTGCCCCATGACTATGGTACTGGTTTTATTGGTGAAGCCACGATTTAATATTGTAATATCATGATTTTACATCTCATTAATATTATTTAAATTTTTGTTGACAATTTCGTGATTGAAACATCATAGATATACATCTCATTATCTATTTCATGATATAATTGGTGAAGTGTGCTACTGACAATCCTGTAACTGAAAAGAATTATCAAGAAGAATCCACATCTCATCAATGTCATCTAATTTGTGATATTCACTGCAACAATATCAATTTCTTGCTTAGTGTGTCTAATCGAGCACCCAAACAGAAATTGTCCTCAATGAAGAAGAGGGAATAATTATAAAGATGGAAATCGAAGTAGGAAACGGTGTAGGGGTACATTGAAAAATGAGTTGTACCAACTTTGGTATGAATCAATTTATGGATTGAATTGATGCAATGAAACCTAAAGCGGGTAGGGTCATGGATTTGACAGTTAAGCACAAACAATATTCGGACCCTTTCTCTCCGAGGGTCCATTACACGGGTCGGCTCCAAATCCACCGTTGCTGCTTCGTCGCTTCTCCGATTTCACTTTATTCGACTAGTCATTAATCACCAATAAATTTAGTCAGTTTTTTTTTGTTTATTTAGTTATAATTTGAGCCTTCAATGTTGCCTACATAACTTGAATCCTCAACTTCAAGTTCTTACCACTAAACTGTACTTTTGAATCAATTATAAATTTCCTCAGTTATAAATTATGTTTCATAAATAGATATCGTGAACAAACCAACAACACATAATAGAATATAGAAGAATAAAAAGACTTATTTTCTCCTGATCTGAGAAAAAAAAAATATCCTCAATAAAAAAGAACATATGATCGAAAAAAGTGTCTATCTACTTTGTCGTCTCCAACTTAATTTTGGTGCCATCTCTGAATACGAAATTGAACATGCAATTGACATCACATATTATACTCCTACAAATATCATTAAATTAGTATTTTACCTATACGGATTCAAATTTTACATTTTTTTGGAACTATTATATATATTTATGAGTATTCGAATACGTACATTCTTTTTTTTTTTTAAAGAAAACCTTAAATTTCATATTGGTTGGAATCGACTTGTTAATATATGCCACGTGGAAAGTTGATGGCAGATTATCAAGTTATTCAGCTAGGAACTTATGGAAAACTTGTTTAGTATAACTTTTATGATATTAAAATGAGTATAACTAGTGTATAGCCCGTCGAAAATCGACGGAAAATTATTATTTAATAAAAATTAATATTTGATAGTATAAAAAATATATATATTGTTTATTAATGATTTCTTAATTTTTTAAGTAATACTTATAAAAAATTCAAATCTTATTCGCACCCATTTTTATAAATAATTTTTAAAGTCATTTTCTCTTTTCAAAACTGAACAAAAGCTATTTGTTTCTTAAAGAGATTGTTTGTAGTGATTTTTGTCTAAAAGAAATAAAGGTGACCTTACATATCCTTATTTTATGAGTTCAATATAAAATTTTAAAATATAAAAGTTATCCCGCTGGTATTGAATCGACCCCTTTAAGCGCACAAATATGGGTTGGAATTGGCCCGTTGACAATTGATATTTAATTTGTAGGGGGAAAATTTTATATGCACCATTTGAAGATTGCAAAATGAAAAATACACCATGCCTTAAAAAACAATGAAATATACACCTTGGGGAACAAAAACTGAAAATGTGTCATACTTTGAGTCAAATCTTGTTGACTCCCGTGCACCTTTTTTAATTTGTTGGTTCCGGTTTTGTCGCGGCCCATCATGCGAGCTGACAGTTTTTTTTTTACCTGCTTTATTATTTTGTCGCCTCCCACACCCCCACCTCTCATTTTCAATATTAAAACCTCTACATCCCGCTCACACCTTCCTCCCGCTGCACTATCTTCTCTCCCTCTAAGTTAAGAAATCCCGCTCACTATCTTCTCTTTGTGAAACCAAAAATTCCGACATCAATACCGTTCTGCAGTCGACGGCGTGATTTTTCCTTGTTATTTTTCACAATATGGCTAATTATGGAGAGGTTAGTATTTAAATTTTTTTTTTCATGCGCTTGAACTTTAATTTGAAATTTCATCTGTTAATTGCAAAAATTATTTAGTATCTATCTATGTAAAATCCCGCTCGAGAAAGCTTAGATTTCTATAAATCTCGCTCGAGCGGGATCTATCTTCTACGAGCGGAAAATTCTTTGTTCTCTTATTTAATTAATAATAATAGTGTATAACCTCCCCTAGATCCCTAATTTGCTAAATTGTTCATAATTCGATTGTTTGATGTTTAATCTATACTAATAATTGTGATTTGGAAGATTGTCGAATTGAGCGCATGCGTAATTTACTCGTAAATTTTCCCTTAATTTTCACATGTTAATGACATTAAATCCCGCTTGATTAATAGGCATAAATCCCGCTCAAGCGGGATATAGTTTTTCCGAACGGGATATGTGATAACCGAGCGGAATATTGTTATTTAACTTGATAATTATTGTGTATGCTTTGTATGACATTTCCCGCTCGCTGTTGTCATATTTGGCATGATATCCCGCTCGAGCGGGATTTGCTAATCTCGAGCGGAAAATATTTAGTGAACTTGTTTAATACCGTGTATATTTTGATTTTATTATTTGTAGTTTAATTTAAATTTTTAATCGTGCAGATTATTTTCAAGAGGCCTGAGACTATTGACCGGAAGTCCACGGTTAGCACGTCCTACAGGCACAGCGTTTTAAAAGACGTTCAGTCTACATTGATGGCGGTTGGGGGACATGATCTCCTGGAGAGGTGGCTTGAAGGTTGTTTTGGCCACTTTACTTACTGGCAGCCGGGGCAGAAGTGCGGTATGGGCATGCATCACGTATTGTCCCGACAGATTTCGGTTCAATGGAGCGAGCCACATGACATGTGGTTTCATATCAACGGGACGAACCTTCGTTTTTCTTCTACGGAGTATGGCCTTGTTACCGGATTGTCATTCGGCTCATCTGATTTCCGACCTTCAGACGACCACGACTTACGGGGTGTGCAAGTGTATCGACGGTTTGCCAACGGCGTGCCGATTAGTGTGGGGGACCTCCTCGATCGGTTTTCTCTGAGGCAAGTGACAGATCAGAGTGGACAGCTGTACCTGCAAGTCGCGCACGTGTTAGTTCTGTATATGTTGCTGTTTGGTCTTGAGCAGAAGAGTTTGTTGCGGATTGGGTGTGGAAGCTGGTGGACGATCTTGACGCATTTTCTGGGTTTCTTTGGGGCGCATACACGTATTTGCATCTGAAGCACTATGTCACAGCCCCAAATCCCAAGGGACGGCAAAGCCGGGGTGCGACTAGGGATTGGATTTAAGAGGCGGGGAAGAAAGGGGGATTTACTGAATAAATTGACATTTATAAACAATATAATTACTATAAACTTGACTTTATTGAATAAAAGAGAGTCGATCTCGAAGGATCGCTCGACAGAGTTGTTCACAAAAGAAACTAAGTTTAAAGTATGAAACTTAGACCGAAAGTTACATATTCAAAATGAAATAGTTTTGCAGCGGAATAACGTAGAACTGACATACTGATCTTCTTTCCTATATACAACTCAACTCAACCTCCGCCGCTTCCGTCACTCAACCTACACATTTATAAATACATGCAGGGCTAAGTATAAACATATTTAGTGGGCACATTGCCGAAAACATATCATAAGAGTATAGATTAATCAGGCATCTCAAAAAGTAACGCATCGGGGTCTTTCATCAAAGGCCCGTACTTACTAAACATTTTCCTCTTTTCACAATATAGCTTGATCAAGCATTTTTCTGATAGATGTTACGTTCAACTTGCCCAACTTCTGTTTCAACGCCGGGGAAGAGTTAACTTCTTCCGCGCACGTTCTATTCACCGCGGCTGGCTACCCCTCAACAGAGTACCACACACACCGGCTACCATGTACACTAACTCTGGAAAAGCAGTCGGCTAACTCAGAGTCCGATCGATTTAGTTAGCAGTCGGCTAACCCAGAATGGCACAAAAGAACTCACATAAAACAAATCTTTTATGCACTGATAATCAATTTGAAAACACACTTATCAAAGCAGTAAGTAAACATTTTCGAGCATCGCCCATTTTATTTGATATATAGAGAAAAGCCCACCTCAACCGTTTACAGAACAAACTTTAACCTTCTGTCTTCCGTCCTGTCTTCAACTCCGACTTCCTTCTTTTATCGCAAATATTCAAACTTTAGTAATCGATCAAGACGATAAAAGAAAAGAAATTGAATTCGGGTAAGTCTTTTAGGCATTTGCACTTTAACTAATCTCTTTTGATTAAAGAAGAAACGAGACTCGAACACATCTCATTTAGAACTAACTCGGTTCCTTACTCGACATTTAGAACATCATAACGGAAGTCGATAACTCATAACGACTTAAAAACTCTTAAAGAATCAAGTTGAAAAGAATTCAACTTAAGAAAATGAGTTTCGGAAATTTTCTGCACAAGGCAGTAAGTCTGGAGTCTCTGCAGAATAGAATACATCGAAATAGGGGATGTCTAGTTTACTGTCCAATTTACGGATCTCGATTTCGTTAAACGAGCTAAAAGTTATGACCGTTTCCGTGAAGGTTCGCAAAACTGCCGAGAAACCCTAATCGCTCGTAAAACTAGACGCACGATTCCCTAGATTTGATCAATGCTATACAACCTTTATGTGCATGAAATTTCTATCATATTACAGTCATGACACACGATCATTTATCGCGAATACTTTCTCCTTCCTCGGTTAATAATATGTCGAACACTTTCTCGTCTTTTCAACTAACCAATTACTAAACCAATTTCATTTTAAATTCAACTCAATCTTTTAACTTCTATTTCATAACTCATAAGAAATTATCATCATCTATATTCTTGTCTATTAATTAACAATAAACACTAATATCCAATTAGTTTCCTCGTTCGATTTTTCCTATCGACGATTAAGCTCGTCTCTTCATCTCTTATGAAAAATTCAATATTCTTAGAATTCATTCAAACTTTCCGATTATCATCATTAACTACTAAGATTAACTAGTATGAAATTCATAAGTTCATTTCATAGTCCATACTTAATTTATCGATGATTCTTTGTCTCTTACGATTTCATTTTTATTTTTAGAAAAATCTAACTTAAATCTATGTTGAACCTTATGCTTACTACATCTCAATTATATCAACACATCATCCAAATCACAACAATTTCTCATTCAACTACCCACTGCTTCCTCTCTTACAACTTTATTCATATTTTTAAAAAATTCCCAATCAATTCACAAGTTCATTATTCATCCTATGCAAACATATTCTACCAATCACACATCTAATTCCAAGCTCAAACCTCTCTTACTTATCTTCAAAAGTTTCGAAAATTACCCTATAATTTCTAACATGATTTCTACTTGATTTCTATCCATAGAAATTTAATCATAAGTATAAATAATCAAGAAATAAACTTAAAACATCATCCTACATCTTCATTAAATTTCGGTTATTACAAAAGAATAAGGGGGGATGATTTTCACTTGATTCTAACCATGGAAATCTATTTCTAAGCATACATAATCAAGTTTTAAACTTAGAACATCATCTTCTTCCTCTCTTATAAATTTTCGAAAATTTCATAGTTAAAGGAATGGAATTTTTGTTCGGATAGAAGTGAAGAGGAGGCTCTCACCTTTCCAAATATGAACTCGGATTTGAAATCGATCGGTAGATGAAAAGGTTATGGAACTTGAATGCTTGAAGAACTTGATGAACTTGATGAAGATCTTGATGGAGATGAAGAACAAGAGAGAGAAGGAGAGTAATGGGGGGAGGGGGAGGTTTGGTTGAGGATTTTGGAGAGAGAGTGTGATGACTAATAGGTGATATTAAGTTAAATAAGTGAAAAGGATGACAAGGGGGGTGTAGGTGGCGGTTGGAGGTGGATTTTAATTCAAAAATATCTCGATTACGGGTCTAATACGGCGTATAGAAATCAATTAATTATTTTCTTAGACGGTTACGTTTCCGGCAAAAACTAATTCGACCATTATATTGGAAATAATTTAATTAGTCGGAAAGCATAATTCGATTTCCGAAATTCAAAGAAAAGTCGGGACATGACGGTCCAAATATCGCTCGGAAAAATAAATAAAACTGACTTTTACCAGAAGACTCGTATCGCAAAATAAGTGAATGTAAAGTCAGACAGTTTTTCGATCTGAGTTCTCGAACAAAAATTCTATCGGACGCGAAAACCCTAATACAGTAGTCGGTCGAATGACTTCTGAATTTTATTTTCAGAAACGGATTTCACCGTTAGTTTTAAAACTGAAATTCCTTAACTTAGGCGTGCAAAGCCTTAATTAATTATCAAATTTTTATTTTAGTAACGGAAGAAATATCTGGGATATTACACACTACGTGGACAATATGCAGTAGACGAAAAAGTACCATTTCTACGGTGCAGCCTGGGCTTTCCACGTTTGGTCGTTGGAGGTGCTTCCAGACTTAGCCACTGCAGTTGCGGTCATTGATAACCCGGATGCACGACCCAAATGTCCTAAATGGAAGTTAGAGAAGTTAAGTGGAACAGAGCTGCAGCCATTATTTTCTTTGCAGGTAAATTTTAATTTTTGCACTATATGTATTTTTCAGTATTTTTTTTAAAATTCTATTTGTGTTTGATAAAATGTTTTGCGCTGCAGGTTGGTCGATTCAACCCTTTTGTACCGGATGATGCTGAAATGGAGACTTTCTATTTCCGGTCCAGTCAGTATCTAAATGCACTTGGAGTGGGCTATGTAATGCCGCACAATCCGTTACGTGCAGGGGAACAGTTCCCCCGTCAGCCACGCCAAGCCATAGTAATTGATGATGAAGACCAGAAAGAGAGACCTCGTCGAAGGAGAGCACAGAGACAGTGGGGTCAGCAGAGGCAGCCTGTTAGAAATGACCAGCGAGAGGCCTAGGCAGAGGCAGAGGCAGAGGCCGAGGATCGCGATCCTGAGTACCGAGAGCCACCCCGCCGTCCAGAACACGGAAAGCGTGTTCGTCAGTCAGTATCTTCATCCTCCAGTCGTGGGGCCGATCACGTCCTACGGTCGAGTGATCGATGCTGGATTCGATCAGAGATTGCTTTAGCAGAGGATCGCATTGTAGAGAAAGTGGAGCGGAGACTGTTCCCCAAGATCAAATCTTGGATTGAGGGCTTGTTTGACAAAGTCAGATGTGGATCTACACGCCGCTCTCTTGGACGTCAGACCACCCCGTGGTCCATGCCTATACAGTCACCACGCCGCTCAGTGTGAGACCCTGCACAGGGCCAGGGCCAGGAAGACCAGCGCCGCTCCTCAGTGTGAGACCCTGCACAGGGCCAGGAAGGCCAGCGCCGCCCCTCTTGTCCAGCTCGTCATTCCTTGCAAGCAGAACGACCAGTGTCGCCGCATTCTCCAGCTCGTCATTCCATGTACGAGCCTGGTTACCAGCCTAGATCGTCGAGTGCAATTTTCGATCAGTACAGTACGTTTATGCAAGAGGGAAATAGCAATTTCAATGCATTGTGGGGGTCTCTTATGCTGACTATGAGCCTCCAGTGAGTTTACTATATGGAGCGCATGGAGCAACGGGAGCTGGACGACCGAACTTCTTTGGTGCAACCCACGTAAGTGGACGCACTTCAACGTTTACTTGATAATTCTTTTACAAGTAATGATATTAATCGTTCGTTTGATGCAGATGATTGTTGTGTGCAATATTGACTTGCATTACGTGGTAGTCCGAATTGATTGCAAGAATTGAGTGGCTGAGCTCTACGACTCCACGTATCATTATATAGACCGAACCGCACAAGCGCGCCGATGCAGGAGCCTGGAGCCACTACTGAAGCTGTGGACTCGAGTTCTTACATGCTTGTTTTACTGGAGGCACAACACAGTTGGAGCGGAGCCCGATGAGAGGCCCCTAACGCTCATGGTCATTCCAACTATAGATCAATTCAAGCAAAAGGATTTATAGAATTTTGATAAACTTCGCTCCAAGCTTCTCGTGTGTAGTAATACTGGACATAATCGTATATGCTTTCACCATTTTTCCTGCAATTTTACATTAAAAAATAATCATATGAAAACGTTAGTATTTTCAAATAAATAAAGGACAGATGAATGCGTGTGAAGTGTACTTACAGTATTGCAGCAATGGCATGAGACCAAGGGAGCCCATCAGTTTGAAATTCCATGCAAGTGCATGTCCTTGTGTCAAGGTCCACTTGATGCGGTCTTCTAGAATCACGGACATTGAAGATCGACCCCATGGCCTTTCGTGCAGTATACGTCAAACCCTTATTCATTCCCGCCGTCAATTTGGCTACCGCGTTAGCAGTCAGTACAGTGTCATCGCCGTGAGGGGCATTTCGTCTCTCCTCGAACCACTCCTCGATGACATGTCTGATTGCATCAAGCATTGAGCATATTGGCAGCCGTCGTGCCCACTCCAACCGCCCATTCCAATTCTCGGCTACATTAGATGTCAGCTGATTGTAACGCAGCAAGGGACAGTGAACTCGAGACCACTTCTTGGGTCCGACACTTATCAATTTTTTGTAAGCAGCTTCGCTCTCTCGGCGGATCATGTCCATTGCTTTATCAAAAATTGCTCGGCGATATGCAAATGCAGCTTTTTTAAACAATTCCACCACTGTTTTTCTGTAACGATTAATCTTTTGCAGCAAGTGATAGTAGCATAAACCATGAACTGCATTCGGAAAAACCTCCTTCACAGCGTTATCTATCGAGGGATGGGCATCAGACACAATTAATGTATCATTCAATTCTCCATACGCAATTCTAAATCGATTGAGGAACCACTTCCAAGAGATATCATTCTCAATAGGCCCAACGCCAATCGCTAGAGGAAAGGTATGCTCGTTGGCATCCTTAGTGACAGCGACAAACAAGATACCTCTATTCTTGGCCTTCGGATAAGTGCCATCAATTGCAATCACAGGCCTCATATTCAATGGATAAGCAAGTCTACATGCGCCGAAAGCTACAAACAAGTGTTCGAACTTCCCATCAATACCAACTTGCAAATCAGTAAATGTACCTAGATTCCATTGTTGCAGCATGTGAAGATAGCCTGGCAACACCAGGAAGGAATTAACATATCCCCCGTATATGCTTTCTGTCGCTGCATGCCGTGCTCGCAGGGCCAAATCATAACGAATGGTGAACCCAAATTCGCTTTGCACCTCTGCCATAATGGCCTTTGGCTCTATTATTTTACACTCCCTTCGTATTTTCCGAGCAACGTAGGCTGCAATCACATTTATGCGAACTTTTCTACGACCAACACGTCCTAGCTGGCGTGTGCATGCATGATCGCCCGTAAACTTGGTAATTCTCCAAGCTTTTGATCTTTTACTTGATCTTACTTTCAGCTCGAACGGACAAGATTCCATACGCCTGCATATCCATCTGAGACGTAGGCCATCAGAGGCATCAACTTTGTATTCTGCTCCAATCTCCAGGTGCCACAAGCCTGCTGCTACATTTAGAGCTGCTTTACTTTCAAAAACAGAACCAACAGACAAATCACCATCTTCTAGCGGGCCTTATTCATGTACAACGATTGAGTTCGTTGCATTCACGGGAATAACTGGAACTAACCAACTGCTCCAATCACCAGCTTCGTCATCTTCTTCACCGCGAATCCATGCTTCACGCTCCAACACAATGTTATCTATCATGGTGTCCTCTGCCATCTCTTCGGACGCATCACTGTCGGTTTCCAGCTCATAGTCTTCATCCTGAGGACCAACTGCCTCTTGATCTTCGTCATCACCATCTGCCTCTTCATCATCATCAGCATCGTCAGCACCATCTGCATCTTCATCATCGCCATAACCCTCTGCTGTCTCTGGAACTTGAGTCGACGTGGATCCGAAATAATGTGTGGATGTCGATGCATAATTACCCCCAGCGGGATATGCATCAACACTAAAACTGGAGGAAAGCATCTGTGTTTGGATACGATCCATTTCTTCATAATAATCAGCATCAAACTCAGGCACATATACGTTCGTGTATTAGTGAGTCACGTATACAGTTGCTTCTGGCTGCGTCGCGCACAAACGATAAAATTCAACGTCGGTGCTTAATGGGCACTTTACAGTACGTCCCCTCTCATTCTTCGACAGATAATGCAACTTGTACTGTGTGCTGAAGGAGTTTGCACTCAATTGACAATCGATGTTGTACCTCAGGCCGGAGAGACAATGATCGACATCTACGAATTGATATCCGCCCGAGTACGTACAACCAGACCATGTTCCTCCGTATTTGATAATAAAATAGTGATCCATCTACACAGAAGTACAAACACATAACAATTGATAAAAATAACACAAAAATATGAAATCCCGCTCGCCAACCACACAAATTTCCTGCTTGAGCGGGATCTAACCTCACGAGCGGGAAGTTCTGTTTTCGAGCGGGAAATGATACATATAAATTCTAGATTTTTTTGGAGTTCTAATATACAAAATCCCTCTCGCTAGGCCTAAAACCCGCTCGAGCGGGATTTAAATTCACGAGCGGAAATTTACAATTGCGAGTGGGAAATGATAAAATTCACTTGCTATGCAAACTATACAGCATTCATATAAATTTCAAAGTTTTGATTATTAAGTGGACACTAGCGGAAAATTACAAGAGAGGAAAAATACCTCAAATAATGAATTTGAATGGATGTTACTTGAAATATTGCTGCCCACTATAGAATGTTATGAATTTGAAAGGATGTTATTTGAAAGATTGCTGCCCACTATAGAATGTGATGAATTTGAAAGAATGTTATTGTGGGTGTGTAAAAGAGCGGTGTGAATGGTAAAATATATAAAGTTGTCAATGCTATACAGATTTTTTTCCGTATTTCACGTGAAAAATGTACTGTCTCATATCTACACAAGTAAATAAATCCATGCCATGCACCAATCAGCCATCATTCTATACATTGACCAGCTTTCTGCCATTTTCCACTCGGATAGAACAATTTCCCGCTCGACACGTGTCAAATCCCGCTCGAGCGGGATTTGACACGTGTCGAGCGTGAAATTATTCTATCCGAGCGGGAACTTCATTTAGGTTCGTTTAGTGCTTATTCGAAATTTTTCGACTGAAATTAGTCCCTAATTAATCCCGAGTAGTGATATATAAAATAATTAAATTATATAATTATTGGCTAATGATTGTCAAATAATCACATAATTATCACTAAATCATTGCAATGTCATATACTTTATATCACATCTCTTACACATGTGTAAGAGATGTGATATAAAGAGGTTGACAAGATGACATATTATATTAGAAATATTCAAAGTGATGTAAAATTCATTGTTTTTGGGAGGGTGGTGTATTTTTCATTTTTGCATCGTGAAAAGGTGTATTTCAATGGATTACCACTAATTTGTATGCCAATTTTCCTATAAATTCGACGTTTTCCAACGAAGATAATTAATCAAACAATTCGAGAGGGTGTGTTAAGATTATTCAAAGATGTTTGAAATTTATATACCCGTTCTTATTTCAAACCTGATTACAAAATTAGTCATATGCGTTTCTTTATAAAAAAAAATCAGTATAGCAATACTCGTTGGTTGAGAATTGACCTGTGTACCGCCACTATTCCGGAGGGAACCAGCCCGTTGACCACAAATTGGGTTTATAAGTGTGTAATTTATGAAGCTCGTTTACAATTTATATAGACCCTAAATTTAATTAAAAAAAATTGATTGTATTATTCGTTCTCTTAGTTAACCGTATAGCAATATTCGCTAATTACAATTATAAAATATGCAAAGATAAAAACTCAACTACAAATAACGTAAATGGATGATGATTCTAGATACTAAGAAAATACATGGAAAAAATGTATAAAATCAAAAATTTTCCGAGTTGAGGTAGGTTGGAAATTGGGTCGTCTACCGACACGGTTTTGGGTCGGAATCGGCCCGTGGATCACGATTTTGATTTATAAGTGTGTAATTTATAAACCTCGTTTAGATTATGTACCCCCAAAGTTTAATAAAAAAAATTGATTGTACTATTCATTCTCGTCCTTAATTGTATAGTAATATTCACTAATTAGTTTTATGAATAATGCAAAGTTGGAAACTTAGCTACAAATAATGTGAAAATTAAGTCATGGATGACGATTCTAGATTTTTAGAATATATATGGAAAAATGCATAAATTGAAAAATTTAAAATAAATAAAAGTAAAGAAGGAGACGTACCATGTGGGATCCTGAGTTGAAGTACTCGTCGGTTGAGAATCTACCAGTCTACCTAATTAATTTTGACCAAATTAAAATTAATTATTTTTTATCAAAATAAAAATTATTAGACCATTTCAAATTTTAATTCAAGCAACCAATAAATTAGCCAAATTATTTTGCAACCATTTATTTGGCCAACTAATAAATTGGTCCCTACAAAAAATATTTATTTATTCGGCCAAATTAAATTAAATTAAATTAACTATAAAAATATAGTTATTTATTCGGTCAACTAATAAATAAATTGGTCAAATAAAATTGGTGGTGCAAAAGATAAGAAAACACACATTGATTCAGATTTTTATAGGCTTTTCAATAGGTGAAGTTTCATTGAAAAACCGACGTGTAACTCATTAGTAGATATTTAAGATCTATTATTTTATATTTTAAAATTGAAAAATCTAAGAATATATAATAAATAGCTGGAATTTTTGTCCACACTCCACATAGGGAAAAAATGATTTCAAACACTTTCTAATAATATTCACTCTATCAACGACCACTGGTCATATTTCATTATTTCAATTCATTAGAAATTTTAGGATAATAATGATAAAGAAATTTGGCCATTATTTCATTAGTTCAGTTCATTAGAAATTGTAGGATAATAATGATAAGAAAATTTGCTGTAAATTTCTCGTTTCCATATTTATGATTTATCTAATTTGACCACTATTAAATCTAGCCAATAAATTTTGAAGATTTGATCTTATTAAAGTTTTAGTTAATATACTAAAGTATGATAAATATTGATTCAAATTCAAAAAATTTGAGAATTTAAACAAATAAGAATAGAGGGATTTGGAGTGTGCCACATAGGATTTGTTTTACGTAGAATCGTTTTTGTTTATATAATAACTAGTGTGTTACCCGTTGAACATCGATGGGAACTACTTAACGTTGTAACTTATATATATAAATTTAAAAGAATGATTAATAATTTATTTTAAAGTGATATATTTAGACGAATCATTACAATAAGTAAAGTACTGCATGAAGTTGCAAATAAGTGTTACATGTGATCATCTCGTATATTGATGGATAATCAGTTTACGCTATAATTTATAAAAATAATTTTAAACATAATTCTATAGTTTATTTCAAAGTGATATGATTTGACAAATCATCGCAAAGGATCATCTTGTTGGACAATAAGTGTTACATAAATAATCATCTCATTGTAAATAAGTGTTGTATGAATGATTATCTCGTGTAGAGTTTATTGACTTAGAATTACTTTACATTGTAATTTTAATAATTTTAAAAAGTTATTTTCAATATTTTATTTAAAATAATAATAATAATAATAATAATAATAATAATAACAATAATAATAATAGATAGATAGATAGATAGATAGATTGATTTTTTATGACATATATAAGTGATCACAATCATATGTATTATCCTTTTTATGAAATTTTTTCTTAGTTTTTAAGTCTTAGGCCCAGGTAGCATTTGTTGCGACCCACAATATTAGTTTGTTAGACAGTTGACACTTCTGAATGATTGAAAACATAGGATTCTGGCTAGGGATAATGAGAATAATTGTACTTACAAAAGCCTAGTTTAGCACATTGAGAGAGAGAGAGAGAGAGAGAGAGAGAGAGAGAGAGAGAGAGAGAGATGAGTATATATTTTCATGACGAAACAATTTACTTTCGACCTTAATTAGTTAGCTTCCTGTGGAGTGTATATTGGCCAGAATACTATCAGAAAAAAACAACAAGAAAAAGTGACAAAACATCAATTACAAGCAAAAACTTGTTATCTAAATAAATTAGAAACAGACTATTTTAAATAGCGTGTAAGAAAAGTACTGCGGAACAACTGATATTGGAAATGAGATAATAGCTTTATATCAAAACAGGAATACAAATCTAATTAAAGATAGTGTTCACTACTCAAAAGCAATCTAATTCCCATTAGGGTAATTTCTTTATGTTTTCACTTTTCCACGGTTTACACCTTAGCTGGAGCCATTAATTCGTCTGTTAGATGCTTGTAAAAAACTTAATTATTTTCAAAAAGAACTAAAATAAATGAATTTCAATTTCATTGTACAAAAGAGTATATAATATGTACAATATTCCTTTTATTCTAAAAAGACTATGAACATCTCATAAATTAATCGTCTGAAAGTTGAATTAGCACCCTTAACAACGTAGATTACATTTATCCTATATACTTATATAGCAGCCAGCCATCTTGCACCAAGTGGAAAAAAAAAAAAAAAAAAAAAAAAAAAAAAAAAAAAAAAAAACACTCCCACACATAGTTTAGTCTCCAAAAAAGGCATTTTCCGTCTAGGAGACTCTCTTTTTCGCAACACTAGCTATATTCAAATCAAGGTTCAAGTTAGGTATATAGATTTATTTAAAATATTTTAATAAGAGGTTCGTTTTTAAATTGTGCACGTTGATGCAAAAAGCAATCCCGTAAAAAAGAACATTTTTGCATAGGAGCCATCAATGATTTTTAGATTTAATCATTAAATTTGATGATTGCATGAGCTTGCTCAAATGCTGGAGTAATCATACGCGCTATTTTGTTTCTAAGATAAATTGAAGTCAAAGGACTAGCATCTAAAGGACATATACTTACTGTTGATAAGTTAACAATGTCAAAATTAGTTAGAATCTTAAATTTTTACATGATGAAATTAAGATCAAAGAAAACCCAGATACATGGTAATTGATTTCTAAATTAGCACTGCATACAAATTTGAATGTGGTTATATGCAAAGGGACATGTAATTGGAGTTTATTGATTACATTTAGAGTTTATGAGTTCTAATTATCATTTATTAATTAAGCTTGAATAAGATTAGTTAGAATTTCATTAATATTCATTACATATTAATTAGAATAATAAGAATACTAGTACATGGTGAACCGCATCAAGCGTATCCATGACACCGGAGTGTTGCTTTTATGCCAATATTACTGAGAAATAGTAATAAACATTAATCATCCTCATAGCGATGACTTGTTGTGGAGTGGTTTTCTTGTAACTAGTCTTATCAAGTCGACTTTCACCAACATTTTATAGGTCCAGCATATTAGACTATGTTCTCTTACCAAGTTTACATTTCTAATAATGGTCTACATACTAGTGCATAAGCAAAGGTTCTAAAAAGTGTTCATCTCGAATAGTAATCGCAAGTTACTCTCGTAATTAGGCAATAAAAAGAAGATAATTCAGATCGATAATTGAAAAGCCTTTTATTAAGATGAATGGTGTCTACTTAGGATGCTTCAATAATGATAGTGGCTACATTATTGGCCATGAGACATAAGCATGAATGTTAAGTCTTAAGAAGTTGGTAAAATCCCATATTCTCTTTTGACTAATTAATTATGAGTGATTAGCAATAAAAAGAAGGAAAAAAGGGTGCTACCTCTATAAACCATCCAATGTGACAAGTCCTTTTCATTTCTAGTAATAGATATTTGTAGAGTTGAAGTAGGTACAGATTTAATGGAACTAAACTAATTAGTAAAAGATTGGAATCTTACTGACATGTGTCATATATCTTTATTTTTCTCTTCGAAAAAGAGTATGATTATCCATATCATATCAGCAGCCGCTATACACTTTAACTTAATTGGTCGCTATACACATACAAATATTATTGATATCTTTCTCAATAAATTCGAGCTGATCTTATTTTTCTCGGTTTCCCTTAATTATCACTTTAAAATTTGACATCAATCTCGATAGCATATTTATAAAAAGTGTAACTTTAGACAAATTTTGTTATAAGTAAATCACTACACCACTATATCGATGGAACCTTTACACTATCAGACAAGGTGAGAATACACACCCCACATATGTGAAATTGAACTCATAATGTCTTAGCTAACCACTTGAAGTAGGACTTATCCGCCAAATTAATACTTTGAAAATGCTCAGATATACAAAGTTTATGTACAGGGGTATTTAATTTGTTGCATCGTGAACGGCATTTAGTACTCCTACCCACAAAGACATTAAAAGTTGGTTGATAGATAATTCGTGCATTGTATGGCATGGAAAACACGGATACTCAAAATCCAACAAGGATTTAGTCGATCTAACAAGTTTATATATTAAGATCAGTATGCAAAATCAGTAAGAATCTAATACTTTGACCACCATTTCATGTACCGGCTATTTAATTCATTAGTCAGGCTTATTCCAAACAAGAAACGATTAATAATTCCAAAGTGGGGGCCAAAATCATAATTGATGTAAGAAAAGCAATCCATGATTATAGAATAACGTTCTCTATAGGTTCTCAATTCCATACATTTGGTAACAAATATAGTCGATCGTAATATATACTTATGCTTGAGTATTATATTTTTTCAGGTTTGACGGATTCGATCTAGAAAGTGTTAATAAAATTGAATTAGACTCTAAAGAGAGTTTAATCAGATTTAAATTACGTTGTAATTTTCGGCTCAGATGCATATAGTGGTACTAAAGAGGGGAGGGGAGGGGAGGGGAGGGGAGGGGGTCCCATGTGAGGAGCAAGATCGGAACACGATTCCGAAATTTGATCGGCCCTCCCTCACCTCGTGCCTTCAAAATCTACTCTCTTAATCATTGCTTCCCCCACTAATCCCCATTTCAAATATCTCATTAATTATCCTTCGTTCAACAAATCATCCCTTTTTCATTGCCTTACAGCAATTCTGCAATACTCAATCCTAATTCACTCCACTCACTATCAATAAAACACTACTACCTGAGAAGAGAGAGAGAGAAAAAAAAAAAAAAAAACAAAACAAAATAATAGATCATTTTTATCATGGAATAATGTAACTTTCAATTTTTTGATCATATACGAAATCTTCAAATTCAAAGTTTGTTAAGGTAAGAATGGAGTGATAACTGTGATAATATATATACGAAATAGATAAAATTTCGTGGAAATTATAGTTTTCCTTTTTGCCAACAAAAGATATACTACAATGAATATATATTTGTCTTCAAGAAACACGCGTTTGCACAATTCATGATGTTTAGGCTCCTGAACAATAACTAGAGTAGTTTTTTTTATCTTTTTTATTTTTTTTAGTCCAAACAAAAATCAAATAATAGATAAAAAAGAAATAAGATGATTAACAAAATACTTTGAGATATTATTGGTGAAAACGAGAAGGAAGGGGGGGGGGGGGGGGGGGGGGGGGGGGGGGGGTTGGCGAAGGTGGCGGGGCAAGCAAGCCTGCCGACAGTACCCTTATGAACGGGGGCGCCACGTATCATAATTTCCGTCTAACAAGGCTAGGACTTTCAGCCCATTATGCCACCCATTCACGCCACAATATGCTTCCATGGTGGCGGCGGCCGCCACTATCGCCACCAATACCTGCCGGTCGGTGGTGGTGCCTTCACATTTCGTCATAATATAATTAGAGCATAATGCATACGGACAATTGTTAAAAACTAGAAAAGTTGTGTTCACTCAGGTGAATTCAAATTGATGGTAAATTACAATTAATTAGTAGTAACCCATTTAAATTTTGAGAACACCCACAATGGTTAAGACACTTAGCTATTTCAATCTCAAGTAGATACAATTAGAGACAACTATTTCCAATGGTGTTGTCTCCAAGATGTCCTAATAAAATTAATTTCTAAAATTTGTCACTTTAGTATTTCAATCTCCTGTAGTGCACAGTTAAAGACAACTACTTGCAGTGGTGCTGTCTTCAAGTTGTCCCAATAGAATTAATTTCTGAAATTCAAAATTTTCATTAATTTTAATAAAAATTTGAAAATTACCTTAATTTAAATAAAATACGAAAAATACATTAATGAAATAAATATAAAATTACATAAAAAGAAAACTTATGCTCATCCCCGACATTCCTTGACCTCCGTAACTATCATCATGTGGACTTGGAGTTGCTACAACGTCATGTTCGGCGTATCCATCTGGATGATTTTCATGTCGATAGCATTTTGTTTCACCTCGGTTGCGTGTCTAATTGCCTCGGCCATATTTTGTTTTGCTTCGGCTATGGAGACGAGCTTACCGTTGTCGAGTGTAGCATTGTCGACAAATCGGAGGTCTCACTCTCCGGAACATTCCTTTTTTCCCTTCGCCATCTTTGGGAGCTGCGCTTTCTGCCTCCGCATCGGCCGATGATGTCGTGTAGCCGCTTCCTTTTCATGGAGTGAACGTCAGGAAATTTTTGCTGCATAGATTTTGGATAGTTGCGCCAAATTTCCCAAGTATTGAAATGCTTGAAGCGAGTACCTTTGTTCTCTCTCTCATACACCTCCCGGGCATTCTCTCGAACCTTATCATCAAAAGTGCTGTTAGCCGCTGACTGGTCGCTTTGTCATAAGCGATTGTCCACGCCTTCACCTCGTTGGAGATGTGCCCAAAATAGCTCTTGATTTGTTTGGGGTTAAGGTCTTCATCGAAAAGGGCGTTGAAGCGCTCCGCCACTCGTCCCCAATATTTTTCACCGATTTGGTCGTTTCCGATAATTGAATTGTACGTCTCCTCTTTCCATATTTGAGCAATAGCGTTGGTCTGCTCGGCTGTGTAAGTGTACCGCTTCATTTTGGGTTTGTTGTTGGCGATGGCGGTGACTTTGCCATTGCCCTTGGATGGTTGGGAAGGCTCGGTGGAGGGGCTCTTCTCGGTAGTAAATGAGGGGTAGAACACGGCGGCATGCGATGAGTTGAGATCGATAGAATCGAGATTCGTTGGAGTGTAGTAGTCCCCGAACATATCGAAACACCAAGCCGGCGAGTAGGGATTGTTCGGATTCATTTACGAAAAAAAAATTGAAGTAGAATAAGAGTAGAAGTTAAAATTTTCGGAAATTGTGGATGAAAAGGGAAGTATTTATAGATGTAAATAAATAAATAAATAAAGGTCGAGCTTACCGTTTCCAGTAACGGCCATATGGCCGACTTTAAAAATTTGACCGTTGCTTGCTGATTTAAATTTGAGTGGGCCGGACGGTCTCGAGACCGCATGGTTCGCAATGGGATGTCTCGAGCTCGAGCCCGTCTCGAGACGGCTTCGAGACACTCCATTGTGGGTGCTCTAATTAATTGATGTATATTACAAACTAAACAAAAATACAATTAAATGGCTTAACTATCCAACATTTCACAATTACGATACTAACTTATAAAACTTATAAATTAAAAGTTCAAAATTAAATGAAATCCTTTATTATCATTTCGTGTACGTTTCATCTTATTTTCTATAAACAAGAGAGGACTAACTTATAAAACTTATAAATTAAACGTTCAAAATTAAATGAAATCCTTTATTATCTTTACATGTTTCATCTCATTTTGTATAAATAAGAGACTGACTCATGGCACAATTACGGTTTCAAGATATGTCATAAATTTTGTGTTCTTAGTCATCATATCATATGTTGTTCTCTTATCAATTAATATAATACAAGACCAAACACGTAAATAAATATATATTGAGGATATCAGAAAAATGTGTGTGTATGTGCAATATTAGATATTGAAACGACATGTATCCTATAACATAATTGAGGATACAAGTAAACAACGGTAACAACTTAAAAGTAGTGAATTTGCTTATCTAAAAAGAAAAGAGTAGTGCTTTGCAACTTTCCATTATTATACTGTCAAATTATTTCATTTTCTATTAGTATAATCTTCACTATTTGCATCACCTTTTTCTTTTTTCCACCATTCAATTACAAGGAATGATCCGAAGTCTTCTTGCTTTTATTAATTAGACTATTAAAAATGGAGAGGGAAAAAATGTAGTCACTAAAGGGCGTTCAACGCATGGGGCCTAGGCGCCGTTCGCAGGGCCATAAGAAACGTTTCTAAATTGTAAGCCGGCGGCAATGTGGGCCCCCTACGGCTTCATTCTACGCGTGTTCTATATTTTACCTTTTGAAATGCGAACACGACTGCACGGAGCGGCGGCTCACTCCACGTTTCCTGCTCGAGCCGTTTAATTCATTAGATTATTTTTTTATCTCAATTTTCTCCAACGTTATTACAATGTTTTTGTATTTTTTTTTTCCTTAAGAAAAGAGAGCAGTGAAGTTCGAAACTCTAGACTGCTTATAGACAGAAATTGTACCATTTAATTGTCCTATTAGATACATTTTACCACAGCTTTTGAAACTTACTAATATATTTATATTTCGATATTCAAATATATATTAATTCTAGAATATGGAACGGTTTCAAAACTCAAATGAGATTTTTTTTAAAGCCCATGATCTGGACTATGCCCGTCAATACTTCAATTTATGTCATCTAATGTCTTGTTTCTTCGTTGTTCCAAAATTTTGACTTAATTACTTTACTATCAAACGTCTTTAATTAAAAAAGCTGAAGTATGGATAAATATATCAAACTGTATATTTCAAAAACTCTTTCAATTTTGAATTTTAAAGGTCCATTGATTAGTCTGATCATATACTCCAATCGATACAATTTGTTATTATCCGGATAGATTCAACAGATAGTAATAGCATTGAGAATTAAAAATCTCAAAGCTGGTTGAGATAAAATGTGATATTAGTCTTTATTTTTAATGACTTAGTCCGGACGAACCCGTCGGCATCACTTAGAGGTGGTAAATTAAATTTTGTGGTCAACTCAAATTCTCATACGAGAGATAAATAAGGTTGTTACTGTATTTTTTTTTTTTTTTTGACTTGAAGAAAGGAGGAGCGGTGAGATTTAAATGTATGGAGTTTATTAGTAAAGTGGAAGCGGCGACTATTTATCTATTAATCTACTAATGTGCATAATTGTCTATCAAATTATTTTTATGTACACGAAAAAGGATGAATATTTTGACAATATATAAGTTTTAATTTGATACATTTTTTTTTTCATTTGAAGCATTTATTTATTTTATTTAATTGAACTTTTTTTTTTTTGAAGTATTGTCGAGCCGAATGCTTCGTCTAGGCTGGAAAAAGCAAATGATATAATGTGGGGCGGAGAGTGAAAAAAAAAATTGTTGGTTTGGTTGGAAGGCCTACACGTGATAATTACATTCTTTCACGTTTTTCCACTTTGCAGCCTCTTATTATTTCATTTTTTTTTCGCTTTTTTGAGAAAAATAATGTATAAATTGAGAAGCACTAATAGTGATAATCCTAGAATCAATTGATGGGAGAAACTTAAAACAATAAATTTGTGGATTATAGTAAAATACATTATATGTTACATGCATGCAATTTAAATGTCAATTACTCGGGATGAAAACAAATGTTTGCCGCTAAATTATGATCGTTTTGGGGAAATTGTCTTTAAATGTTTGAACATATTAATTAATTAGCGTTTCATGTGTATTGATAGTTAAATAGTAGTACTAATATTGTCGAGCAGTCTCAAATGGATGGCTGTTGTTTAAGAATGATTTCGTAACAAATTAAGCCTTAAGTTTCTCTTTTTCTCACATCAAATCTTTGCAAGCATCAAACGCAAAAAGAGGACGTGCTCTATGTTTCTTGAGGAAACGATAAAGGTAGGTAAATACATTCTTATCCACGATTATAGTGGGGAAAAGTTGACTTGGAAAAAACTAATTATTTAGATTTTAAATTGACTTGGAAAAAACTAATTATTTAGATTTTAAATTGACTTGAAAAAAAAAAACTAAAAAAATGTTGTAGGGTTGAGAAATAAAAATAAAAAATTCAAAAACAGAGTCGAATTATTTACATTTGGTTTAAGCTTTAAAATTAGTAAATATAGTATTTAAGAAATGTTAATTTGTTTTAACAAACTTAACAAAACACGAGCTTATTATATAGCTAGCTAGCTATGTCTTATAAATAAGCCAACACTAAGAAACTTAATATACATATTTATTATCACGCGTCTAATTTATAGTATAATTTATTAAGAAATACATTTGCTTATTGGACAGAGAAAATTGACAAGTTCAACTAGTAATTATTTTTTCATCTGCCTAATAATAATAATAATAATAATAATAATTATTGTTGTTATTATTTCGTCGCGACATTTCAGTCTTTTTGTAATACTCACTCAGCATTTACGACAACTCAATTAACTCGACAATCATTTGTCAAAGTTCAATCATAATATGTTCTTCAAAGTAATTTCTATATAACTACTTTTGACTGTTAATAACTCACTCTGTCTTATTGTATCCCATGTTTTAGCACTCATTATGATAATCAATTATAGCACGCATCACGAGTTTTATTTTATACTAGAAGTGCTTATTTATTTTAAAAAAGAATATACTAATATTTTTTTAAGTGATATTGTCACTTCAATTTTTTGAAATAAAATAGATTTTCATTAATCACGAACAATCAGAAGTAATAATTTTAATAAGCTTATAAGACTAATTACCATGCCCAAAGATGTACACGATATCAAGAGTCTTTGCTTCATCATATCACTTAAATTTGTATAGTTCTTTTCTAAACACTTGCGCGTAATAATTTTGTGCTTCTCTTTATGTACTGTTCGAATTTGAGCTATCTTATTCTTGTGGAATGAATTTTTATTTAACCTTTCAAAAAAAGAAAAAAAAAACACTTGCGCGTAATGTCACTTATATTTCGTTACGAAGTCAAATTGCTATATTATTTTCTAATTTTAATTACTGCTATATCGTCTCAATTAGAAAAAGGTAATCTAATTGCGCTAACAAATCTTGCCTAATTTTTCCTTATTTACTAGTATTTCTGCATTTTCTATTGTACGTGCAGTTTATTTTATTTTTTTTGTCTGCAGTAAATAGTTTGGTCCTAATGGCAGTAGGACAATGTGACAGCCAGGGTCCTATGTTAAACAGAGAGGAGAGATTCATGTTTTTAGTGAAATCTGATAGCAAAAAACCTCTCGATTCTCTCTCTTAACCTCAACGAAGTCGATGACCGAGGATCAAATCACAACAACCGTGAACTATTGAAAAGTAGAATTTCAATTCTCAAAAAAAAAAAAAAAAAAAGGGTAGAATTTCAGATACAAACTGAAATAGACTTGGAATGACCGAGAAAAAGGAAAAGAAAAAAACAAGTAGAGAGAGAGAGAAGAGACAGAGAAGGGTTTTTTTTTTTTTTCCTTATTTTTTTCTTATTTTTATTAGATGAAGAGAGAGACTGAGAGAGGGGTTGAAAGTTGAAAGTAGTGTAATAAATACACAATTCCCCCCTACCAGAAGTTTTTTAATGTGTGTGTATATATATATATATATATATATCAGCTGCTTTAATAGTAGCAGAAAGTCCTCTTTTCGCTTTTGATCACTCACTCACTCACTCACTAGTCTGTAATTAAGATCTTTTCTCTCTCTCTCTCTCTCTCTCTCTGGGAGTCTATAAAGAAAGGAAAAAGAAGTCTATTTTTCTCACTGAAAGTTTGCTGCTTTGAGGGCTCTCACCGGGTTGAGCTGCTGAGAAAATCTCGCATTTAGTTAGTTTGGGATTTGGCTACGTTAAGTATAGCTGGATTGAGTGTAGTAATACCCAACCTCACCTCCATTAATTCACACTCCTTCCATTCCATGTGTTGAACTGTCACTAATTTCATACAATCTGTTGTTCGCCCTTTGTTTTCCTAGTTGATCATATATTCTTGTTTTGTGAGATCTCGGTGGCTGCCTGGTTCCAGAAAGAGACTCATGAAACAGTAAGGTTTTCCGATCGACACTGAAACTGGGGTTATTAATTTTTCCTGAGAGAGTTTCCTAGTTGGGAAGTTGTTGGAAGAAGTAGTAGGTGTAGGCGGTGCATTTAGTTTGGTGTGAGTGCGTGATCTGTGTGTGTGAGTGTGTGTTGGGTGGCAGAAGAGAAAATCTGAAACAATGTCGAGCCAGAAGCAAGCAGAGGAAGCCATCGTGTCCAGCTTGAACGAAACCGAAGACGACGGTGGCGGCAAGGATGAGGCGGAGGACCACTCTGTTTTCAACATGAGCAACTTCCTCTGGCACGGCGGCTCCGCCTGGGATGCCTGGTTCAGTTGTTCTTCCAATCAGGTACGTATGTCGAAATTAATGAAGTGAATAGTAGTATAAAAAAGTAGTAGAAATATGAAATGAACATGATGGATGGATGTACAGGTTGCGCAAGTGCTGCTGACACTCCCATACTCATTCTCCCAGCTTGGGATGGTGTCTGGAATAGTATTTCAAATATTCTACGGTTTGGTGGGTAGCTGGACTGCTTATCTAATCAGCGTTTTATACATCGAGTATCGAAGCAGAAAGGAAAAGGAAGGTCTCAGCTTCAAAAACCATGTCATTCAGTGGTTTGAAGTTCTTGATGGATTACTTGGTCCTTACTGGAAAGCTTTGGGTTTGGCTTTCAACTGCACTTTCCTTCTCTTCGGATCTGTCATCCAGCTTATAGCCTGTGCTAGGTTTCTTCCATTTCCATACTAATTCATTTTCTTGTCTTGTTCATCATTTCATTTCCAATTCTTTTCAATTCTTTTTCACTCCAGCAACATTTACTACATCAATGATCACTTGGACAAGAGAACATGGACTTACATATTTGGAGCCTGCTGTGCCACCACCGTCTTCATTCCCTCTTTCCACAACTACAGAATTTGGTCTTTTCTTGGCCTTGGCATGACCACTTACACCGCTTGGTACTTGACCGTTGCCTCTATTGCTCATGGCCAGGTTACATTTCTCATTTCATTCACCGTATACATCATCTATTACAATTCATCAATATATTTCATTCTTTCAATCAATAGGCTGCAGATGTTCAACACACTGGTCCCAAGAAGCTGGTGCTCTACTTCACCGGCGCCACCAACATTCTCTACACTTTTGGAGGCCATGCTGTTACTGTGTAAGCTTTTCTTCCTTCCTTTTTTATATTTATACCAATTTTTTTCTTCTTCTCCTCCTCCTCCTCCTCCTCCTCAGCTTCTCTTGCAGCTTTTTGCCGGTAACCTTGGGGGCTGTGAAAACAAACAGAACACTACTATTTTCTTTCCCACATTTAAAAGTTAATTGAAAAACAAAGTAAAAGTTCCGATCCATTAACCCCCCAGATTTACCGGTGGTCAAACCTATTGTAAAATACTACTCCAGTTGGTCCCTGCCAAGTTGTTCACTTATTTCATGTGTTTTGGCACGGTGTATCTTAGAGGGTTGTTTCGTCTTTTGACTGCATGGAGTAGTAACATTTACTAGCTTCTCTGAGAAAAAAGTAGCTAGTTTGGATCATACAATAATTGCACAATGTTTTCATTGTGTGAGGAATACTTCCACAGTTAGATTCTTGTCTTTATTGTTTATTTGTAGTATAAATTTATGTACTACAATATTAATCTCATCTAACTCTGAATCCTTTATATGTTTTGACAGTGAAATAATGCATGCTATGTGGAAACCACAAAAATTCAAGTACATTTATTTGGTGGCCACACTTTATGTCTTCACTCTCACCATTCCCTCAGCCTCCGCCGTCTATTGGGCGTTCGGTGATCAGCTCCTCAACCACTCCAATGCCTTCTCCCTCCTCCCCAAGTCACGATGGCGCGACGCCGCCGTCATCCTCATGCTCATCCATCAGGTCTCTAACCCATGTACAAAATTTTAACAATATATCAAATCATAATTATTTCGGGTGGATTCTAAATATTGCAACTCAATATATAAGAAGATATTTTAAAGAAATTTTTTAGCTATGAACAACTAATGACAAGGTTTGATTGGGGCAGTTTATCACATTCGGATTCGCATGTACGCCACTCTACTTTGTGTGGGAAAAGGTGATCGGAATGCACGACACGAAAAGCATGTGCCTTAGGGCTCTAGCTAGGCTTCCAGTGGTGATACCAATTTGGTTCCTGGCTATCATTTTCCCATTCTTTGGCCCCATCAATTCAGCTGTTGGAGCTCTTCTAGTCAGTTTCACCGTCTACATCATCCCGGCTCTCGCGCATATGCTCACCTATCGCAAAGCCTCAGCTCGTCAGGTACCTTTATTTTCTCCTACTATTTTATTTCTATATTTTGAACATAATATAGGCATTGTGACATACTAGTGGCGTCTTGTATGTGATCATAAATAATTTTCAACTAGTTATAAGGTGGCACTTTCCCAATATGGTAAGCTAGCGTAATATAAGATCTGATCAATTTAATACATTAGAATTATATCAGCATTAATTGAAGAATGTTAGTAGTATGTAAATTTATACTTTAAAATAAATTCACCAACCACCCTATAAAACCATGGCAAGAGTTATTAGCAAATGCACTGTTTTCTTGGGGAGGATGAACCTTGTTATCCGAGATACATCATACTAGTATTTAATAGAGAAAAAAGGAAAATGAAAAATAGGAATATACAAGGTTGGTTGTTTTTTTTTTTTTTTTTTTGTGGGGGAAAGAATTAAATGTTGGATTTATATATACTACCTATCATCACATAAAATATAGGTAGAAAGTCCTTTTCTATTAAGTTACTTGCAACATTATTAACGCTCTATGAGCTGGCCTTGCTATAGATGTTACATCTGAGTATTACACTAATTTTTCAAATTTATTGAGATTTCGATTAATTTCCTTTCCTATTAATTGGTTTGGTTCCATCTCAGAATGCTGCCGAGAAGCCTCCCTTCTTCATGCCTAGCTGGGCAGCCATGTACGCTATAAACACATTCATCGTAATATGGATCTTGATTGTCGGGTTCGGGTTTGGTGGATGGGCAAGTGTCACCAATTTTGTGAGACAAGTTGATACTTTTGGACTGTTCGCTAAGTGCTACCAGTGTAAACCGCCGGTCGCCGCCCATCCTCTGGCGGCACCGCCACCGCGCCACTAAGAATTCTTCGACGACAGGGACAATTAATAGCGTTCATCCCTTTTTCCCCCATCTTTACTTCTCTCCAAATATTTTTTTCTTTTGTAATATAAAATTGGGGAAGTAGTAATATTTTCCCTTACATGTGATGCGTGTTTTTTTTTTTTTTTGTTCCATGGTTTTGGAAATTATTTTTTGTTTAATCTATTAGGTGAGGAGATAGTGTGTTGAATTGTGATGATTCCTTTGCTTTGCTTTGCTAAAAGCATAGGTTTGTTAGTTACAGTCAATATAAGTTAGCCCTTTTCTTTTTTTCCCTTTCCTATTTTCTTGCTAGTATTTTAGAATAGAATATAGAAATTATGTATTATGATATTTTATTGCAAAGTCATTATTGCTTGTTTGGAAATGCGATGGTGTGGGCTTGATCTCGAAAGCTAATTATTTATGAAGTATTTTTGACAAAAAAGATTCTCTTTAACCAAATTTAAGGGGGATGGGCCGCGGGACCCACCCTACCATTCACATGGGTTGCACGTTTGCTTCTTTGATTGTCACGTGCCGACTTTCTCTCTCCTTTATGTATGGTGGGGGATGGTAATCTGTTATTCTTCTCGTGCGTGTGAGCTTCGAAACATGCATGAACCTATTTCTGTCTTCTTCATTGTTTGTTACACTTCAAGCCACATCAAATAAATAGTTACTCGTATTTGATTATTTTAATATCTACAATTGTCACTCGTATATGTTTACTTTATTATATTCCAATTTAGAAAGTATTAAGAAATCAAAGTACTTATAGCATTTGTATAATTAAAGCGGTAATTAATACTCCCTTCTATTCTTTTTGTTTAGCATCCTAAGCTCAAGCATATTTATTAAGATTTTTTTTTACCCAATATAACCTTATTTAATGATGATATATTATTAATAATATAAATTTTATTTGATGGATACTAGAAGCACTCTTCATCATCTACTCTTTAATTAACCGCTGCAAAACAAATTGACACGAGCATCCTATGACTTGGGAGTTTTCTTTTGGAGTCAAAATATATAAAAAATGGAATTTACGAAGATATCCACTAAAATAAATAAATAAAAAATTTTAATTTGAAACAAAAGTAATTAAGTAGAATGGAGAATAAAAAAAATATAAATATAGTGGCATCAGAAAAGGTAAAAGAAATAAAAAAAATCAATTGGAGTAATTAATGAGAGATAGTTAATGAAGGGTAAGATTGAGAAAAAAAATCTAAAACGACAATGATAAAGTAAATAATTTGAAAGCCTAAAACGATAATGAAAAAGGATAGGAGGGAGTAAGCATTTCAGGAGAATGTGTCATTTAATTCGAACTAGTTTATCTAGTTCTTTGAGTAAGACTGTAATGGATAAATTAAATAAATGACTCCAAATACTAATTAATATCTTGTGTATTTATTAGCATATGGTTTTTTTCTTTCCTCTTCCAATGGTGGATTCTCAATTCTGAAATCTTACTAATGTTCAAACTAACTCATTGTTGGCTTCTCCAAAAAAAAAAAAAAAAAAAAAAATCATTGTTGGACTAATCTAAATAAAAAATCAATTATTACCTAAATTACCAAGACTCCTTTGATTTTGAGTGTTTGCTACCTAATCATTGCCTAATCCTCGAACTAAATTTCAATTGATAGTGAGTTAATTAATTTGGACCCTCTGACTCTTGAGGCCTTTTCATAGTAGTAGTTAATTTCAAAAGGAGAAACTGGTAGTCGTCACTCGTGTGAACCGTTTGGTCGAACTATGCAAAAGACATATGAAAATAGAAGTAAGAAAGTTCTTTTGCGAATTGAGCAAAATCTAGAAAACGTGGATCATGAAATTAGATTAATGGTCTGTGATAGATCTAGGGTTTGCAAAAGTAGCTGAAAATAATAACAACGCGATGACACAAGGATTTACGTGGTTCGATCAATATGATCTACGTCCACGGGAGAGAATATCTGGCTTTTATTGCTTGAGAGTACAATGAGTATTTGAACGTATTTACACCTCTAATCTAACATCTATATATAGGCCTTGAATTGAGCCCTAATCCTACTAGGATTCCTCATGTATATCCGAATTTCCTTCATAATATGATTCCTTCTTCTCCAAGGTAAGGTTTCGTTAGTTGGTCTTTAAGGCAGTTAGTAATTTCGTCTGGGCCTAGTTCTGTGGGCCGAGCTTACTATATAGGCTCAATTAGATTGGGCCTTAGGTCAGGCCCAAGAAGAGGCCGGTACTATCACATCCCCCCCAAAAAAAAAGAGGAAAGAAGACATGCAGATGTAGACGGCAAGGTCGAATTTCCGAGGTGATCAATCGCGCAGATCACCTTGCACGACCTGAATTAGCGAGCTTATCTCCCGAGCCCAAGTTGCAGGTAGGACGAGATTAGCAGGTGGCCCATATCCGAACTAGTGGGGAGGGAAAGTTAGTGGGCTCTGCTATTTAAAATTTTTGGAAACGGTTCATGTTCCGAGAAAGGCAGGCCTACGCTCATACGTGTGTAATGCGTAACGGCGGGATCAAACATATATTGCGGGATTTGAAACATCTTTTTGCATATCACGCTTTTTCACATTCGCCATTATAGCAAGAGGGATTTTGTGCCCAGAAAGTCTTCTCTCTCCCCCTTCTCTGTTCACAAAGTTCTCAACTTTTCCGACCGCCGTGCCGCCGTTTTCGCTCCGTTGGGGCTTCCGTTCACAACCGCTCCGGAACATTCAACCGTAATTTCACAAGTAAGTATGGCTTCCCATCTTCACGACTCTCAATCTAGTAGCGATAGCGAATGTCCTCCGGCCGACTTCTGCCGACGGAAGGGTTAATTTTAGAATTTTTTCATTAGGATCCCCCACTCCGACTGTTGAGGCTTTAGTTGTGCCCCACTGCGTAGAGGGGAAGGTAGCCGAATATTCTTCAATCCTAGACGAGTCTAGGATAAAATTTCTTGCCCAGTCCTATAATTTCTCCCTAGACGTTGAACTTATAGAACCTCGTCCGGAGGATAGGGCGTGCTCGCCACCTATGGGGTTTGTCACGATTTACGAGGACAGCCTGCACTCCGGCCTTCGTCTACCCCTTCCTGCGCCTTTTGCCGAGCTTCAAAGGAAGCTCGGTTTAGCCTTAGGGCAGATAACACCGAACGCTTTTAGGCAGTTTGCCGACCTAGGCGTAGCGGCTATCCGTCACAATTACCCACTATCTGCCGAGCTCATCCACGAGCTCTTTGCCTTCAAAGCATCTGCGGGCTGGTACTATGCCACTGCTCGCACTGAGTTTAAAGGGAGAACTCAGAACAAGGTAGAGAAATGGCATAGGAAATTCTTTTTTTGTCGGCATGATAACGTAGTCGACTTGATGTGGAGGTTGGGCAAGCCTCGCGTCTGGGTGACAGACGAGGTGGATGCGGGCTTGGAGGGTATTGCGAGGGCAATAGCGAGTTGTGGCCCGTTCAAGGAGAGCTACAACAAAGACTCTCTAGCTGAAGCGGGGTTAAGCCCGTTTGAGCCCCAAAGTATGGTAGATCCTGCAACGGGTGAGGCCCCGTTAGTGCTGTTAGGATTGTTTTGTTTGTTGATCCGTTGCCTAACCCCTTTACTTGCCTTGCATTTGCAGTGAAGTTCGGGAAGATACAAGGAGCCGATGCCAAGGCCGCAGCTCGCGGGGGCAAGAGGCCGAGGTCGTCAAGACGATCTGCGTCCTTATCCGACCATGGTCAGCTCGGAGGATCCTCGGACTGGGTTCAGCGAACCGAGGTAGCAGGGGTTGCTGCGACGGATGTTCTGTCTCCTTCCGGCAGTCCCTCTCTCAAAAAATCTAAGGTCGACGTGGAGATTGTCGACATTTCGAGTGGTGACGCGAGGCCAGTTGCTCCTCCAGCCCAGCTGGGGGATTTGCCTTTTCCCGAGGTGAAAATTTGTTACTTAATTTTCCGTAATTCTTGCTTATGTGTAGCTAACTGCATTCCTTCTCGCAAGGCATTGATATGTTCATAGGCTGGCTCAAGAGTGGCGTCGGGGAGATGTCGGCGAGGCACGAGGACGAAAAAAGTCGGTACTCCGAGAAGCTGATGTCGACTGCGGCCAAGCTGAAGAAAGCGAAGGGGGAGTTGGCCAAATCCCGGGAGGAGGTGAAGACAGTCAAGTCCGAGCTGGGCGCTCAGCTCGCGAGGGCCGAGGTGGAGGCCGAGAAAGCTCAGAAAAGGTTTGAGGTCGAGCTGAGCGCAGCCAAGGACAGGGAGGCCAAACTGGCAGACAGTCAAGGCGAGATCCTGCGGGCCTATACCAAGAGGCTTCTATTGTCGGAGAGCTTCTCTGGCCTAGCCAATGAGTTGGCTGGGCTTATCAATGGGAACTACGCATTGAGCACTTTGGAGGAGGCCGCCAGGGACTTCCCCGACCTGGACGTTTCCAAATATGGTTACGAGCGCCTGGAGGATGAGGCTCTCCCTTGCCAGTATGCCAAAGTGATCCGACGTCACCTCGGCCATCTACCTGTTTTGGACGACCTCACCAGCTCGTCCGTGCTCCTATCCGCCGAGCAGATTGCTGCGTGCTCGATAGATCGGGACCCCACCCTCGACGCAGTCTTCGATTCTCTTCCTGACGAGGAGAAAGAAAAAGACAAGGGAGAGGAAGAGGAGCGTGAGGCCGCGGCTGATGAAGACCCGAACTCTAACAAGAGTTCGGAGGATCCCAAGAATACTGGCGCTGATGATTCTTCCAAGGATCTCCATTCCGGGCCACCACCTCCTCAAAACAAGGAGGTCGACGATCCCTAGTTTTTTTTTTTTGTATATATGTAATTTTGTACTCAGACCTTTTTGAATAAACGAATTTTGCATTTCCTTGTGTGTGTAGACTTTGGATTCTCCTGATATACTTTCTTTACGCAAGCAAATGAGTCTCCTGTCTCAAGATCTGTCTGAACAACGAGCCCTAGCTCAGCTATGGATGGAGAGATGTCGCAGAGCTGAGGCACTTTTTGATAAAAAGTGTGCTCTGTTGAAGTTGAAAGAATCCGAGTTCGAGGAATGGCAGGGGAAGTTTGAGTCGCTCTGCGTGGAGGCTGAGGTCAAGCAGCTCGCTGGTCAAGAGAATGCCGATTTGCTTCAGGCCAAGCTTCTTCAGGCAGAAGAAGAGTTGGAAGTTGCCCGGGGTAGAGCTGGGCGTGTTCTGAAGGATCATGAGAAGATCGTCGAGGAGCATGCTGAATATGAGGATATCATCCGTCGCAATGGTGGTATCACCATATCCGAGGCGAAATTAAAGACGAAGGAACTGTTGGAGCAGTATCTCGATTTAAAAGCAGCATGCGACCCCGAGTCCTGGGAGCTTCAAGGGGCTCATGAGATGCTCAGAGAAAGCGCGAACATGTATAAATGCGTGCTGTCTCGTCGTCCTAAACTTCATGCGTTTCTGTCCAATAGTGCGGACAAGTCTGCTCCGTCGTCTTCTCGGACTATGCCTGCTCGCGAGGTGAAAGCTGCTTCTCGGGGACGTCAGGCTAGACCGAGCCGAGGTGGCCGGGCTGCGGGGCGGAGTTCGGCTATGTCGCGAGGTCGGAGTTTTTCTTCTGGAAGAAATCGAGGTTGGGGACGAGGTCGAATTTCCATTGACGACCTTCTGGGATCTACTTCCTTCGAAGAGCAATGACTCAACTTTAGTAGGCCAAATCCCCCTCCGTAGATTAGCTTGATTCTTCCTGTAATTTATGTACATAAAATATTGTAATTAGTAAAAAATAAAGTAATATATATTGTGTTTTTTTTTTTTTTTTGAACTTCTTGTTTTTTGGGAAAAATGCTTCCTTGGTTTATTCGTGCTTTGCTTTGTGGAGGGAGTCGAACTCGGACCTCTCTGTGTGACAAGGGAACCATGGTTCAGACCTCATAGTATGATTCTCCCGGGGGAACTTGGTTCCGACCCCAGTTGAGAATTTTTTTTCTTGATGAGGGAGTTTGGCTCAGACCTCGTGAGATCTTCCTTTTTGGAGGGAGACGAGCTCAGACCTCGAAAAGGGTTTCCTTTGCGCATTTCTTAGGATATAATTACCCCATGTCGGGTCATCACTGACCTCGGGAGGGAACTTTAGTTCGTCCTTATGAGGGGATTTTGTTTTGTGGATACTTCGTATAAGCAAGCTAAAAGACACGAGAGTATGCAAGACGAAAAAAACTTTATTAAAGAAAGAAAGACCAAAACAAAAAAAAGGTTTGGACGAGCTCGTTAAAAACAAAACATTAAGACTCGAAAAAAAGAGACAAAAAAGAGAAAAAAACTTAAGACTCTATATGCAAGACTTTGCTGCTTATACGAAGAATCTCTTTAGGTGGGCGATGTGCCACGTTCTGGGTATCAGCTCGCCCGAAAGGTAGGCGATTTTGTAGGCTCCTTTGCCGAGAACTTCGTGCACTCTGTAGGGCCCTTCCCACGTGGCTTCAAGTTTGCCGAGCTTCTCTGAATGGCTTACTTCGTTGTTTCTAAGCACTAGATCACCGACCTGGAAGTGCTGGGGTTTGACCCTTTGGTTGTAATATCGGGTCATCTGTTGCTTGTACCGAGCTTCTTTTATGCTGGCTAGTTCCCGCTTTTCCTCAAGTAAGTCCAGGTCGGTTCATCGTTGCTCTTCATTAGCTTCAGCTGAGAAATTATGGTGCGGGGGCTCGGTGCCCCGATCTCTACGGGTATGACCGCTTCTGACCCGTATACTATACGGTACGGGATTTCTCCCGTTGAAGTTTTGGGTGTAGTCCTGTATGACCACATGACGTTTTGGAGGTTGTGGATCCATTCCGTTTTATCCTTCTCTAGGCAGGCCTTGAGTCCGTTCACTATTGTCCTGTTGGTGACCTCAGTCTGGCCATTAGTTTGAGGTCGGTGGACCGAGGTGAAGTTTTGCTGGATATTGAGTCATTCACAAAATTCTCGGAATTCTCTGCTCGTAAATTGCGTCCCGTTGTCTGAGATGAGGACTCTTAGAACTCCAAACCGGCACACGATATTCTTCCAAACGAAGTCGACGGCTTTCTCACTTGTGACTTTTGTGGAAGGTTCGGCTTCGACCCACTTGGTAAAGTAGTCGACTGCAACTATTAGAAACCGTTTTTGTTTAGGAGCCGGGTAGAAGGGTCCTACGATGTCAATGCCCCATTCTACAAATGGCCACGGGCTCTGTATAGTAGCGAGGTCGGTCTGGGGTACCCTCGTCACCTTGGCATGCAGTTGGCATTTCAGGCACTTTTTCACGAATTCTTCCGCATCTTTTGCCATTGTTGGCCAATAGTACCCCGACCGCATGACTTTCTGAGCTAGCATCTGAGCTCCGATGTGGCTTTCGCACGATCTAGTGTGTACTTCATTTAGTACGTAGTCCGCTTCCCTTGGTCCGACACACTTCAGGAGAGGTTGTAAATATGACTTTCGATAAAGGATTCCTCCTTCGAGGACGTACTGCGCGGATCTAGCTAAAATTTTTCTAGCTTCCGCCTTGTCCTCAGGAATTTCCCCGCTCTCCAAACACCTTTTTAGAGGGGTCATCCAATTCGGGTCGTCCTCTTCGATTGCATTGATTTCCGCCTCTTCTATACTCCGATTCCGGACTTCTTCTACTAGAGTCGAGCTAGTTGAGTTCGCCAGCTTACTTAGCTCGTCAGCTCGGGTATTCTGGCTTCGGGGAATGCGAATTATTCTGAAGAACTAGAAGGATTGTTCTAGGAGCTTGACCTTTTCCAGGTATTTCTTCAGCTTCTCACTCTTCGCTTCGTACTTTCCTAGCACGTGGTTGACCATGACTTGGGAATCACAGTGGACTTGGATAGCTCGTACCTGGAGGGTTTGGGCGAGACGTAGTCCGGCAATAAGAGCTTCATACTCCGCTTCATTGTTCGTAGTGGGAAACTCGAATCGCAGCGAGTATGTCAACTCCTTTTTCTCCGGGCTGATTAGGAGTATGCCAGCTCCGCTTCTTTTCTTTCCCGAAGCTCCATCCACGTACATCTCCCAGCAATCTGGGGGTGTCTTTTCTGGGATTTCTTGGAGTTCGGTTTTGGCTCCAGACTTTTTTGTCTTGTCAATGACATTATATTGAGCTTCTACAAGGAAGTCTGCCAAAGCTTGTCCTTTTATAGCTCGGCGGGGACCGAATGATATGGAGTACTCTCCTAGCTCGATTGCCCATTTCGCGATCCTTCCTGAGGCTTCCGGCTTAGTGAGAACTTGCCGGAGTGGTAGGTCGGTCAAAACTTGTATTGGGTGAGCTTGGAAATAAGGTTTTAGACGCCGAGCTGCATTTACTAGGGCTAGGGCGACCTTCTCGAGAGGCTGATACCTTGTCTCTGGGTCTTTTAGGACTCTACTGACGAAGTACACAGGTAGCTGTCGATCTCCTTCATCTCGGACCAACACTGCGCTTATTGCTTCTTCCGATGCTGCGAGGTACATGGAGAGGGATTCTTCCTTTTTGGGGACTGACAAAGTTGGTAAGTCACCGAGGTGGCGCTTGAGCTCCTCAAAGGCTAGCTCGTGCTCTGTCCCTCATCCAAATTTCGGTGCCTTCTTGAGAATTTTGAAGAACGGAAGTTGTCTCTCGGCGGCTTTGGAGAGGAAACGACTTAGTGCGGTTATGCAGCCTGTCAACCTATGCACGTCGCGAATAGTTCGGGGTACCTTCATTTCCTGCACGGCTCTGACTTTCAACGGGTTGGCTTTGAGACCTTCCGGTGAGATCCAGCACCCTAAGAATTTTCCAGATCGCACGTTGAAAGTGCACTTCTTTGGGTTCAGCTTGAGGTTCGCCTGCCTGAGCACGTCAAGGGTCGTTCGCAGGTCGTCAACTGCGGAGGCCATTTCCTTACTTTTGACGACAATGTCGTCCACGTATACTTCGACAATCGTGCCGATGTGATTTCGGAAGAGGAAGTCGACCATCTGTTGGTACGTCGCTCCGACATTCTTTAAACTGAAGGGCATGTATTTGAATGCGAAGACACCGAAGCTTGTGGCAAAAGCTGTCATGATCGCATCTTTTTCATCCATCAGAACTTGATAGTACCCTTTGTAGAGATCGAGAAAGCAGAAGACCTCGTATCCCACTAAGGATTCAATCTTCTCGTCAATGTTGGGGAGAGGATAGCAGTCCTTTGGGCAAGCTTTGTTGAGGTCGGTGTAATCCACACACATCCTCCACTCCCCTCCTTCTGCTTTCTTCACTACTACCGGATTAGATAGCCAAACTGGGTATTTGACCTCGAATAGGAGTCCGGCTTTCAGCCATTGTTGCACCTCATCGTAGATAACTTGATTCCGTTCGGCAGCAAATGTCCTCATTTTCTGCTTGACTGGGGTTAAGTTCGGGTTAATGTTGAGTTTGTGCGTAATGATATCTGATGATACCCCCGTCATGTCTGTTGGCGACCAAGCGAAGACATCTTGATATTCCCTAAGGAGCTGGATTACCTGCAGGCGGGTCTGGGGCCCTCCCGCAAAGCCGACCTTGACAACTTTTGCAGGGTCTACTTCGGATAAGGGAACCTGTTCCGCCGAGGTGTCTGAGATCGACGTCGTTTCTTCCAACTCCTTGGGATACTTTAATTGCTATGCTTGCGGTTGACCTCAAAGAGCAACCTGCATGCACTCCTTGGCCTTTTTCTGGTCGCCTCGGACAGTTAGGATTCCGCCCGAGGTTGGGATCTTCAGCAATAAGTGATATGGCGAGATGATGGCTCTGACTTCATTCAGCCAATCCCGACCTAATATGATGTTGTAGGGGGAGTTCGCTTTGACCACGTAGAACTGGATTAGCTTGTTGACGTTGGTTGGGGGCTGCCAATGGCGACATCAAGCGCGATGATCCCTTCAGGTCGCGTCTCATGCTGTGTAAAGCTCTTGAGGGGCAGGGGCGTAGAGTTAACCCGAGCTGGGTCGAGTCTCATCCTATCCAAGCAATGCTGGAAGATGATACTCACGCTGGCTCCACCATCAACAAATACGCGGTGAACCATCTTGTTGGCCACTCCGACCTGTATCACCAGGGCATCATTATGGGGCGTAGCTGTAGGTACAGGATCATCCTCGGAGAACGTGACGGTTTCACTTTTCTTGAACCTCTTTTTTGTCTGCTCCTCTTCTGACGGAATTGGTGGTCTGCGGGCTTCTGTCCTCAGCTTAGTTTTTGTCACACCTGGGGGCAGCCCGGAGATGGTTGAAACCACCCCGTCGTATTGTGGTGCATCATGCAGGGGGTCATCATCCTCCTCGTCGTGATCGACCTTAGCTTGCTTATTGTCTGGAGCACAGTGACCCTGTCCTCCTTTCCGCTTTCCTTTTCTGCTTTTCCTCCCCCCAGCTTCGTATTTCTTTAGAGCTCCCTCCTGGGCCAACCTTTCTATCTGTTCCGCGAGGTCGCGGCAGTCTTCCGTGTGATGTCCATGGTCGCCATGGAAGGAGCAATGTTTATTTCTATCTCGAGGTTTTGACCCTGACATAGTACGTGGTTTGGTAAACCAGTCCTCATGAAGCGCGAAGATCTCCGCATTTATTTTCACAAAAGGAGGTCGTTGAGATTGCTCTGGTCCCATTCAAAGTTCGAGCCAGGACTGGATAGGTCCTGGTCCGAGCCGGGATTGGATAGGTCCTCGATGAAGACATTCGTGAGCACTCCTCCGATCATGATCGTTCCGACCTCGATCACCTTCAGTCCTCTTCTTCTCGGTTTCTTCTCGTTTCAGCCGGTCCGCATCTTGGCCATCCGCGAACTGGTATACAATCCTCCACATTTTCTGAGCTGTCTCAGGCTTCTGTTTAGCGAGCTCCTGGTTCAGGGATCCAGGAGCGACCCCATTGCCGAGATGAGGAAGACGTCGTCGATTTTATCGATTTTCAAGCTTTCTTGCATAAATCGGGAGGCGTACTCCCTTATAGTCTCTTTATCCTTTTGCTTTACTGACAGAAGATAGGCCGTGTCTCGGCGAGCCTGGACCTTTATAAGGAATCTTTGTTTAAAGATTCCTTCGAGGTAGGCCCAGGACCCTACACTGCCAGTCGGCAGGCCGTCAAACCAAGCTCGGGCGTAGTCGACCAGCATCTCGGGGAACAGCTTGCACATGTGTTCTTCTTTAAGGCCCTAGTTGTGCATGCTGTACTTGAAACGCGTCAGAAAATTGAGGGGGTCCTCCAACCCATTGTAGGGTGGTATGTTGGGCAACTTGTATGCAGCAGGAAGCTTGGCGTCAAGCAGTTCGTCAGTGAACGGGCTGACAAGTCGGGTTGGTCCCCTTTTACGTCGGTGTCGATGTTCCTGGGGGCTCACACTCCTGGAATAGCTCGGACTTCGGCGCCTGTTGGGGCTCCGATGTCGCCTTGGGAGGTGGTGTCGCCTGGGACTCCGACGTGGGCTAGAACTCCGGCGGCGGAGTGGGCTTCGTCGTGTGTCGTGCTTTCCCCTCAGCTCGGGCTCCTGCGTCTTGGAGTGGTGAGGAGTTTTGGGTATAGATTTCCGCGTGGAACTCTCCCTAGCTTCGGGTATTGAGGGCATCAAAGCTGTCGTGAGGAAGCGTTTGAAGCTCTCCTTATTCGCTCTAGTGAATTCAGTTGCGGCATAGGCGGTAGCGAGATCGAAGTCGTTGAGGAAATCATCTCCCTTCTTCGACTCGGGTCCCTTTTGTTTGGATTCGTCACTCACTTCGACAAACCCTTCTGGAGTCTCGCTCCTGCGACGCAGGTTTTGTGGTGGATCCTTCCGAGGGATGTCTTCTAGCTCGGGCATCCCCTTGTACGGATCCTCTTCTGAGTGGTGATTATCACGTCCCTCTTTCAAGGTCGAACCGCCTTTATGGCGATTACCCTTATCCGAGGGGTGACTTTCTGCTTCGTTGGGATTTCCATGTTTGCTTTGGGCCTCCCGCACGCTTTGTGATCGTGTTACCATCATTGATCAACTACCAAAGAACCGTCGATTGAGTTCCCACAGACGGCGTCAATGATAGATCTAGGGTTTGCAAAAGTAGCTGAAAATAATAACAACGCGATGACACAAGGATTTACGTGGTTCGATCAATGTGATCTACGTCCACGGGAGAGAATATCTGGCTTTTATTGCTTGAGAGTACAATGAGTATTTGAACGTATTTACACCTCTAATCTAACATCTATATATAGGCCTTGAATTGAGCCCTAATCCTACTAGGATTCTTCATGCATATCCGAATTTCCTTCATAATAGGATTCCTTCTTCTCCAAGGTAAGGTTTCGTTAGTTGGTCTTCAAGGCAGTTAGTAATTTCGTCTGGACCTAGTTCTGTGGACCGAACTTACTATATAGGCTCAATTTGATTGGGCCTTAGGTCAGACCTAAGAAGAGGCCGGTACTATCAGTCTGATTATCGGTAAACTTTAGAAAGAGAAGATTTGTGCCTCAAGTTTCTCAAAGTCATCTTACCGTACATATACTAACGCAGTTGCTGTGGATTTATTATAGTATTATTATATACTCATCATTATTTTATGAATTAAGATAAAGTAGTCAAGTTGGCCACTTTTATGCATCGTTATTGCGCTGACTTTACCGTAACTGTAAGAAATCAAGTTATAATATGTATTATATACATTTTTTTTTTTTTTTGTAAATCTTTAGCCAACTGGAAAATATCATATATCCCAACAATAAGAGATACTAATATAATACAATTCGAGAAAGAAATAGGTAACTCATCCACTAAGAGAATGAATTTGATTTCCCGAGTTATATGGCCGACCACCAAGATTTATAAAAAAATATTTTATACGAAACATAAATCTTTATTATACCCCCAATTCTTGATTATAAACACACCTCATAACTAAATACTACTGGTAGTAAATAAATGAGGCAAATGGTAATATAACATTAGACTACATATTTTATTAAATTTTGTTAAAAGTTCATTTTAAAAAAAAATGGGTAAAATTATACCATATTGGACAAAAATAATCTTAGTGGAGATTATGTACGATTATTCCCTCATTTATTAATTTTCACATTCTTTCTCTTCCCTCTCATTTCTCTTTTCCCGCCCGTCTCTCTCTTTCTCTTCCTTCTCGGCGACGCTTCCTCTTCTCCGCCTCGACCATTCCGCCGCTGCGTACCAGAAAAATACTCTCGACCATTCCGCCGCTGCGTACCAGAAAAATACTCTCGACCATTCCGCCGCCCATCCTTCCACTGTAACGATGCTGCTGCGAATAAAAACGGCGAAAACCACCGGCACGCCTCGACGACGTACAACGTCGCTCTCTTCTTCTCTCTTCTCTTATCCTCCATTCTTCGTTCATCCCCACTCATTTCCGCCGCCGTCTGCAACATCAGAACCACCACACCAACTATTATCGCCAGAAATCCATAGATCTCACCGAAAAATCATAGATCTAAAATTGGGGTAATGAGTTTATTTGATTTTTTTTTCAATTTATGATTTTTTAAGCCTTGTTTTTACTCATTTATAGGTTTTTCGTTGAGTTTCTGATGATTTTTAGTGTATTTGGGTTGAATTTTGAGTGATTTCGATGTAATTGCGTAGATTTCTGGTTTCTTTTTGCTGTAAAAATCCGTCTGTATGCTGTACGCATTTACAAATACGTACTGCGTACCTGATAAACTGTTACGTTTTTGTAAATATGTACCGAGTTATAAAGTAAAATACAAGTACACGCGGTGCACATTTTTTAATGCGTACCGAGTGTACCAGTAATATTTTTGTTTACTATTACGTAATTGCAAATACGTACCTAGTTTGTTGTGTATAATGAATTTGTTCTTCGATTAGGGTAGGAGTTGCTTGATTTGGAAAATTTCAAACTAGGTGTACTTGTACGTTTTGTGCAATACGTATTGGTACACACACATCTTTGATTTCTGACATTTTAGTTTGTAATTGGGGATGGTTAATTATTGGTTTTCAGAGATTATGCATGGTGAATTTTTGCATTCGGTTGATGTGAATGTACGCATTTGTATGATTTTTTGTGAATGTGGCATTTGTTTATGTGATTATATGATTAAAGTTCATACGATTTTATAAATCCGTACCTAATTCCGAAACATATAAGTGGGAATGAGGTACGCATTTGTAAATACGTACAAAGTTACCAAGCATGTTACCGGTACACTTGGTATGCATTGACAAATACGTACAATGTTCACAAGTATATTGATGATAAACTTGGTACATTTTTGTAAATACGTACCGAGTTATCAAGTAAAATACAGGTACACGCGGTATGCATTTTTAAATGTGTACCGAGTGTATCAGTAATATTTTTGTTTACTATTACGTAATTGCAAATACATACATATTTTATAAGTACATTTGGTACGCATTTGCAAATACGTACCGATTGTACTAGTAATATATTTGTTAAATTTGTACATAATTGTAAATACGTACCTATTTTATTTGCATTTTACATTTCGAACCTTGTGTACTTGAAATTTTTGAGCTGACTTCTAATTTGTTTTTATTTATGTAGGAGTTTGCTGCTCGATGTCAAAACTTGTTGGTATGAAATGAGCATATTAATACTAGTAGTAACTCATACTAGTAGCTGATAGTAGTAATTTACAAGAACTCAAGAACTCAATGTTGTGACAAGAAACATCTATTTTTATAGCATGGATGAAAAGAACACTTGTAATAGCATTGACAACAATATTAGATATTCGTGAATTTTTAGTTCTTATTTGTAAAAAATTGCTTTAATTTCTGATTTGTAAACAATTTGATACAATATTAGTACTATTAGTATGCATATTTTGTCTTTATACGGTGTTTTGAATTAGTAAGCGATACAAATATGAATATTCGTACTCGTTAATAGCGGAATTTTGAATTGGTACGCAGTACGAATTTGTAGCGAGTATGAATATATTCGTACTCAGTATTGAAATGGTATGCAGTACGAGTTAAACGTAATATTACACGAACAATATTACATAAATCTCGCGCCACGTCGCAGTAGAATAATATTCATGCACATATGATAGTGGGAATTCCTTCTTAAATCTAAAAATGTCTAACAAATTAATACTTCATCGAAGGCATATTTGGTATGTAATTGTAACTCCGTACCAGGTGTATCACATCAGAACTTAGTACGTACGTACGCATTGGTCAATGCGTACCAACGTACCGAGTTCTGATGTGCAAACTTCGTACGCAATTGTAACTCCGTACCAAGTGTACCACATCAGAAGTTGGTAAACAGGTACACATTGGTCAATGCGTACCAGCATACCAAGTTCTGATTTGCAAACTTGATAAGCAATTGTAACTACGTACCAGGTGTACCACGAAATTTGGCACAATAGGTACGAATATATTCAATTAATCCCAACACATATGTAATAATCTAACACATCCATCAAAAAAGACAACTCGAAATCATCTGTAATCTTCATCCTCATAGTTTCACCACTAGGAGACTGCACTAAACCACCTATATCAAACATATACATACTCTATTCCTTCTTCATTCGAACTTCAAGCTTTGCTAATAAAGATTCAAAGCTTATACCACTAGGCGGTATATGAATATACTCTAACCTGCCACCCTCATAAATGTTCTCTTTCCAGTATCCTCCATGCGCAACCACTAAAGAAGATTGCCTTACCTGTATCATAATATATAGATGAAACTTGGTACGCATAATAAATACGTACTGCATACGAAGAAAATAAATTAAGGTACGCAGTATGTATTTATCAATACGTACACCAGTTCGCAATTACAAAAACGTACCAACTCAAAAGAAATCAGAAATCGAAATCGAAAACCAGAATTCATACTGTCAGAAAATTACCTCTATAGCTTTGTTACCACAACCAAACATCGCCGGAAAATTACAATTTAACGCAACACTTTCTAGAGGGATATCCAAGAATAAATCGCAGCAAATTGCACGAAATCGCAGCAAAATTGCAGAAGAAAAAAAGAAGCAAATTGCAGAAAAAAAAAAGAGCAACTTGCAGCAAAATCGCAGGAGAGAGAGACGACGAAGAAACTTGCAGAAAAAAATCGAGTACAACGACGACCACAAAAATCGAGTTCAAGTCTTCGACGACGAGATGAGGGAGGAAGAAGAGAGAGAAAAAGAGAGAGAGAGAGAGAAACACGTGAGGTGAGGCAAGAAGAGAGAGAAAAAAATAAAAGTAAAAAAAGTAAAAGAGAGAGTGTTATTAGATGGAATAAAGAACAAAAAATAAGGGTATAAATGTCCAAAAAATAAATATATGAACATTAATAAAATTTGAACTAGTGATCTTTTTTGATATTAACTAATTGCTAATGACATATGACTACATTTCTTCTGAATAAATAGTAACATATACTCTCTCCGTCCTCCATATTTATGCATAGTTTTGGTGGACACGAGTTTTAAGAAAATCCTGAAAAGTGAGATGTAAGTGGAGAAAAAATAGGTTCAAGTGGAGATGGAGTCCCACATTATAAGGATAACAAGTGAAATATTTATTTTCTAAAATGGACTATGTATAATTTTGGGGAACAAATGAAAAAGAAAAACTATGCATAAATATGGGGACGGAGGGAGTATATATTATATACTAATGAATTTTATCAATACTGTATAAATGGATAAAATTACGAGCTTCAACCATAACAGCAAACGCTTTAAAAATAAATCTTGGTTCAAGAAGATATAAGTATTCAGAAACGAGACGATGGGAAAGAGGAGAAACCATAATATGTACACGTACTTAGTAATTGCGAAATCTTTTTAAAATATTAAACTGCATGTGGTTACACGAAGTGCATGTTACTCTAATTAGATCTAAATCAGTCCATGTATAATTTCTATGTTGATTGACATTGGAGCAAGCTGGGACAGTACTCACTAATCATCACAATAATTATATATTAATTGAAATTTAATTAATCAAGAAGAATAGAAGATCATGTTTCCGCTGTGCCCCTTTTCTTTGACTATCGATGAAATTGTTGAGTTGTGTAATCTCAACGGTTATCAAAGGTCCAGACAATATCTTCATTGATTTTTATCGTTACAGGTTCCCGTAAATAATGGATGTAAGGTTTAAGAAAAATTAACAGTGGAGGTAAAAGAATAAATTATCCAAAAGAGAGTGTCGATCTTTCATATAAAAAGATGCTTTATTTTTCACTTTATATCACTAACATTTATAAATGTTGGTCTCTACCTGAACTTAGTACATGATATTGATATGAAAATATAAAGTTGGAAAGAAAATGGGGAAAATTTGGATTATGTATGTTAAGATATTTCTTTTATGGGTAATGACATTCGGCCACACTGTGTCCAACCACACGCGTAAAAAAAAAGGAAATTTGACTGTAAAAGTGGAAATAATCATATTTCCCCTTAGGATTTATTCTTCCCAATTAGGGTATATTTTCATTTTCAAAACTTATATTACCATTTTTAGTTTGTGTGGTCGGCCACAGTGTGGCCGAATATTATTACCCTTCTTTTATTATGTTTAAAAGAATAATTTTATGTTTTATCTTTTATTGGTCCCTAGTTAAAATTGTAATTCTAAATAAACTTATATACTTTATTATATATTTTCATAGAAATTTTAAAATTCCTGGATGGTGAGATCCAGTTTTCTAACTGTTTACATGTAATAATTTTTGTAGAATGGTTAGAAACTAGATTCAACTTTGGGTAATTCTAAATGTAGCCCTTAAATTGCTCTAGATAGCTCCTTATTAAAAATAAAATAAAACTTATGTAATTTTCCTATTCTAACCTTATAACCCCAAATATTAAAGGAAAAAAGACCGTGATAGTTTGTATAACCCCCTAAGAGCATCTCCAACGGTAGAAGATAGCCCGGGCTTCATGCGGGTGAAGGAGGTTCAAGCTCGGGCTTAACGAGGGCTCCACCATTGGAGCTGCGGTGGGCGGGCTTCAATTTTGAAGCCCTGGCGTTTTGAAGCCCGTGGGTGAGGCGGAAGAAATTGAGGGGAGGAGGGACACGCGTCGCCTCCTCCCATTTTCTGATATTTTTTTTTTTTAAATTCTGAAATGAAAAAAAAAATTAAAACATGCAACGGTTAATACGGCACCAGTAATCATGGGTGGAACGCGTGAATTCGAAAAATATATTGAGAGACGAGCTCGCGTTCAAGATGCAACGGCACACGAGCGTCTTGCGGATGATTTGATTGAAGAAATTTGGACGCGTTTCGATCCGCTCAACTAACTCTAGCTTTATTTTCAATATTATTAATTTAAGTATCTGTTTTTCAAATTCAATAAAATTGTTCGAGTTTTAATCGCGTCATATTTAGATAATTAATTTGTTATATATTGCAAAAAAAATTAATTGGGACCCCGGACTATCAAAAAATTAATTAAAAAGCAAAATTAAATAAAAATCAATCATTGGATAGCCCTAGGGGTCGGGCTTCACCATAGTAAAAATTTTAAGCCCGGACTATCAATCATTGGGACCCCACCAAAATACCCATAGCCCTAGGGCTTCGGAGCCCACTGTTGTGGATGCTCTAAACGTACAAAACATGAAGAAAAAAACGCAGGAATATGAAGAAAAAAAACTCAGGAAAAGAGCACTTTTGATGAGTAACAAGCTTTGTTGTTACTTGTAATTGTAACTCTACGATTTAAGCTTTGATTGTTGATCATGAAATATTTCTGCTTGCAGACACTATTATTTTCTATGGTATTTCTCTACAATTTAGTTCTTCCTTGTTTCGTTCTTCCCGTTTTTTTCCTAAAATTTCTGGGTCTTTTGACTATATTTAGGGTTTTTTATTTAAGGATTATCAAGTTGGGGCTTTACTCATGAGATGAATGGAAATTTTTCTTCACATGTTCACCGTATCGAGTCTATCGTTATTTTGTCTTTCAATATTATGGGCTATATTATTACATTAATTAATATTTGTATTATTTTTTTTTATAAAGAGGCTATCAAGAGTAAAATGAGGTTATGTATAGAATTACCCTTGAACTTTTCCAATTTTTTTGAGAATTTTATGGGCCTTTCTTCAGAACTTTGCCACTATTTTGGCCCAATAAATTTGGGCCCATTTAGGCAAGCCCGTAATTGTTATCATAATCTTTTCTTGACGAGCAATTAGTAGGGTTTGTTTACAGTCTTCTTTTTTTTTAGAGAGAGAAGGGTTTATTTACAGTCTTCAAAAGCCTGAGGCAGTGAGATTGGCCTTCTCTCAGCGTACATTGGAAGACGATTCAAAGAATCAAAATAGGTGGTGCTAATTTGACACACTGTGGCTGATCACACAAGTTAAAAATGGTAATATAGGTTTTGAAAATAGAAATATACCCTAATTGAGGAAGCATATAAACCCTAAGGGAAATATGATTATTTCTATTTTTACAGTCAACTTTCATTTTTCTTACGGGTGTGGCTTGCCACCGTGTGACATAAAAGCTTTATTGATCAAAATAATAGTCAATCGATATATTAATCCATTTAATTTGTAGGCCATGAACTGATGATGAAATAATCTTGATTTCAAGGTTATGTTTTTTGGAAAGCAAATTGTATTAATAACTCAGGTAATAGTATATCAGAAGAAACAATCCTCCTCAACCAATTTGGGAAGTATACAGTCCAAATAGAGGGACCTGAATTATGCGCTCGTGTAGCTTCCAGGGTAAACTACATAACTTATTTGTTGTAACCTTTTAGATATTACTCCGTCTGTCCCGATAATAAGGTCTCACTTTCCTTTTTCATCTGTTCCATTAGCATAGTTCATACAAAAAATAAAAATAATTAACCCTTCAAAAACTACAAGACTTATCACTTTCTATCTTTTTACTCTTGTTTCTTAATAACCGTGCCCAAAGCAAGTAAAACATTATTATTGGGATGGAGGGAGTATAATTTACGACATAAATTTCCATAAAATTGAAAATATCCTTGAGGATACACATCGTAACTATATAACTAATTTGTCCTTTTAGGGATGACCTAGTAGTAAAAGTAGGCGCCTAAAACTGAAAGGTCTCATGTTCGAACTTCAGGACACGCTTCTATAGGCCGAACCTACCACACCCTGTACTTGAAAAGTGTAGTTTACCTGTCCTGTGTGGTTTGCAAGCTACTGCACCAGAGACGGAAGTTTACACAATGTGCATCGAAAGTAGCGGTTGTGCCGCGACAATTAAAAAAAAAAACTACTCCCTCCGTATTACATATAAAGTCTCATTTCACATATTTCACATGTATTTTTTAAAAAGTCCTACTCTGCTTTTTGTACCGTTATACCCTCTTTGCTTTTTGTACCTTTATACCCTCTTTATCACTACCTTTTGTCAATACCACTAATTTTTTGTCAATACCACTACCTTTTTGTCAATACCACTACCCCTACTTTCTATCTTTTACCCCACTCAAAAACACTTTATCAATTTTCTTAATACTCATGCTCATTTAAAATGAGACTTTATAGCTAATACGGAGGGAGTATTTTGTTGTCCTAGAATGTATATCAATGCATTTATTTTAATGAATATATATAGGGCAAGATTGTATACAAAGTACTTTTCCCATAAGAAATGAAAATCGATTTGACCATTGATATTTATAAATTTACGGTTGTCAATGATCATTATAATTGAACATGAAATACTCCCTCCGCTCACCAAAACATGTCCATTTTTTAAGAGTAACCATGTTTACCAAAACATGTCCACTTTACCTTTTTGTACAATACTACCCTCAATACTTTCCAAATATTACTACCCTTTGCCATTTAAGACCCCACCTCATATCAACTTTATTTTTACCTTTTTATTATCCTAACAACTTTATTCTTACTTTTTGGTCAATATCACCTCTTTTTTGTCATTACCACTGTTGTTTTTGTCATTATCTCACTACCCCTATTTTCTAATTTTTACCCTACTAACTTTCACTTTATCAGCTTTCTTAAATTCCGTGCTCAGAACAGAGTGGACATGTTTTGGTGAACGGAGGGAGTACATTATTGCTACAATGCATTATAATAACTTAAAAATGCATTACTATGACTATGCGCGTATTGTAATAATACTTAAAATACATTACTTTAAATATTATTATTTCTAGGGAAAAATTATGTTGTATTATATATATATATATATATATATATATAAAAGCAAGAAATAGAAGAAATTAGACTTATGTTTTGTCTATCTTCTTTGATAAATATTTTGGTACAATGATTGTCTACCATACAATCGGATCTTTTGACCAGGATTTGGAGCGGATAATAATAAACTACTAGAATGAAAGCTAATGAAATAGCTGTAGCCCAGTGGCTATCATTTCGCTATAGAAGCCTTTTAGTGTTGTGTTGGCGAGGGTTCAACTATCGCCTCCAACGCTTTTTCACTTTTTTTTTCTTTCTACTTTTCATTCCTTCTTAATTTATTTATTTTCATGTTTTATATTTTAAATTCTTTTTCTTTCTTTTTCTATTTTCTTTTTCACTATATTTTTAATTTCTCCATTTTATTTTATTTCTTTCTATTTTTTTAATTCTTTTTCTTTTTTTTCATCTTTTTTTCTTTCTATTTTTCATTCCTTCTTAATTTATTTATGTTTCTGTTGTACATTTTAAATTCCTGTTCTTTCTTTTTCTATTTTCTTTTTCATTATATTTTTCCTTTGTCCATTTTATTTGATTTCTTTCTTAATTTATTCTTTCTATTTAATTCTTTTTCTTTTTTTTCATAATTATTTTTTCAATTTTATTCTGCTTCTTTTTTGTTTTTCTATTTCTTTCTTCTTTCTTTTTCCTAATTATTTTTTTTCCTCCATAATTCACGACAATATTTACTTTTATTCACGATAACTTGTACTTTTAGTAATTCGGTCAGGTAATTATTATCGTAATGAAAAATAATCAATGATATGAACAAATGTAATGTTTCGAAAGTATTACTGTTTTTCACAACAATATTTACTTTTATTCACGACAACGTATACTTTTAATTATTTGATAAAGTAATTATCGTCGTAATAAAAAGTAATCATTGACATGAATAAAGACAATGTTTCAAAAATATTACTAATCTTCACGACAATATTTACTTTTATTCACGAAAAGTTGTACTTTTAGTAATTCGGTCAAATAATTATTATCGTAATGAAAAATAATCATTGATATGAATAAAGGTAATGTTTGAAAAATATTACTTTTCTTCACGACAATATTTACTTTTATTCAAGAGAACTTGTACGCTTAATCATTTGGTCAAGTAATTATTGCCGTGATGAAAAGTAATTATTGATAAGAAGAAAAGTTATGTTTCACAATAATTACTTTTCTTAATGACAAATGTTATTTTAATTAACGAGAACATCTACTTTTAGTCATTTGATTAAGTAATTATCGTCGAAAGAAAAAGTAATTATTGATATTTAAGAGATACAATGTTTCACTATTATTATTTTTTGTCATTGACAGTGTTTACTTTTAGATAATATAAAACACATAGCGGTAGAGTGGTTAATGTCGGGACCTAAAGGTCACGGGTTCAAGTCCACCGTAGCACGGTCTTTAAATTTAATTATTAAAGTTAAAAAAAAATTAAAATACAAAACAAAAAAATACTTCAAAAATATTGTACTTTTAAAAAATAAATACTGGAAAAAAAATTAAAAACTGAAAAAATATATAAAATGGATAATATGAAAAATAATCAAAAAGATAAATTATAAATAAAACGAAAAAAAACAAAAAAAAATGAAAATGTATAGTAAAGAAAAAAAAGAAAAAACGGTTGTGTGATAAATCCGTGTGATTAGATAAAAGACGAAACAATAATGATGGTCCCGGAACGAGTTACTGGTGTATGGGGGGGGGGGGGGGGGGGGGAATACACCAGTTAGGTTATTTAAAAAATCAACCCCCTAAGAATATCACAACCGAGTAAGAAGACTCGGCTGGAATCACAACTGAGTAGAAAGACTCAGCTGGACTCACAACTGAGGAAGAAACACTCAGTTGGAAGAGAAGTGCTGTGCGGAATGTGGTGGAAATTAACAACTCGTAAAACAACACACGCTTTTATGCACGGTTGGTCAATAACCAAAACAGTTGAATATGTGCAGATGCAGTTTGTATGCTGGTTAGTCAGACAGATGAGAATGCTAGAAATAGCTGAGTAAAGAAAAACACGAGCACACAGAGATTTAACGTGGTTCGGAGATAACTCCTACATCTACGGGGAGATGTGAATCCTCACACCTCAGTCCAAGTTCTTCTGGACAGTTCCACACAGCTTACCCGGGCTGTGCAACCATTGCAATAAGTTTACGGGTACTTATCAACCTTTACAGTTAAGTTTACGGGTACTTAACAACCTATGTCAAGTTTGCGGGTACTTGACAACCTAACTACCCAATTTCAGGAAGAGTAGGGTCCTAAAACCTTTTCAGGTATAAAAGATAAGGTTCCAACTAACAGCTCTAACACTCTACGAACTCTCACAAAGTGATGTTCTCAAGGTTCGATCTAAAGACACTCATACACAATCTAATGCTCTAGAACTCTCAACAAGTGATGTTCTTAGAGGCTAAATCTAATTCAGCTCGAGTAAGGAATATAGTTCTTTCTTTCGCTCTGTCTCGTCTCGTGTGTCTTCTCTTGTGTGTCTTCCCCCCCAATTCTCCAATGAATGGAAGCCTCTATTTATAGGCGGAGAGAATCAACTAGCCATTGGAGGAGCTGTTGATTTCTGATCGTTGAAAGCGATGGCTTGTCTCTCATCTCTGCAGACTTTCCCGATATGACATCTGTGCTCTTCTGCTTTCCATCTGAGACAGCCTTGTGTTGGGCCAAATGGGGTAATGACTGAACGGTCAAACCCTCATGTGACTTCCTTTTGAAATTCAAATTCAAACCTTTCTGACAGTCAACCTCGGTTAGTCGGTTGAAAGTCTTGATCTTTATCTGAGTGGTCTTCAGCTGATGTTCTGTCTGAACCGTTGAACTCTCAGCTGACTTTGAACTTCATGTTGAGACTTCTTTATAACTTCCCACTTCTTGAAACATTCTCTTTATCGGATGGCATTCTATAGCTGATGTTCCAACTGAACAGTTGGCTTGAACTCTCAACTGTCACAAAGCATAGCTCTCTTCATTAGGCAGTCTTGTAAGTGATGTTCCTCATCCGATCTTTCATCCGGGGTTGTATCCGAGTGTTGCACTGTTGCCGTCTTCAGCTGGAGATCTGTAAAGATAAAATCTTAACATTGCTCAAACAGCGAGCCTAACAGCTAACAATAGGAACTGGTAACATCTACTCGGTTGGGGTCAGTCGGTTTTGGAATTCATCAAAACTCTTACTAATAAATTTCCCAACAATTTCCCCCTTTTTGAAATATAGATATCTATGCCAACTCGCAATAATCCAAACCAAAGAGTCTTGCATAGCAAGGCAACCTAGTATCTTTGTTGTTATAATTGTTCAGACATGGAGAGTTTGTTTTTCCTATGCAACACAAATCCATGTGAATTATAATGGAGTTGCTTAGTATCTTTGTTGTTATAATTGGTTTGCATCCACTTTTACCACTAGATATACTAATATTATACCTATGCAGAACTGTCTATAACATAATACACGCAGAGTCAATATGCAAATACTATTATGAGAATATTAACCTTTTTAGACACTTTAGTGTTAAAAAGTATAGTTGTGTACCCTCTTTTAATTTACAATAAAAGAGGCCATACTTTCAAAAGTTGGACAACAATACATTTCCTTTTCACCAACCTTATTTCTCTCTCCTACTTTTCTTCTCTCTCCCTCTCCTACTTTTTTTTCTAGCCCGTGACTTCTTTCTTTCTCTCCTTCTTCTTCTTCTTTTTCTTCTTATTTCTGTCTCTTAGTTTGCATTTTTTTTTTCGCCGGAAAATTGGTTGTATTTTTTTCCGTTTCTCTCATATTTCGTCGGCGGTGGTGGTAGGAGAATTTGTTTGTCGTCGTTTTCCATTGTTTCCGGTGGTGGCCGATACTTTTTATTTCTTTTTGTTTTTTTTCGGCGGTGGTGTTTATGATATCTCCGACGCCGTTTTTCGACGTATTTTCGGCCGTTTTTCACGATGATGGAGGTACTGTATGTTATATCATTTGATTTTTGTTGATTTGACGAACAATTTTTGTTAAATTTGAGGATTGATATTTGAAATTTTGTATTTTTCGCGATTGTATGATATACAGAGAAACGATCTATGTTTAAGTCATATATTCGTATCAATGTTTGATTGTGGCCATGAATGAGTTTTATATTTGTACGAGGTGTTGTAAATCGTACAAACATATTTCTAATACGAGTGTATGATTATATATATCGTATCATATATTGTACGACATACATAATAGCGTAGTTTGATGTATTGTACGACATACGTTATCATTATGTTAAATTGTAGGATTTGAGTATATCGTAGCTTATGGTTGTACGACATTTGGTATATCGTAACTTCATTTAGATTTTTTCGTAATCTGATCTTATCATCGTATCAATGTTTGATTGTGGCCATGCACGAGGTTAAGTTTGTACGACGTGTTGTAGATGGTACAAAGATATCTTTAATACTAGGGTACGATTGGATATATCGTATCATATATTGTACGATATACATAATATCGTAGTGTGATATATTGTATGACATACATTATCAATACGTTATGATGTCAGGATTTTGATATATCGTACTTTGTGTATGTACGATATATGGTATATCGTAACATCGTTTAATACCTGATCGTGTGATATTTCATGCAGACTAGGCATTGTTGTTTAATTGTTGCTCATGGTGGATCATAGAATTAGAATATATATGAGTATGGGAGGAAAGAGTACATACCTATACCACTTGATAGGATAAGTTATGAAGATTTATTGAGTAAGCTTGAGATTCGGATGAAGAAGGACAAGAGCATCTTTATTTTTGAGGTTGATGCCCTTTTACTTCTCCTACTGTTGAAATCATGCGGATGAAGGTAACAGACGATTTTGAGTTGAATACTTTGATGAAAATGTTGGAGATTCCTACTATTCATGTGAGTGTTTATCCTAGAGCTAGGGAAGCTTTACTAAAGTTGACTCATAGGAATGATGTTAGAGTGTAATGACCCGCCACCCGGCCTATGTGGATCGATCGGATCGCCACAAGGATAGAATGAAACATTATAACTTGACAGCAAAAAATAGAAACATGTTTAATAAGTAAACGTGATCATGGTTTCAAATGAGTTTAGTTCAATGATAGCTTGCCCAAATCTTACTAGGATTTGAAGTATGAGGACTTCGGACCGTGCACGGCGGAAGCAATTTACCCGCAATCGGATAATCGTCACAAAAGAAAACGAGAATAAGTTCAGAGTTTGAGTTTGTCTTAATTAGTACATATCAAATGTAGAACCACCACAATATGATAAGCAAAATAACGATGACGATCTAAGTAATCGCCACCCAAATAACTTCGGAAGTCGTCACACCACTTTCCATCCCGTCGCTTATCCTGTATTTGAAAAGAAAAGATTTTGGGCTGAGTACTAGCGTACTCAGTAAGTTCTTGCCCTCTTTGACAAACATTTAATCTCAAAACATTTTCATGAAGATATTGCATGCTACTTCACATATATGGGATGATACTTTGGAAAGAAAATATTTGAATCCCATATAAAAGTAAAATATTTTATCCTAGAGCAAAACTCATCTAGTGCGTACAATTACTTACTCCATCGTGTTACCAGCCGGGACAATCAAGGGGGTAGCTAGCCCCGTCAATTGGATCGAGTTGCTGCCATGGAAAATCCGTTTTGATTTCACCTATAAACAGTATTCTGTGTACACACCCCTGCTCGATCAAAGCCGGAGACCGATCATTTAATAGTGGTCGGCACCCTGTGTTGCGAACCGATAACGGATGGAATACCCGTTCTTTGGTAAACACAACAATGAGTAATAAAACATGCATATCATTTTCTTGAGAAAGAGCTTAGGGTTCATTAACCCGAATTTTACCTCCGTAGGGTTCTAAACCACGGTTTGAAAATAGGAACTTATCCTGCTTCCTCCAAAAGCAAAACATCTCAAGCTCGATCTAAAACTCGATATCTCCTACAAGACCGTCTCAACACTTAGGCTTTTATCATAAGGAAACTCGAAAGCACAAACAACTAAGTCCTAGGTCAACCTATTCCCGATTTCTCCTTTATGACTTGAGAAAATGAACGAGTATCTACTCGTATTTTTATAATTACAGACCAAAAGTCCAAAACTTAATTAACATGATGATTCAAAAATCCATGTCGTGTCATGTAATGCACACAAGAAGTTCATGTAGTTCATATAAGCATGTTATCAAACATTCATGCTCCAATGATCATTTTTGAATCATATATCGTAGTAAACATGGCTAAAAAGAATTTGTAAGCTCACATTTCATATATAAATGCATAAATAGCATATATGTGTACATACAGTGAGCATACATGTCACATTCAAGTCCTTTATATAATAGAATTCATAAAATTTCGCAAGGATGAAAATTTAAAAGGAAAAAACTTCATTGAGACATTTATACAGACAGTTGGCGTGCATAAAGATACATTATGTGGCCAAATTTGTCATGCGGTTACAAACTGATCAACGAACATATATAGACGTGATTTATAATTGTAGAAAGCTTACACTACATAGATTAGCATGCAACTGACCTCATATAAGAATAAGCAAAGATTTAAGAGTATGCTCAAATGAAAATGTAGCACTACCACAACAATTTCATAACTTAATATAATCAACAAATAAACCCAAATTAGTAAATCATGTCCAAATTTATATAATTAAGATACTAAGTCATTTATAAATACTCATAATTCTAGAAACATGGTTTAAGTTCAAACTAAGATAATTATTTAGAAAATATCATTTTTGTATTCATGTTCATGCTGAATTTTCAGTTAGACAATTTATCGAATAGATGACGTGTATTAGACTGTAGTATTCACCCATATTCTTGAGGTTGTCATTCACTGTATACTCTACATAAACATGCATAATGTATCATTCCAAATACTTTGTAAACTATATATTAACATTCGACTGGATTTACATAAAAATATTTAGCGGTTCAAAATTATGCTTGATGAGAAATGGGTTGAAACATTTTCTAAAATGAGTTTCTGCACATAGGTCATGCTTAGATACGAAACTAATTTCGCTCGGATGTCAAGATGATTTAAGAATTAAGTCTCCAGAAACTTTTTGATGACTAGTTCGTTTTATAAAAACGGTTCGTGAAGAAATTCCACAACGAGAAAGATATGCTTGCCGGAATGCAACTATGCAGAGTTGGAAGAAAAACTGACTGCGCAACATTTTTATATAAACCACCATACTCTTTCATTCTTTAGAAAAATCTATAATTTTGTAGATACATAGAAGACATGTCAAGGTACAACATGTCAAAAATTTAGAGCAAACCGAGCATTATAACTACTAGAAACAGAGGCTTATCAGTCAGCTAAAATCATGCCAAAATGAACGAATTTTCGTAGAGAAGATCTAAGTTTCTAGCTCATGCATGCTTCAATTCCATTTCTAGGTCCATCAAGTTCACGTTTAGGGCAGTTTACATTAAAGAAACCGTAAGAGTCGGTCCCTCACATACCGACATCAAACAAGGGCATATAGATATCATCCATAACTCAACAAAGCGATAAATAAACATCTACTCTAAACATGCTCACTCACATCATTTCATTAGCCGTCATGGTTAAACTTTAATCCTCCTAAGCATGCTTCTAACATCATAAAATACATTAACACAAGAATAAAGTGAAAGTTAGCCACAATACCTATAGCCTCCGAAATCTCAAATCTCGGTTTCTCTCTCTCGATTTCTTGCGAATTCCCTCTCTGTCCAGCCGCTGCTACTTTTGCTCCTCTTCTTCCTCACCTCTTCGTGGAGTCCCAACACTAATAACGCCGCCGGCGTCGAGGTGGTTATCGATGGTGGTGGTTGTATGGATGGCGTGAAATGACAAATAGAGTGAAAAGAAGATGGAGTGAAGTGGTGTGAGGGGTTGTGTTGCTGCCGATTGAGTGAAGAGTGAAAAGAGATGATCTTGCTTTTATCCTTACTCATGATGATTGTGCAGCAGTAGTTGAGTGTTGGAGAGGAGTAAAATCTGACATGGTGTGGAATGGAGGTGTGTGCGGATTGGGCAATTGTAGGGGTGAAGTGGTTGTTGATGTAGAAAATGTGACGAAGGAAAGAGTGAAGTGTTTTCTTTATACTTGGTGGGTGTGTTTCTCATGATGGTGCTGCTGTTGTTAGCGTGTTTGAGGAGTGGGGGTTGATTGTGTTTGCTTTCTTTTCTTTCCTAAATGATTGCTATGCAGAGGATTATAGAGGGGGAAGGTAGTGGCTGATTTTGACTAGAAAAATAGACATATTAATACTTTCTCTTCCTCTCAACTTTAGTAGCAGGATTGCTTTTCCTTCTCTCAAACAAGACTGATTCTCTCTCCTCTCTCCTTATAATTTTCGATTTTTAAAATGCTAGATAAGTAATCATCCTTTATTACCTTGTCTTATAGTGTTGTGTCCTATTCAAATTCCAAGATAAGTAGGATATGGTGCTTGCTTGCTCACACCCAAAATATACACACACACACACACACGCATACAACACATTTACATACTCACACACGCACACATATACATAATTACCAGCACATACACAAGTACATGTATATTTACAAAATAAAATATACTTTTATCTCTTAATTCGCTTCTTAGATCTTGGCGTGATATTTCTTAGTCGAATCGTATTTTCAATCGAGTATTCTAATAGAATTTAATATTACGGTTCTAACGAGCCCAATATTGAATATTAAATTCTAGACGGATTTTTCTAAAAATTGACGAGAATATATACAGAATAATTTCTCATTGTCCCAATTACATATTTTTATCACATACCATTAATTATTTCTAATTAATCAAAATAACATATTCACGTAATCACACAATCGTATGGTCAAATATTCATATATCACATTTTCATATTTTGAAGTAAATAGATTCACAAGAAAAATTGAAACACATATATATATATATATGCGATGCATGAAGAAATTGGATTTTAAATCCCTCTAATTTTATTATCTAAGATAAAATCTATTTTGAACTTATAAATAAAACTTTCATTAACTTTTTTTTTTTTTGAAATTTTTTGGGAAATACGGACCTTCTAATAGTTATCTCATTCTTAAATTGAAAATTCTAGGGACGAAAATTTCTGATGTAAGGTTTAAGGTGATTTCTGGAATGAAGAGTAACATTGTTGATGTTGCTGCTAGGGAGTGCTCATGTCTCGTGTTTCAGTTTGACTTGATCTCATGCCACATGCTTAAGCTACTAAAAGGTGATTTTTCAGTACTGTTATTGCTACGACATTCAAAAATATTATACTAAACGTGATTATGTGAGATACGAATTATGTATATATCGTAACATATTTGTTATGAATATTATGAAGTCGTAGCAATATTTGCTTCAGTTAGCTCCTGTATCGATACGAAATTCAGTAATGTCGTACTATGATGGTACGAGATTACAAAATATCGTACAAAACTGGCTAAACATTTGTTACGATTATACATTTTTGTACATGACTTGATGATTGTGATAATTTTGTAGTCATATAAGGTAATCACCTTTGTCCTACGTGGACAACTTCTACAACACTCAGACGTGGAGAGATATTTATGCTGGTGAGGTGATGCCAGTTCCTGATAAGGATGATTGGTGTGTCTCGTCCGAGGTCAACACAAGGGTAATGTTAATGCCGACGGATCCAAGACAAGTTGGACGTCCTCATACAAGAAGAATCCCGCTCGAATTTAGCTCAACAGAGAAACACTCGTGTTCTAGATGTCATCAGAAGGGTCACTATCTGAGTACGTGCAAGGCTGTTTTAGGAAGGATTCAAGAAGAAGAAGTAGATAACAACAAATCAAGTGCGAAAAAAACGTCGGCAACAGAAAAAATGTGGCATTTGTGGTGTGATTGGCCATACTCGACTAACATGCAAGGATCTAAATAGGTTTGAATGATGATGATGTCAAATATTTTTGTTTAATTATTTTGTATTTTTTTGGATGCTACGTTTTTTTAAATTGAACTAAATTGGTATGATGTATTTGATATAAGGTTAAGTTGTTGAGTATGTTACAAATTATACATATATCGTAACAAGGTGTAACTAATGTTAGTATTGTTTTTATGAATGCATGTACGTAAATTGTTACGACATTTATAATCGTACACTTGATTATAAGTCGTATGTTTGTATGTTGTTACAATATTCCTAAAATCGTACATGACTGCCATGAAAATATATCACAACGTAAAAGTCATAGAAAAAAAAAAGTGATACGATTTAATTTTTGTTACGATATTCCAAAAATCGTATAACATGCAATGATCCAAATATGTTTGAATGATCATGTTCGTAGTTATTTATTTAGTTTGGGATTTGACACCTTTCTTTGCTACGACTTTTATTTGTAGTCAAAAGTTTATTCAAACATCGCTTTGTATGTGCGTATATTGTTACGATATTCATAAAATCGTACTTGACGTGTTATGATTTTGCTTAAGTAGGTTGTTACGACATTTAGAATCTCGTACAGAAGTGTAACAAATTGTACGTGTGTATCGTGTTACGATATTCCTAAACTTGTACATGATTTGCTACGAGTATGTTTATTTTTTATTCGAAAATCATTAATGTCGTACAAGTTTATACGAGATTATCTAATATCCTAAAAGTCGTAGCAAAAATAAGTGATATGATTTAAAGCAAAGTCGTAGCAATCATATTTACAATATGCAGGATATCGTCTACTACAAATATATAACTACCAGTTTTTTTTACAAAAGATATATAATACAGAATTCCTGGTTAAATACTAGCAAAATAGACAAAATGAAACAAGTGTTCAATATATCAATATAGAGAAAATAACCCAATAAGTGTTCAATCATTTCACTCCAAATCCATCTCTTTCGGGAGCGTGTCTTTGTCGGAGCTGTTTGCATAGATGCTCCTTGCTATGTGGTGGCGATATGATTTAAGCTCGGCTGGATTCTTCAGAATCTTTGGTAGTTTCTTCTTTGATATAAACTGTTCCACATACTTCAATGAGTATAGACCACAGCTGACACCATCCCTTTGCTTGTAGATACCTTTCCCGTTTGTTCTTGGAAAGCACAACAGCCACTGCGTGTAGTTCAGATTAGGTATTCCATGTTTTTCATAATAGCCAATTTTCTTTATTATTTGTGGCAGCAATCTGGCTGTGGGCAGGAAGTGTTGCAATCTATTGTCCTTATGGTGCTTCTCAAATTCCCACGACTTGGGTCGTAAAGCCAAAAACTGCTGTGCTGCGAGATCCATGACAATCGTTGCCCAGTGGTTGCTGAAGTATGCAACCATGACAACCTAGAAATGGATGTGATATAGAGATACACAAATAACATTAGTATTCGGGAATATGATAATACGATATTTGATAAATCGTACCACAAATATGTTACAATTGTACGAGATTAGGTAAATCGTAACAAGAGCATGGATAATTAATTTTTGTTATATTTTCGCAGTTGATCCATGCTTTCAAGTTCGGCCCTCAACGTGGTATTCTGCACTCTGCAAAGTGGATCAACCTTTGGAGCTCTTGTTCTAGAACAATCTCTTCTGTATGAATATTAAATTAAAAAGGTTGTTATGGGTTTAATCCAACCCTTTTCGCATTATGCATTGAATCAAATACATCTTCCAGAGCATCCTACGAACACAGATGAAAGAAAACGTTAAGATGATACGATATATGAATAAAACGTCAAGATGATACGATATAACCAAAGTCGTAACATCATTCACGATGACATTTGTTAAAGGGTGTACGATATTTGAAATATCAGATACGATGTTTCAAATTTCGTAGTATGATGTTACGATTTATACAAATCTTGTAACATCGTACCCGCTCAGAAAAGTTTATATCATGTACGATATTACTATAATCGTAACATACCATGAAATTAGTGGTCGTAATGGCGATATTCACGTGAATATCTTCCAAGCCGGCGATGGTTGGATTCGTGATCATAACAGATGAGTAGCAGTTGATGTGATCGTTGTACATCATTTTTTCTGGATTTATTAAGCTTTCGGAGAATTCAGTGTTGACGCCCCATAGCAATCCGACATTCCTCCTATTTTTAGTTATATTTAGCAATGCATAATTTAAACTTGAAACATAAAACTTGTAAATTTAAACTTCCTTTTCAGTCTTAGCTTTGAAGACTACTTCGAACCCATCACGCCTTGGGCGTACATCATTGACTAGGAATGGACTCCGACAAGCTGCTGACGGGAATCTCTGTCTAATGGGTCTGGCATTCAAATTTGGTGCCTGCACTTGTGGAGCTTGAACCGAGGCCCGAGATGTGGTCGCTGACCTCGTTAGCGGAAGAATTCGAGCTTTTGTTGTTGTTGGCATCATAGTATGCAGCAAAGACGCAGATGTGGTTACCAACAAAGAGTCATATGCAGCATTCATCTGTGTATCAATGACATCTTGTTGGGTACCATGTTGTGTAGGGCCCTGCTTATAATTTTATGTAATTTTAAATGTTGGGTACTAACATTTATATAATTTTATGTAACTTGTATGCTACGAATTTATGTAAGTCGTATCAGGTGTAGATCAAAGGTCGGATCATCGTCCGAAATATCCAGTGTTGTAGTTGCCGATATTGTTGCTATATGTAGTATTTTCTCATCTTCTGTCTGAGGAGGTTCTTCTTGGCAGGTAGATCCCTGAGAAAGATGTAGCAATGCAAACTAATGGCACTACTAGTTGTTTCATATGATACGACTTATGTGAATATCGTAACATGATACAACCAAACTTGTTACGATTTGTTTTGAAGTCGTAGCAAGAGCAGTTGTTCCTCATGCCACAATCATTAATTTGTGCTACGATATTAATCAAAGTTATAACGATATTAAACGACTTTCGTTACGAGATTCATGAAAATCGTAACAATTTTTTTTTGAATTTCTGAAATTCGTAGACAAAGTTATTGCGCGTGGTACGATTTTATATGAATATCATGACAATAGTTGCCAATCTTGCTACTAGTTACATGAATCTCGTAGCAAGACTGGCAACAGATAACAATGCTCATGTTACGAAATTCATGAAAGTTGTACTAAATGTGGTACGAAATAGCATTACTTCGTACCACATAATTTACAAATTTTAAACTAAATATCGAGATCATTATCCATTGTTTAAGTGAAAAAAAAAATAGAAATAAGGAAATTTGTTTTTAACCATCACACAAGCAGAAGATACATGCTTATGCATTGTCTATTTCTCGACATGCATTTCCTTTACTTGTTCGTTGGTTTGCTCAGTGATGACATCATCAGCATTCCCGGCATCCACATCCTCCAGTGCTGCGTCTGCTGCTGGATTCGCTGCTTCTGCTGTTACATCCTGCGTTGTTGCTGCTGCATCCTATCTGTCCTCCGTTGCTTCATCCTCTGCTGCTTCACTCTCGGATGTTGATGCATCCTATTTGTCCCCCGCTGCTGTTGCATCAAACTACTGCTTCTCTTGGTCTTGTGCAACTGGGTCTTGAGCTGTGTATGACGGCGAGATGTGCTCATATGGTTGCTGCTGATGGTGTGGGGGCGTGCTGTGCTGGAATGGCTGGCTCATCATCCCAACATAATCTTGTTCCGGAGGACCACATGCCTCAATCATCTTCTTACATACTCTCAAACTCCAACCACTAACTCGTCCCTGATTGCCTCGAAGAATTCCTCTGCTTCTAGCCTTGACCGATTTGTTGCAACCTCACCCGCGTATTCACCGATCTCCTTGATCAATGAAGCTTTGTCTGCATCGGTGAGTAAGACCTGTGTTGCTGCAATACTTGTTGCAGCGGATTGTGGAGTGGCAGAATTAGTTGACTCTTCATCATCATCATCACCCTCATCGCGAGGCCTTTTTTTCTTCATGGTGTCATTGGCATCATAAGTGAAGGCAAATGGCTTTCCTTCAGGATCTTGCTCCAGGGATTTCCAGTAGATACTCTTGGACTCTATCTTACCTGGTTCCAGCATGGCTTTAAGATCCTACATGAAACATTAGACAAGTTAGTTGTGCAACGAATTCAAACAAATCGTACTATGTGGACACAAATCAGTTCTAACTGAATATCGTACATTATTGGAATTATAAATAGTAAGCCAAATCGTATATAATGTACGATATTGCCAATATCGTAACATCATATAGAATTCAAGAACGAAAACCACGATACGATATTGTGTATAATCGTAACATGGTGTAAGCAAAAAAAAAAAATCAGTAAAATTTCAGCAAATGAAAATATTTGTGAATATCGTACGCATGCAAGCTCAACAACTCAGCCAAAATTCAATATCGTACACATGCAAATTCAACAACTCGTATCGTGAATAACAAAACTGAAGTCATTGAAGTACGATATTGCTAATATCGTACACATACAAGCTCAACAAAATTTAATATTGTACACATGCAAACTGAACAACTCGTAGCATGAATAACAAAATTGAAGTCAAGGAAGTACGATATTGCGAATATCGCACATTCAAGCTCAAGAACTAAGTAAATTTTTACGTTGGCTTGAAGACCTTTTGGCATGTCGTTGTTCTTGACATAAGTGTACCTCAAGAATCGAGATTTCTTCTTCTTTTTTTTGTCTTTCTTCATGCCGATGCTTTTGCTGACAGCTGGTAGAGCGCAAAAAATTCATGCCTGTAATTCCAACATATTGTTGGTCAGATGATTGTACGAATTTCATATAATTCGTACTACGAATATGTGACGACCAGCGACCCGGCCTATGCGGATCCGTCCGAGCCGCCACGCAGTGGGTGAGGTGAAACCATATAATCATGATTCATAAATGATAACAAATAGTTATTTATTGAAAAATCGAAATGACAAGTGTTTGGGATAATAAAGGAAAGGTGGGTAATTGTTCAAAATCGATGCCCTAGCATAACATAACTGGGGTCGATGTATGAGGACACCGGCCCCGCACTGTGGAAGCGTTTCAAAAGATAACCATCTACAAGTAGATGATTAGGACATAAGAGGTAACATGAGTTTGGTGGCATAAACCTTACTGAAGACACAACAATGGTCATAAAGACCGACACGACAAGTACTTGAAAATGAACAACGGACAATAGCGACATCGACATCCCCTTCCTTCGCCTCCACATTTATCAACCTGCATTAGGAAAAACAATGCAGGGGGCTGAGTACAAAAGCACTCAGTGGATTTCGTGCCCCATTTTGATAACAATTTTTCAAAAGATATAGCATGCTTCATTCTTATGGAAGGGGGTTACTTTGGTAAAAATATCCTTCACATAAGTTTTTAAAACAGTTGACGGTTCGAACCATAGAGCATCTCACATTCTTGGGTTACCACCCGATTCAATTAGAGAGGAGCCACTCCCTCCAACCGAACCGTCATAACTTCATGTGTACACTACATTGGCTTGTACGGAGCACAAAGCCGATCGTATTATAAAACTTTCAACATAGGTAAACCACAAGCAATTGAGCATAAAACATTTAGCATGCATATCACAGTTTGAAAGCATTGGGTTTAATAACCCTAAAGTTACCTCAGTGGGAGTTTGTAATCCCACAGTTTGAAAATAGAAACCCACCTTGGTTCAAGTTCGTTTGACTAGTCCTCGAATTAGGGATTGCTCGATCCTACAAGAGTTGTCTTAAACACTTAGGTTCACAAGCATAAAAGTGTCTAAAGTCTTAGCATCCTAGGTCAAGCTTATTCCTGAGTTATAACATGTATGTCATGCATGTTATGTAACGTGAGTCACATAGATGTCTTATGCATACTATATACTTTACATCACATCATATTAATTCATGTACACTTGATTAATCGCTTATCTCATGTCATATGATCACACTTTAAAACATGTAAGATATTCATTTGACTATTGAATACATAACAATTATTCAATTGACTTAGATCATTTTAATCGATTAATTAAGAATTAATTAATTATTAAAGGCATATAATTAATTAATAATTAATTATTAAAGACATATAAATTAATTAATAAAGAATTAATTAATTAATTTAGGGATATAATTAATTAATTAATAATTAATTATTAAAGACATATAATTAATTAATTAATAATTAATTATTAAATACATATAATTAATTAATTAATAAATAAATAATTAATTAATTAAGGCATACAATTAAAATATCAATTAATAAATTATTATAGAATTAATTATTAATAATAAATAATAAACAATTAATCATGCATAAATAATAATAATAATAATAATAATAATAATAATAATAATAATAATAATAATAATAATAATAATAATAATAATAATAATAAACATTAATCATATAATATACAACTTCACATTTAATTACATATGGATATGGACTAAGGGTCCATATAACACATAACAAGTCATATTGGACTATCATAATTACATTAACTAATATAGCCCATTTCATATTTCTTTTTATTAACTTGGGATAGTCCAATCCAACAATATTATAACAACATAGGTCCAATTTTATGTTACTAGGCTCCTTCAATTTTAAAGAATATAGCCCATTTTTAAAATAAATCCGGGCCCAACCGAAATCAATTCAAAAGCCCACAATATTTTAATTCGAGCCCGAACCACATAGCCCACACACACAATTTATTAAGTTGGCCCAAGTACATACAAATCTAAAAACTTTGGCCCATTGGCCCAAGTCCAATTCATTATATTTATTTTGGCCCAAAACAACTTAGCTTAAATCTAATTAATTAGCTATTGTAACACATGAAATAATTTCCAACAACTCATACTCTATCATGTCATTTTGGAAATAATTTACTTAGTACATTCTTGAGGCTCACATATGTATTTTATTAGCAATAAAATCGAATTTAGGCATTAATTGATAATAAACATATTTCTGCAATTTTTTTCAACATGACACTTTGACGTTGTAAATTCTAATTAAAATAGTAAACGAGATCAAAAAGGCTTGAAATTTTTATGGCATGCTCCTAACACATAACAAAGTTTCTAGAAGTTGTTACACTTCAAAATTATAAGGTTTTACTTGTCCTAATTGAGCCTCGTTTGCAGATTAGTGAATCTGCCAAAAATTGAAGTTCTACTGCACAACAGTTTACTTGAAAATTCAATATAAAATCTTTCATTTGGTCTCAAGAGATGAGAAATATCAAATTAAAATCCTTAGGATGTCTAGTTTCAATTTCCAAAAGGCTAAGCCTTCAAAAGTTACGAATCAAAGGAGAAAAATACTTATACATTTTTCTGCGCAGATTAGATTTTCAAACAAGAGCAGTAGAGTATTAAATCCACCAAAATTACATGCTTCAACGAAAAATTATGAAAATTTTACATAACCATCCTAACATGCCTATCTACAACATATAAAAATTTGAGATTCAAATTCGAAACCTATCATATCCAAATGGATAAATCAGAACAGTGCAGTTTCATACGTTGCACACGATTCATTCCAAGCTTCGTTTATTCAAACTCAAAACACCAACACAACAGCAATATACTCGGTTTTCAGCCTTAAACACACTCACATATCTTCTATAGCAACCATATGATTATGAAGAACATACATTCCTAAGTCATGCTCTTCCTAGAATGCATATAATCGAGTATAACTTTACAACAAGCATCAAGACCACACAAAATCATATTTGCCATCACTACACTATGAAATCACATAAACATCATCTTCTTCACACCAAGACCAAAGGTTCCACCATTTTCTTTCCCTAAACATGCTTCTAAGATATTGAAAAGAAGGAAGAAATAAGAGAAACGAGGGTTTAGACTTTATACCTAGCCTTCGTCTCCTCCTCCTTTCTCTCTTACTCTCGGTTCTCTCTCCTTCTCCTTCCTCCCTCACGGCTGCCCGTTTCTCTGGCTTTACTAGATGGTGGTGGTGGTGGTTCCGATGGTGATAGATGGTGGTAGATGGTGATAGAAGAAGAAGGGGTTAGGGCTTGAGGAGAAGGTGATTTGCAGAGATGGTGAAAAATTTCATCTGCAACCTTTTTTTGTTAACGTGAATGAAGGGGAGGGGGAATCTCTAGGCAACTAGGAATATCATTACTCTATTTTATTATGATTGGGGATTACGGGAGGTGATATGGGAGAATAAAAAAGAGATAATGATTATGTTAGGGAGAAAAATCTAAGCAAAATCTAATCAATTAAAGAAATAAAAAAAAAAAACTCTAATTAAACACACGCACACTCACCTACACGGCACACACAATAAACATTCACTTACCTATATATAATATATATTATTATATTATATAATTTCCTTTTATATAGTATTTCGATTATTCTTCCATTATACGACATTCGCTCATCCGATCAAAGTTTCGATCGAGCATATACGTAGAACTAATTATTTCGGTCTTAACGAGACCAATATCCATATTATTCTATAAATTAATTCTTTTACAAAATTAAATAAACAAACGCTTCATATTTATATTATATATATAATTTATCTTTTTGATTAATTATTTCTAATTAATCACATTATTGTATAGGCGATAATAATATCGACATATTTCACTCGAATAATAAAATATGAATGCTCGTGCTATGCAATGCATATGACGTCTAAATTTTTATGATTTAGACGTATAAAATTTATCGGGAATAAGTGACTGTTCTATTATCTAATTAACTCTAATTAAATTTTTATATACTTACAACGAAATTTTTAGGCTCGAATTTTCGTGGTTCTACATCCTACCCTCCTTAAAATAATTTCGTCCTCGAAATTACGTACCTTTAACGGGTAAGTTGGGGTAGAGTTCTTTCATCTTGGATTCTAGTTCCCACGTAGCTTCTTCTTGTCCGTGGCGCATCCACTGGACCATGACTAATGGGATTTGCTTATTTCTAAGCACTTGCACTTTCCTATCGAGGATACATTGGGGTCCTTCTTCATAGCTTAAATCTGGATTAAGATCGAGGTCGTCGAATCGGATAATGTGCTTTGGATCATATATGTATTTTCTCAGTTGAGAAACATGGAAAACATCGTGCACATTTTCTAGACTTGGAGGTAAGGCAAGTTTATAAGCGACTTCCCCAATCCTTTCCAGAATTTCGAAGGGTCCTATGAATCTAGGACGCAATTTACCCCTCTTGCTAAAACGAACTACGCCTTTAGTAGGTGATACTTTAAGAAAAACCTTGTCTCCAACTTGGAAACTTAGTTCAGTCCGGCGCTCGTCTGCGTATGACTTCTGTCGATCCTGGACTTCTTTAATCCTCACACGAATTTTCTCAATAATCTCGATCATCTCTTGGACTAATTCCGGTCCTAACTTCTTTCTTTCACCAATCTCGTCCCAATGAAGAGGTGATCTACATTTCCTACCATAAAGAGCTTCATATGGCGCCATTCCTATGGTTGCTTGGTAACTGTTATTGTAGGCAAACTCGACTAGTGGTAGATACATCTCCTATTGTCCTCCTTGATCGAGGGTTACAGTTCGTAGCATGTCTTCCAAGGTCTGGATAGTCCTTTCGGACTGTCCGTCAGTCTGGGGGTGATAAGCAGTGCTAAAACGCAAGCGTGTTCCCATGGCATTTTGCAGACTTGTCCAAAATTTTGACGTGAACCTTGTATCTCTATCAGAAATGATCATGGTCGGCACGCCATGCAGTCGTACTACCTCCTTAACGTACAGTCTAGCTAAACGATCTAAGTTCCATGTCATTTGCACTGGCAAGAAGTGTGCAGATTTGGTTAAGGTATCAACTATGACCCAAATCGCGGTGTTTCCATGATTTGATCGAGGTAAGCCTACTACAAAGTCCATCGTGACGCGTTCCCATTTCCATTCTGGTATCTCTAATGGTTGAAGAGTCCCATAAGGTCGTTGGTGTAACGCTTTGACTTGTTGGCAAGCTAAGCATCTCTCAACATATGCAGCTATATCTCTCTTCATGCCTTCCCACCAGAAGTTCTGTTTCAGATCTCGATACATTTTGGTACCGCCGGGGTGGGCAGTATAAGGTGTATCGTGAGCTTCACTCATGATTTCTTCTCTTAAGCCAACATCATCGGGTACACATAATCTTCCTTTGAATGTCAGGGCATTGTCCGGTGCTTCCTTATATTCAATCTTGTCATCGGTTCTTGCCTTCAAGCGCATTTTCTCAAGGAATTCGCATTGACGTTGACTGTTAATGATTCGATCACGAAGGTCAGGTTTTGCCATAACAGCGGCTATACGGCTTTGGGTTGTCTCAGGAGGGCAAATCTCCTCTATTCTCAATTGCTCTAAATTTCTCACGAGTTCTTTTTCTTCGGTCAACAATGATCCTAGCTTCGATCGAGGTTTTCGACTCAAGGCATCGGCAACAACGTTGGCCTTTCCAGGGTGATAACTAATCGTGATGTCGTAGTCCTTGACTAGCTCAAGCCATCTTCTTTGTCTCATGTTAAGTTCCTTTTGCTTGAAGAAATATTTCAAACTTTTGTGGTCAGTGAATATCTCGCACTTGGCTCCATAGAGGTGGTGTCTCCATATTTTCAATGCGTGTACAACTGCTGCTAGCTCTAAATCATATGTTGGGTAGTTCACCTCATGCGGTCTTAATTGACGTGATGCATATGCCACTACCCTTCGTCCTTGCATCAGGACGCATCCTAAGCCCAATTTTGACGCATCCGTGTACACGATGTACCCTTCATTTCCTTATGGTATGGTGAGAACTGGCGCTGTCGTTAACTTCTTCTTCAACTCTTCGAAACTGGCCTCACATTCAGGAGTCCATTTGAAAGCGGTATCTTTCTTCAGTAGTTGCGTCATTGGTTTTGCTATCTTAGAAAAGCCTTCGATAAATCGCCTATAGTATCCAGCCATTCCTAAAAAGCTACGGACTTCTGTTACAGTAGTTGGAGCTTTCCAATTGTTCACAGCTTTGACTTTTGTAGGGTCGACTTTCAATCCCTCGGCTGAAATCACATGGCCTAAGAAAATTACTTGGTCAAGCCAAAATTCACACTTGCTAAACTTGGCATAGAGTCGTTCTGATCTTAAAGTTTCCATCACTATTCTCAAGTGTTCTTCATGTTGTTTGTTATCCTTCGAATAGATGAGTATGTCATCTATGAACACTAACACGAAATTGTCCAAGTATGGGTGAAACACTCGGTTCATCAAATCCATGAATACTGCTGGCGCGTTGGTTAGACCAAACGGCATCACTACAAACTCATAGTGACCGTATCTGGTTCGAAAAGCTGTCTTTGAAATATCCTCTTCCCTGATCTTCAACTGATGATATCCAGATCTCAGATCTATCTTTGAAAAGACAAATGCTCCTTTGAGTTGATCGAATAAATCATCGATTCTTGGCAACGGGAATCTATTCTTGATAGTCAACTTGTTCAATTCCCTGTAATCGATACACATACGAAGTGATCCATCCTTCTTTTTGACGAAGAGAACTGGTGCTCCCCAAGGCGAAGCACTGGGTCTGATGAATCCAAGATTCAATAATTCTTGTAGTTGCACTTTTAGTTCTTGAAGTTCCTTCGGTGCCATCCGGTACGGCGCTTTGGATATTGGTGCTGCTCCTGGTTCGAGGTCTATTGTGAATTCCACTTGTCTATTAGGCGGTAGACCGGGTAACTCTTCTGGAAATACATCAGGGTATTCTCTCACTATCGACACTTCCTCGATTTTTGTCTTGACTTCTGTGTCACCTTCCAAACTAACCAAGAAAGCTTGGCAGTTTCCTTTCCTCAACATCTGGACTGCTTTCATGGCAGAAATTATTGGTATTTGACGTCCAGCTCCGACTCTTGCTCCATAAAATCTTGTTTCTTCTTTTCCGGAAGGTTGAAAGTAATTTTCTCGGTCTTGATAGTGAATCATCGCACTATTGGCCGAAAGCCAATCCATTCCCAATATGATATCGAAATCAAACATATCTACGACATGGAAATTTGCCTTGTGGAGTGATCCTTCTAAGTCTAACTCTATGTTCAAGCACTTATCCTTAGACCTCATAGTTTCTCGTGACGGAAGTAATACTTCTAAGGTTTGACTAGAGCTTACTGGGGTTAGACCTAATTTGTGGCATGCTTCCAAAGATATAAAAGAATGTGATGCTCCAGTATCAAATAAGTCTAAAATTGGTTTTCCAGCAACGTTGATCATACCTGCCAGATTTCCTTGCTTATGTGCTGCTTCTTGCTGGTTTATGGCATAAGCTCTAGCTACTTGAGGCTGCTTCCCTTTTTGATTGCCTCCTTGATTCTGATTTGGTCTAGGAGGGTTCTGTGGAACTTGCCTTAGTGGAAGTGGTGAAGGATTTTTAGGACAGTTCTTCTTGAAGTGCCCCGGCTGTCCACACTCAAAGCATAAATTGGTTCCCAATTTGCACTGTCCAGAGTGTTGCTTCTTACATCGGGGGCAAGGTTTTTTTTGCGGTGGAGGTAACGCTTTGAATCCAAGTTGAGGTTTCGATTGGGCATGCTGGTTTGGTCCTTTCCACGACCCCTTTCCCTTGGGGTTGTGCTGATTATGACCACGTTGGTTGAAATTCATGTTGTCCCATTTTCTCTTGTGCTCTTGAGTGGAGTGAGCAACTTTCTTCTCTTCCTTGGGCAGGACTGCCTCCATGTTGAGTGCTCGACTAAGCGTATCGGAGTAAGTTAAGCGTCCATGACTAGCTAGAGGTAGTCTAATCTCCGCTCTCAATCCTTGACGAAAGAACGCCCTCTTTTCCTCAGTACTCACCAGATGTTGAGCATAACGTGACAGCTGGTTGAATAGTCGATCATATTCAGTCACAGTCTTCGTTCCTTGTTTCAAGTTCCAGAATTCGTTCTCCTTTTGATGACGGTAAGTTTCTAGGATGTACTTTTCAAAGAATTTTTCCTTGAACTGGTCCCAAGTCAGGTCTCTCAGAGTTTCAGGGTTCATTGCGTTCTTTTCAGCTTCCCACCAATGATCAGCTTCGTCAGTCAGTTGGAAAATAGCACAGATGGCCCGTTCATTAGGATTAAGTTCCATGAAGTCGAATATCCTTTCTAGGCTACGTGCCCACTTTTCAGCTTCCGGGGGTTCAGCTAGTCCTCCAAACGTTGGCGGGTTTTGCTTCCTAAAGCGAGTCTCGACTCGTTGCTCAGGTGGTGGGGGTGGAGGTGGTGCACGTTCCTCGTGATCTGATTCCTCGTCATGTGGTTCAGGGCCTCCTCGGCTGCCTTCTGGACCACGACCACGACCACGGCCACGGCCTCGGCCTCGTCCTCGGCCTCGACCTCGTCCTCGTCCTTGGCCTTGCCCTTGCTCAAACCCTTCTCCTTGTCCTTCCTCAAAGTTTTCTTCATGTTGGTCAGCTATTCTGAAACGGTTTGTAAGTTAAGAAAATGAAAATCCGACTCTCGATTTGTTTGAGGTACGTGCACTTAAAAGAGGAAACTCGAGGTTAAACTATTAGTTGTACGCCTCTCATTATTGCCTTATCATTTTATTTCATTGTCGAATGACTATCATATCTTATTTTGGCTTGTCTATCAGGACTCGTCATTGTTATAATAAGATAAAAAAAAACTTTTTCGGCCATAATGTATCGTGAATTGTCTTGTTCGTTCATTTCAATATCATATCACCATATCATATAATATTATAGCATTTCATTTTATATAACATCATAACATTTCACTTCATGTCGATCATATCATATCACATCATAACATAACATTGCAAAAAGCTTTTCATAACATGTCATATCATAGCATATCATAAGTTTGCCCAAACAAAGGCCCATCATGAAAACTTGCCTCATACAAGAGGTCTCATGTCAACAAAAATGCCTCAAACCGAGGACTTATGAAAACAACATAACCTTAAAAGGTCTCATAAACTTGTCAAAATGTGCCATCATAACAACAAAATATGGACTCATGAAGGAAACATAAAAGTGCAACAACATCATCATATCAAAACATGAAATAGTACAACAATAACAACAAACATATCGACTCTCTCTCTCTCTAACTCTCGTCCTCATCGTCGTCCTCCATTGGCTCCTCCTCCTCTGGGTCCTCCTCTTCTGGGTCCTCGTCAGGGTCCTCCTCGGGATCCTCCTCGTTTGTGAATGAATCTCCGGATGGGTTAGTCTCGAGGCCCTGTCTAGCTCTCTCAATCAACCGGTCGAGATCTCTAAGCAACTTTTTCTCCGGCTCCTCCTTCCTTTGAATTTTCTTCTTCACGGTGTACTTTGAATACCACATGATAGGTCCTCGTAAGCAACTGCTAGTCTCATGGGTATGGGAGTCGGGTAGAGGTGGCTGCTGGGGACAAGGTGGAGAAGTAGGTGCAGCTAAATGTACATTAGGAGTGTAAGTAGGTGAAGGTGGCAAGGAGCTCGGGGTGTAAGTAGGGGACTCTGGTGTGTAGGAGGGTGAAAATGGTGTGAACTGGGGTGGATGAGAGGGACCAACCTCTATGTCGTGTCGCCCTTTGGGGGTAGTGTGGTCACTGAAGTAGAGGTAGTCTGAGTCGGTGTCCGAGTCAACGGTTAAGTCGACAAAAGGCCTTTTCGTCCCGGAGTGAGGCGGGCTGCACTAGGTGCATGAGGAACAAAAGTAGATCCATCCCTCACCGGGGAATGGATCCTAAGAGGTGGAAGAGGGTATTGAGGTTGCACATGAAAATCAGCTGGGAAGATTGGAGGGATATAACCCGGGGGTGGTTGAGGTATCGGGTCGTACGGGCCTGGTGCAGGTGGTCCTACCGGGTCTTGAATCCAGTGAATTAGGATAAGTAGGGATAGGTCATTTAGGCTTGCCATTGGCCGACATTGAAGGCCCTCCATCTTCATCAATTCTAACTCTTGTCTTGCCCAAACGCCCCAATTCAAGGGCAACCAATAGACCATGATTCTACAGCTTTCGTAATTTGTCCAGCGACCTCCTCCAACTAGGCGACTCTCTTCCAAGAAACGGGTCACGAACTGTCCCACTGACTCATCCGGGTACCTCCGGATAGCATGGAAACGCTGCAAAAGCTCATTGTAGGTTGGTCCGGGATATCCTGCCATCTACAAGGAAAAAATAAAAAGAGTGGTTCTATTAGTACATATCTTACAGTGAAAATCTTAAAACAACTAAGTTCAGGACTGTAGTTTAGGTTCGGTTTGGGTCCTCTCGATGATTGTTCTAAGAGGTTCCGACCTATACAATTTAGTCCCGGCGCACACTCGTCAGTCAACTCGGGATTCCTATCCCAACTAGTGACTGTAAACGATCATCGAAGGTTGGCGGCCCTCATACGAACGAATTTGCGCAAAAGAAATAAAATTACACGTAATTTGAGTAAGTAAACATGTATTGGCACACATAGCATGATATGAGCATAGTATATGCAAGGGTAAAGTTCATGAGCATGAATTCAAATATCAAACATAGCAATTTAATAACCCACATAAGAGTTCAAGTATAACTTTCCTTTTTTTTTCAACCGACATGAAGGGATGGAAAGGATGTCATAAGAAACTTAGCATTGAACTTGAAGAGTTCCTGCATTTGGTTGGTTTATATCTATTGACTCTAAGTAGAAAGAATGATTAAAGCTTCTAGAGCTCAGAGCGAACGAACTGCTCTGATACCATGTCTATGACGACCCGCGACCCGGCCTATGCGGATCCGTCCGAGCCGCCACGCAGTGGGTGGGGTGAAACCATATAATCATGATTCATAAATGATAACAAATAGTTATTTATTGAAAAATCGAAATGACAAGTGTTTGGGATAATAAAGGAAAGGTGGGTAATTGTTCAAAATCGATGCCCTAGCATAACATAACTAGGGTCGATGTATGAGGACACCGGCCCCGCACTGTGGAAGCGTTTCAAAAGATAACCATCTACAAGTAGATGATTAGGACATAAGAGGTAACATGAGTTTGGTGGCATAAGCCTTACTGAAGACACAACAATGGTCATAAAGACCGACACGACAAGTACTTGAAAACGAACAACGGACAATAGCGACATCGACATCCCCTTCCTTCGCCTCCACATTTATCAACCTGCATTAGGGAAAACAATGCAGGGGGCTGAGTACAAAAGCACTCAGTGGATTCCGTGCCCCATTTTGATAACAATTTTTCAAAAGATATAGCATGCTTCATTCTTATGGAAGGGGGTTACTTTGGTAAAAATATCCTTCACATAAGTTTTTAAAACAGTTGACGGTTCGAACCATAGAGCATCTCACATTCTTGGGTTACCACCCGATTCAATTAGAGGGGAGCCACTCCGTCCAACCGAACCGTCATAACTTCATGTGTACACTACCTTGGCTTGTACGGAGCACAAGGCCGATCGTATTATAAAACTTTCAACATAGGTAAACCACAAGCAATTGAGCATAAAACATTTAGCATGCATATCACACTTTGAAAGCATTGAGTTTAATAACCCTAAAGTTACCTCAGTGGGAGTTTGTAATCCCACAGTTTGAAAATAGAAACCCACCTTGGTTCAAGTTCGTTTGACTAGTCCTCGAATTAGGGATTGCTCGATCCTACAAGAGTTGTCTTAAACACTTAGGTTCACAAGCATAAAAGTGTCTAAAGTCTTAGCATCCTAGGTCAAGCTTATTCCCGAGTTATAACATGTATGTCATGCATGTTATGTAACGTGAGTCACATAGATGTCTTATGCATACTATATACTTTACATCACATCATATTAATTCATGTACACTTGATTAATCGCTTATCTCATGTCATATGATCACACTTTAAAGCATGTAAGATATTCATTTGACTATTGAATACATAACAATTATTCAATTGACTTAGATCATTTTAATCAATTAATTAAGAATTAATTAATTATTAAAGGCATATACTTAATTAATAATTAATTATTAAAGACATATAAATTAATTAATAAAGAATTAATTAATTAATTAAGGGATATAATTAATTAATCAATAATTAATTATTAAAGGCATATAATTAATTAATTAATAATTAATTATTAAATACATATAATTAATTAATAAATAAATAAATAATTAATTAATTAATTAAGGCATACAATTAAAATATCAATTAATAAATTATTATAGAATTAATTATTAATAATAAATAATAAATAATTAATCATGCATAAATAATAATAATAATAAACATTAATCATATAATATACAACTTCACATTTAATTACATATGGATATGGACTAAGGGTCCATATCACACATAACAAGTCATATTGGACTATCATAATTAGATTAATTAATATAGCCCATATTTCTGCAATTTTTTTCAGCATGACACTTTGACGTTGTAAATTCTAAATAAAATAGTAAACGAGATCAAAAAGGCTTGAAATTTTTATGGCATGCTCCTAACACATAATAGAGTTTTCAGAAGTTGTTACACTTCAAAATTATAAGGTTTTACTTGTCCTAATTGAGCCTCGTTTGCAGATTAGTGAATCTGCCAAAAATTGAAGTTCTACTGCACAACAGTTTACTTGAAAATTCAATATAAAATCTTTCATTTGGTCTCAAGAGATGAGAAATATCAAATTAAAATCCTTAGGATGTCTAGTTTCAATTTCCAAAAGGCTAAGCCTTCAAAAGTTACGAATCAAAGGAGAAAAATACTTATACATTTTTCTGCGCAGATTAGATTTTCAAACAAGAGCAGTAGAGTATTAAATCCACCAAAATTACATGCTTCAACGAAAAATTCTGAACATTTTACATAACCATCCTAACATGCTTATCTAAAACATATAAATATTTGAGATTCAAATTCGGAACCTATCATATCCAAACGGATAAATCAGAGCAGTGCAGTTTCATACGTTGCACACGATTCATTCCAAGCTTCGTTTATTCATACTCAAAACACCAACACAACAGCAATATACTCGGTTTTCAGCCTTAAACACACTCACATATCATCTATAGCAACCATATGATTATGAAGAACATACATTCCTAAGTCATGCTCTTCCTAGAATGCATATAATCGAGTATAACTTTACAACAAGCATCAAGACCACACAAAATCATATTTGCCATCACTACACTATGAATTCACATAAACATCATCTTCTTCACACCAAGACCAAAGGTTCCACCATTTTCTTTCCCTAAACATGCTTCTAAGATATTGAAAAGAAGGAAGAAATAAGAGAAACGAGGGTTTAGACTTTATACCTAGCCTTCGTCTCCTCCTCCTTTCTCTCTTACTCTCGGTTCTCTCTCCTTCTCCTTCCTCCCTCACGGCTGCCCGTTTCTCCGGCTTTACTAGATGGTGGTGGTGGTGGTTCCGATGGTGATAGATGGTGGTAGATGGTGGTAGAAGAAGAAGGGGTTAGGGCTTGAGGAGAAGGTGATTTGCAGAGATGGTGAAAAGTTTCATCTGCAACCTTTTTTTTTTTTAACGTGAATGAAGGGGAGGGAGAATCTCTAGGCAACTAGGAATATCATTACTCTATTTTATTCTGATTGGGGATTACGAGAGGTGATATGGGAGAATGAAAAAGGGATAATGATTATGTTAGGGAGAAAAATCTAAGCAAAATCTAATCAATTAAAGAAAAAAAAAACTCTAATTAAACACACGCACACTCACTTACACGGCACACACAATACACATTCACTTACCTATATATAATATATATTATTATATTATATAATTTCCTTTTATATAGTATTTCGATTATTCTTCCATTATACGACATTCGCTCATCCGATCAAAGTTTCGATCGAGCATATACGTAGAACTAATTATTTCGGTCTTAACGAGACCAATATCCATATTATTCTATAAATTAATTCTTTTACAAAATTAAATAAACAAACGCTTCATATTTATATTATATATATAATTTATCTTTTTGATTAATTATTTCTAATTAATCACATTGTTTTATAGGCGATAATAATATCGACATATTTCACTCGAATAATAAAATATGAATGCTCGTGCTATGCAATGCATATGACGTCTAAATTTTTATGATTTAGACGTATAAAATTTATCGGGAATAAGTGACTGTTCTATTATCTGATTAACTCTAATTAAATTTTTATATACTTACAACAAAATTTTTAGGCTCGAATTTTCGGGGTTCTACAGAATAGCAGAAAACTTACCAAGAAGGCGAGTGTGTTTCCTTTCAAATGATATCCAGGCGATGCTCTGGGGGATCTCTTTGTCGTCACCTTGTTAATGTTGGCTATCAGGGCCTGAAATGATATGTTTCCCCATGAAAATTCTTCCCAAGCTTCCTTGTTCTCCACCAGCACCCACATCGACAACAGGATCTTATTCTATGCTTGTTCAAACCCTAGCACGTATTAGGCGGCTAGCAGCAACTTTGCCATTTTGATGGCATCTTCGGCATCTTTTAACAAAAGTAGTATGGAGCTCGGCTGTAGTGAGTATGGGGTTTCTTTTGAATAACCTCACATAGATTGAATCGTCGGGGACAACAAGCCGTGAGTAGGGGTTGAAAGTAGCTAGTCCAAATTTGAGGCCATTGACTAATGCATACTCCACTCTGGAGAAGTGTAATATCTTCCCCTCGAACCTTGAACCATAGTGCAGTGGTGTCCACATTCTTGGCACTCTCATTTGGCTTCATCTGACGGGACAACATGTAATTTAGCATCAGACCCGATCACACATTGAAGTCATCTAATCGCATGAAAGCTCCTACAGCTGACTTCTTGACTGCAACCATTGTTTCCTCCCCAAAAAAACTCCAAAACTTTTCGGATCTGTCAATTAGGCCCTCGTATCCATAGCATTGAACTCTATGGTGGGGTGGTTTAGTCAATTCCGGTCTGACATCTATCTAGGCAACCTGCGAAACATGCAGATACAAAGGGGTCAAATATGATTTCATGTACGAGATTGGACAATATCGTAACATACCAAGTACGATATATGGTAATATCGTAACACATTAGCCACATGCAATCACATTCACGTACGATTTTTCAAATCTCGTAACAAATGACACAGATGCATGCTTATTTCATGCCATCAAGTGGTCACGCTCACGTACGAGGTTTATAAAATTGTAACATATCAAGTACAATATTGGGAATATCGTAACAATATACCCGCATGCAATCACACTCAAGTACGATTTTACCAATCCCGTAACATGCATTCATATTTTGTGGAATGTCGTAACAATAATAATGAATGTCGTATCAATAACGATAATCTTACATTCATCCTAATTTCATGTCATGCCATAAATTGATCACACTCACGTACGAGATTCATAACATCGTAACATCGCAAGTACGATATTGCGAATATCGTAACAACATGGAATCACTTTCAGGCACGATTTTTCAAATATGATAATAAATATACACACATGGAATCACTTTGACGCATGGATTCTTATATCATCGCGTCAATTGTTCACGGTCAGGTACGAGATAAACAATATACTATATATAGAAATCTTATTTTACACACATTGCATGCTCAAATCTCAAACAAATTTGAATATAGATTCAATACCAACCAAATGATAAAATTGAATCCACCTCAATTCCGAATATATAGTCCCAACTATATCATGAAATCGTAAAATTATATGCAAATAAACTACGATATTATGAATATCGTAACAAAATAAAAGAATATCGTACAATATCGAGGAATGTCGTATAAAAAACGATGAATACGGAAGAAATCGTAACAATTTGTGCAGATAACAAGCAATAAATTTCCACATCAAGCACAATACCAGCAGCAAAATATGTTTAATGTATGATTTTGATGATATTTATGCATATACAAATCGTATCAAACCCGCGGAATTCAAAAATTCAAAATTTTCACCAAAACCAAATTTTCACCCAAACCAAAGTGAAATCTGCTTTAATTTCATGTAAATCAAGTAGAAATTACCAGCATTTCTCCAAATGGATCGTCGCCCATGTCCGGTGCTGCCGGCGGCGCTTCCACTTCGTCGGCAGTTTTTTGTTTTTTGTTTTTACCACCGCTGGAAATTTTTCGGCGCTTCGACGGTCCTGCTTCTCCTACCATTGTTTCCGACAGGTGTTTCTTCTTGTTTGTGGTTGATGGCTGCAGTTGGTGGTGGCGGTTGGTGGTGGCAGTTTCCTCTTCAAAATGGTGGTTGTTGATGTTGGTTCGAGAAAGAGGGGAAGAGAGAGAGAGAGATGGTGGCGGAGGCAGAGTAGATGATGGTGGCGGAGGCGGAGAAGATGATTGTGGCGAAGAAGACGGCGGCCGCGGAGATGATGGCGGAGGAGACGAGGGGACAATGAGAGAGAGAGAGAGAGAGAGAGAGAGAGAGAGAGAAAGTTGAGAGAAAAGTGGTAAAAATGTACATATATTAGAGGTTAAAAACTGAAAAAATAACCAGTATGTATAAGAAGGGTATTTTCGTTCCACATTTGAAAATATGACCTTTATTATTGTAATTTAAAAGTGGTCACATAAATATACTTTTTAACTCTAAAATGACCCTTCTAGTAGTTAACTCATACTATTAAGTTCCTAGAATTTGCAAAATGGAGTAGAAGATCATTATTCCAAACTGCTTTTCGGACAAGCCTAATTAAGAATATGCGACTTTAATATAGGTCTAATACGTAACAATAAAGGGATCAACATCCACCACATCCCCTTAATCATTCACCAGTTCTTAGTGTCTGATCATGCTAAGCATGCCAAATAAAATATAGTAATATTTCCAACTTTAGATAATTAAGCATTGAAACATTTGATTAGCTTTTTAATTGCTGTTTAAGCAGTTTCACATTAAATTATACAGTAGCCATCAAATGACCGCTTTAGAATATTTTGGGCATAACTAACAGATAACAAAGTAGGACAATGAAAATTAATGTTCTTGCATGGGAGAAAAAGAAAAGAAAAACACAAGGCAAATTTTGCATAGCTTACATGAACTAGTAATTAAGTTGCTACTACTTTCCTTCTTCTTCTTCTTCTTCTGCAGATGATCATAGCGCGTCGCCCATCATTAGGCCTTTTTCTTTTGCGGACAGCAACATGGATAATCATATATATTCATGATGATCCACAGCTAGCATAGTTTTAAGCAAACTGGAGTTGCTTTTGAGACAGAAATATATATGAAAAAATGTTTTGTGCTTGCTTCACAAGGCAGTTTCAATGATGAACACTAATGCAGAACCGAGTTTAAGACTAAACATTGATCAAAAGTTTTTACATTCAAAATTTTCCCAAGAATTAGTCTTTGTCGATGTGGAAATGTTCATTTTAAAAACAGAGGAAAAGGAAAATTATTTCCATTAAACTGTGAATAAAAGTAAATAGCTTAGAACTTTACAGAATGAACATGAAATAAATGTAATAAAAATATTGGAGTAGTTATCGTAAATATTAATTCAAAATATGCACATTTAGCTTTACCTATTGAGCTAATTTTTGCCTCTTTATGAACTCCAAGAAGTAGGCTTGGTGCATATCACACAATGATCAGAAATTAATCTCTCTATAATGCTTCCCTCTTCAATCTTTAATCTACTACTCTGGCTATTCCACAGGTGTACCCCATAAGTCGACCCGCTGAGCTGTCGGGTCTTTGCTTCGACCCATTTCTTAACCACTCGATCACTAGGCCTAGCAAAAAATCCAGCCACCTTCGTCCAAGGAACCGGGTAGAAAGCCATAGGTGACAAGATTGTAAAATTATAGTCCTCTATTTTGCCCACTTTTTCGACCACTCTAGAGACCAAGTATGGTCCATTGTGACCCCAAATGTTCCCATCAAAATTTGAGGCAAATTCCTCCAAGAACTTGTAAAGGAGTGGATGATTTCTATCAAAAACAAGAACTGCATTATTCAGTCTTGTCCAATTCCCAAATAGGTCAATACTTTGTGCACCAATTGAATTCCTTAAACCCTCCAAATTTCTCAAGATTATGAAATCTGTGTCCAAATAAATACCTCCATACTTGTACAAAACTGCAAGCCTAATCAAATTTGATAGGTTTTGTGGGAGGGGAATTTCCCCAGGATTCTTGATCCCATTCTTGATCTCAACAAACCACCTCTCAGCGGGGGTGTTGTTGATCAAATCCCTCAAGTCTGGAGTCACTGCTCGAATGCGGAAACCGCGTTCGATCAATGGCTCCAGAATCTTGTAACCCTGTCTGGAATCCATGGTTTCAGACAGGATTACAAGACAGATGTTGGGATTTGATTGCAACAACGTCCCCAACCCGAAAAACTCCCTCTCACCGTACATTTCAAGCGGTGAAATCCACGTCATGAATACTTGGACGCTGCATTGATTCATGCTGAAGAACTCTTTCACTCTTGAATCAAATCTTCCACTCGGGTGATATTCCTCGAATATGCTCGACTCTTCGGGCTTGAGCTTGCTATCGGGCTGAAGAAGAATCTTCTCGAGACTTGCTGTAGCCTCCTCTGCTGAGGTGATTTTGAGTATTGTTGCAGCTTGATGAGTCTGCAACAGATTACGATGATTCTCGAAAGCGTCGAACTGGATCGGAACAGAGGATATAATGCTGTCTGCAGCAAAGATTATAACCAAGATGACCAGAGCGAAAGTGATGGTGGAAAATAAGTTGAATTTCATGTAAGAAAATCTCGAGGAATCAAACATGGCTGGCAGCTTCTCTCGCTAGGAAGTGGAGAGAGGATTTGCTTCTTGATTCCTATAAAAGATTTTTTGTTAAAGAAGAGGAAGCGTTAAGGAGGCTTCATGGCGGCTGAGGAATATTACAAGAAAAAGGATTAGGATTATTATATACGCATGTAATTGATAAAGAAGATTTCTGCTGAGGATTGAATTCTCGTTAAAGAATGGACTTTGGAGTTGGAATAAATCAAATTTTGATTTTGGAAGACTTTGAAACACGCACACACACAGAGTTTGGATGGCCATTGCCATTGGAGACTTTTCGACACGGTTAGTTGATATGTTTGTTTGTGATAAAGTAGTAGTATAATTGGTTGCCTGGGCCCATGAACTGGGAGACTTTTGATTTATTTAATATAATATTCTATTAATTTCAAAAGTAGTCAAGTCACACACACTAATAGAAAAATTTTAGATTCATAATATTAATGTTGTTTTCCGGAAGTATTTTGATATAAAATGGATACCAAAAAAAGGATGTTATAAGTAAATTTTGAATTTGTTTATATACTCCATCCTACGATCATTCATAATTTCATCTACTTTTTTTGGTAAAGTTAATAAGAAGTAAGAGTAAAAGAATAAAAAATAGTATATTTTACTATTTTTAAAAGTTAAATATTTTTATTTATAGAAATAAGATATTATTAATGAGATGAACGAAAAATGAAAGATGAATATTATCAACCGGTCAAGATGAAAATGTAGAAATTTAAGTTACTGGTATAAAATTTTAAAAGGTTAAAAAAAAATAGAGATTTCTAGATCGAAAAAGTAAAATAGTAGGCTCCCCATCTGTGACAAGAAAACTCTTTTTATTTAGAAAGTTTGTGACATTTACTAACTCTTTTTATTTAGCAAAACTATGCCCCATCCCTCTTTTTCAACATTTTACTTTTATGCTTTTTTGCGGTGATGTGACGGATAATTTAGTTGGTTTTATTCAATAATAAATTATAAATCATAATTTTCTTTTTTTAATTATTACTATGAGATAGATATAGGCACCTTATTGTCATTTATGCATTTTTAGATGAAATTTAATTAGGCTTCATCCTCGTATATATATTGTTGATAAACATGGATTTTTACCTATTTCTAAGCTTATTTAATGATAAATTAATGTGGAAATTCATGTGTGTAATTGTAATAAACTCGCAGGAATATGCGAAACAGTTAGGCTGAAGATGATTAGTAATAATAAAATTAAATATTGCTACCTAATAAATACAAAAATAATAAATACAATTACCTCCCTGACATACTCCTAGAAAGGACTAGCACGACGTTAAAAGAAAATGTTGTTGTAAGTAAAGAAAAAGTAAGGATTTAGTGAAATATTTTATTGTGTGAGTTACAAAAATAGGTAGGAAGTTATTTGGATACCGTCCTTGAAAATAAGAATAAGAAGTTATTTAAAGATCGGGGGTAGTAGTATTATTTTGCACTCCATGCACACAATAGTTAGTGTGTATTTGTATTAGGGTGCAGGATAACATTCAATTCTTGTAATTTTTTTAAACGTTTGCAATTATTTGTTCACAAGTAATAAACGTAACATTTAATAGTATATAATTTAACAATCGTCTGATATTCGAATTTGAAATGTTTAAACTTTTGAATATAGAACGTAGTAGTGATACATCCGGTGGAACTAGGTGTTGTGGAACTCCATACAATTATAACACCTGCAACGTTGAGAAAATGCATGAAATTTACCCGATTTATAATTTTAAAACGATATAATTGAAAATTTTCAATAATGTCACCATCTTTTTATTTGTAGTAAAATTACGTATTTTCAACTTTTCCCAGCAATTTAAAAATTGATCTGGCAATTAAAAATTGATGTGGCTCAAAAAATATGGTTTCTAATAAAAAAAAAAAGATTCTTCGATTATCACTTCGTTTTTCACGTAGAAGGAAATTTTTGAGGGTGATAATTTGGGGACAATTAAGGTATTTTATATAAGATGAAAACGATACGTTGTTATATAGCTAATAGGGTTGGGCACAATTACAAAGCTGGCATCCCATGTGTCGTAAAATCATTTTCCTCATATTAATGTAGTTGTTGAATGCAATCAAAATCGTCATCAATTTCATCTATTATTTCTGATGCTTGCCAATTAAAATAAGATAAAATCATATAGTATTTCTTTTAATCAATCCTGGGCCGTTTCACTTTCTTTGACGTTGGCTAACTAAGCTTTTAAATTCAAATACTTTATTATTAAATATTCATATATGATATTTCGTCCATCCCACAAATTAGGTCATTGTCATATTGAATTTTTTTCACAAGGCCTAGTTCAAGTGGGCTTGTTGCGATACTACAAGTCTCTCCTTAATGAGAGATCTACAATAAATAACGGCGAGTTCCGCATTAAAGCTCGCTGCCCTTTTTTGTGGGCCCCCAACCCACTCACCAATTTTGTTGCAATGGCGAGTTTCAATGTGGAGCTCGCTCATTTTTTTAGTATAATTTTTATTTATATTTCATTATAAAAATAATAATTTCATAAATAATAAAATTAAAATTTATTTCAGTAAAATAAAAACATTACATTCAAATAAAAAAAACCTACAAGTCATGCCAACCATGATTTTTCTTGAGTTCAACGACATAGGCCTCGTGGAATATCTTTTCGGCGGTCCCAAGTTGTCGGTATTTCTCGTGACGATATGGTAGTCTTGAGTCCTCGAGAATTCCGACATTGCTGCCCTCATTGCCTTAGTGGAATTGGCAAGTTCCGTCGCCGCCGACGAAGCGGAACTCGAGCTCGATCCCACCTTCTTCTTTCCTCTTGCGACCGCCTTCGCCGCGTCTCTACCCATCAGCCGCTGGAGCCGATTAGAATGTTCCGAGCCAAATTCGCTGCCTGAAAGTGGAGTGCTCGACCCCGGTGTGCTCCTGCTCGGATTGCTCCCCGCCGCCGAATCGTGCGCCGAAGTGGAGTAGCTCCCATCTTTGCCTGTCTTCGTTCTCTTTAGCGCCGCTTGGATTTGGTATTTGGCGGAGTGGACCGCAAAGAACTTTGGCGTCTCTCTTACTACCCGCCACGTCTCCAAGTTCTTGAAGGGCCCGCCTCTCGAACTTTGACAATGGGTAAGAGCCCGAGCCAAAATTTCCTCGCCGCTTCGGCTTTGGATCTTGCACTCCTTGTACAGTTGTTGGAAATATCGTTCCGGAGCTTTTACATGTTCCTTTTTGTCGTTCGTTCGGGCTGAAGCTCGCGGTATCAGAGCAAAATGCAGCGCCAATACGCATCTTTCTTTTGGCTGTTGCCGACGATGGGGTCTTGTCTAATATCGACCCAACACCGAGCTAAGATTTCCTTCTCGGCCTCAGTGTAGCCTTGCGGCCCATTTTCGCCGTAGAAGACGACTCCACCAACTCCACTGTCGTGGCCCTACCGCCGCCACATCGTCCACGGCTGCCACGACCGCCACCACGACAACCACTACTGGAGGTCGCAGCTTTTTTCCCTTACTCTTTGCCGGCGATGTGACTAGAACCTCGTCTCCATCCTCGTCCAAATTGACCGCGGAGTTGAATTCATCGGGAGACGGCGCGAGGTATGTAGGATAGATGGCAGAGCTTTGTGAAGTGTGATCGAAGCTCGCGGCATTTGAGGCTCCAAAGCCTTGAAAAGGTGCAAAGGCCCCGGCCGGAAAGTGAGGAACGGAGGCTCCTTATGTGGAAAATTGAGGCACGAAGGCTTGGGGTGTCGAGAATAAATCTAATTGGGGCATTGGAGAATAGATGTTTTGCCGAGGGGATAGACGAGGGTTCGAGCTATATATTTGGATCGATTTATTCGGAAAATGGCCAAGTGGTGTTGAAATTGGCGTTGAGATCCATTTTTCTGTTCGGACAAGATACCGCCGGTGAGAGAGATATGAGAGTTGAGAGAGTGTAGAGAGTGTGCGATTTGTGCAGAGGGAAGCGATATAAATAAATAAATAAATAAATATATATATATATATATATGAGAAATAATTGAATAAAAAAAATTGAATGGGGACCGTTGGCGATCACAAGGGCTACGCGCGTGACCAACCAGAGGTCACCACGTGGTAGAGAGCACGCGAGAGCTCGAGCTCACTCAATCGAGCTTGAGCTCGCAAGCGCCGCGCTCGGCAATGACTTGTGAGCTTGGATTGAGAGCTCGCTAGGGCAGTGAGCGCGCTCGCACGCACGCCGTTGCTCACAGCCTTAGCTTCACTCCTTCCTACGTGCAATATAGCATATTCTCATCTTGTGTGGTGGTGTAGTGATCCCGCCTGCGTATGATAATGAAACCAACCAGCAAATGCATTAATGCGGCAAAGACCAATGCACCGATTGTGGTACACCCTTTATGTGGTGTAGAGGTCTACATATAAGGTGGTGTAGTGTTTTATTCGAGAATATATGTATCTTGTAATTCTCTAAAAAAAAAAATACATCGACGAATCAAGTGTTGTAAATATCTTATAGATATAGATTATATGAGTGTTGACTAAGGAAATCCCTAAAACTCTAGCTCTCTACGAATAAAGAGATCTTTGATTGATAAACACTCATTCTATGTGAATTTGTATGGTTTAATATGTGCATTTTGTTGGAATTAATGCCTAATTGTGACATTATTGTTGAGAAATCATTATTTTTTGGAGTTGTGTCACATTTTGGTTAGTTATGCAAGTGTGTAGGTAGATCGAAGTATTTTGGAGCAATAAAGCTTGAAGTTGAGGTATTTGATCGAGCAAGGGGAAAGTCGGATCAAAGAAACAAGCAAAACCGAGCGAAAAGATGGAACAAGGGAAGGAAATGCCAAAATCGGCGACCCATGGAGAGGACCGCCGATTTTGGCGTTCCATAGAAGAAATCTGGCGGGCAAGTTGGCGCCCGCCATTTCCGCTACCACAAAGTTTGGAAGCCTCAGCCATTTTGCACTTTCCGGCTGCAAAACTGGCGGTCAACTCCTTTGACCGCCAGTTTTGGCCATTTTCGGCACTCCACGGGCAGGACCGCCAGATTCGTAGCTAATTTCGTTAGTTTTGCATTTATTTCGGATTTCCCTTAAGTTTCTAATAGAATGTATATATAGCCTCCAACCTCATATTTTGATACAAGTTCAGTGGCACATCCACAACAGGGCTGGGCTGGACTCCAACCTAATGCAAGTTTTTTTATGCTTTATATATTTTCGTGTGCAATTATAAGTATATTCTCAATTAGTCCAATGGTTGAATCTCTTTTGCCTTCCTTGAGGCAATGTTTTAAAAACCGGCCCGACAAGCGAACCGGTCAGTTAATCAGGTTACTGGATTGCCGGTTCGACCGGTTGAACCGTTCTAAAAAACCCGAACAACCCGTTTATATATATATATATATATATATATATATATATATTTATGTATATAAACTAAATTAAAAAAAAAAACTACTAAATGATAAAAGTTAATTGAAAACAAAAAGTTATAATTATATCATAGCAATCCAAACTACAAAAGTAAATATAATATCCAAATTTTTTTTCATTTAATCAAGGCTAATGCAAATATATCACAGAATCTAATAAACAAAACTTTTTGTTGTGTTCCATATCCGAAAATTAGTGAAAATATTGTCATACCTTTGTTTATCTTGTAAGGCTTGAAGAATTGGGGGATGGGTTTAATTGAAAAGTGAAAATTGAAATTAAAGTCTGGAATGTGAAACAGGGAAGAGTGAAGACTTTTTTGTCAGAACGTCAATTTCAGAATTTCTAAACTTTTTTTATTTTTTAATTGATCGATTTTTTCGGGTTATCGGATCACCGGGTCGCCGGTTTTTACCGATTTTTACCGGTTCGCTTCGGGTTGGATTACCTTTTAATTTCGATCTAAACCGGCCCGGACACATGACCGGTTCGCAGGTTTTCTGGTCCGACCGGCCGGTCCGGGCCGGGTTTAAAAACATTGCCTTGAGGGGCTGGGATCGAGTCCCAGTTCTAGCTATAAAAAAGGCCTTCTAAAAAGTTTACCACTTTTCCGCTTTTTAACCAATTAAATTCATGCTAAAAAAACTCCAGAGTTGGAAAAAACCTCAATTATACTCATTAAATCTCAATGCCATACCAAAAAAGGTCCTAAGTTCCAAAAACCTCAATTGACTTATTATTAAATAATTTTTATTAGATACAAATATTTGTAAAGTTTACATTAAAAACATTTAATTTCTTTTAATCTTGAGATTTATCTTTTTCTTCAAAAAAAAGAAAAAGTCTTGAGATATATCTATTATTTAAAAAAAAGAATATTAAGGAAGTTGTTTATTTGGAAAAGTAAAAGTTCTAGTAAAAACTTTAGACATAATAATTAGAGTTAATTATAGTATTCTGACCCCAAAAAATAAAAAATAAACATATTAGCATTATCCGCTAAAATAAAATGTGTTCCTTTTATTTTAATGCACCGAATTGTTTTATTTTGGAAATATTACCATCTAGAAAAAAAGTCGAAGTATTTACTTATCAGCCCATCCCATCGTTAATCTTGCATCCGCCCCTAGATACATCACTCTACCTACAACCTTTGGACTTGTTTTAATTGCCAAATTTTCTTTCTAGTAAATCATCTCAATTTCTGATTAGTCTAAAAGAGTTGAATGACTTAGCAATAGTAATCGTGAGAGTTAAAATTAGTCTTTGTGGATACGACCTTGCTTGCCAAGTATTACAATAACTCCGTATACTTGCGGATAATTTAATTTGCTAAAGAAAAAGATGAACAATTTACTTTGTTTGTGCATATTCTCTCTTCTCCATCTAGTTTATAACAATTAGAAATTAAATGGAAAAAAAAAATCAAGCAAGAGGCTAAATTCACCTTGATTACAATTTAAGTTTGTTATTCATGGATTGTTTGGTTATTACATATGTTTGGCATTGTTTGAGAACTTTTAGATAAAGAATTGTGGAATAGTTAAAAGAATTAGCTAAAAACGCGTTTAATTAGACGCATATTTAGGTTAGTTTTGTTTGACAGACCTGAAGTAGGTCAACGCCATTAATATAGTTTATGCTCTACAGAAATATTTGGGGCATCTTAATTTGGGCTTTTGTAATGAAATGAGAATTTTGGCATTTTTGTAATTGAACATTTATAATATACTAGCAGTATTTGATTAGTATACACAGATCACTTCGATTGTTTTCTTCTTCTTTCAGTAGGTTTTGATTCATAAAAGAAAAAATCATTGTTAGATCGTATTCGTACCACATTCCACTTCTTTCGAAAAAATAAAATCCACTCTTGCTTTATACTACTAATCTGTCCAGTCTCTCCATTTATACCAATTCACACTATCAACCAAAAAAAAACCAAGGCCACAATAATACAATAAGAACATGCACATCCAAAATTTTCTGTCTGTAGTTAAAAATAATTGCGTCCTTGCAAAAGAAAACAAAATGGTTCTTCTCGATCCAATTTTGCAACGTTGGGGGCAATCAATATCATTTCCCTTATATAACATAGCACAACTAAGTTAGGAAGACTTTTTTTCCAACCTATAAATCGAAGATTTGAGTTTTGTGTGCGTATATATGACACTAAAAAAAAGGGATCATATCACCTCTCCGAACTAAACAAATAAACAAATATAATATTCATCTAAAAACATAAACAAATAAATAAAATCACGAGTTGACTGTAATTGGTTTAACACTTTGGGCCTTATTTAAGTTTTCTGCTAATTGGCATTAATATCTTTAGCCCATGCAACTGTAGGAAGCTGCCAGCAAGAGTTTCTTAATGTTCATTGAATCCTGTAGCTATACTTTTCCCCCATTCTTTCAGTTGTTCAAATAGTGTGTGTGCTTAAAATAGTGAATTATTAAAAAAAAAAGGATAAATAATGAAATAAATATAGAGAATTAATCAAATATAGACACCCCTGAAAAGAAAAGTGCAATTATAGTCATTTTTTTAAAAACGATTAAATATGGCCACGCATACACGACTTGCATACACGATCAGCATAACTACAATGTATATTGGTCGTGTATGCTAATATGGTCGTGTATGCTTGTCGTGTTTGCAGGTCGTGTATATTGATATAGTCGTGTATGTTAGTCGCGTGTGTATTGTTGTTTATATTGCTATGGTCGTATATGCTAGTCGTGTATGCATAGTCAGCATATACGACCAGTTTAGGTCGTGTATGCTGCTCGTGTATACTAATCGTGTATGCATGGTCATATTTGATCGTTTTTAAAAACAATAACTATATTTGCACTTTTCTTTTCAAGAGTAACTATATTTGCAGTTCTCCAATAAATATAAGAGTGAATTGTTTAAAAAAAGGCACGCATGCCGAGTGCCGGCGATGTAAGTGAGATTGGTCTCTGTTAGCCGTTAAAAGCATGTGATGAGAAAATGCTAACTCGTACTCCCTCCGTCCCCCATTAGTATGGTGCGGGGGCCGTGCACAAGTTTTAAGAAAAAATAGATAAATATGTGGTAGGGATAGTTTAAGTGGAGGAAGGGGCCCACTTATGATGTGTTGTTAATTTTTTAGTGGATGAAAAAACTTTATTGAAGTAAATATATTGAACTTTTAAAGGTAAAAAGGTAAAAGACATGTCTTAAAATGGAAACACCATACTAATCAGGAACGGCTAAAAAAGAAAAGTAATCATACTAACTTGGGACGAAGGGAGTATTTGGCCACTCTATACGACTAACAATAATATTATTATATTCCAACTTGTACGTTTAAATTAATTTGAGCATAAATCTTGTCAGCAGCAGCCCATTCTCACAATCTTTTAAATTTCTTCACTGTATAAGGCTGTGGGTAGCGGCACGCTCGCTGCCCCAGCGAGCGCATTAGCCGAGCTCGCTAATCACTGTCGAGCGTCGAGTTCGCGCGCTCAAGTTCGATATAGCGAGCCTGCGCTCACCCACGCCTGATGCCACGTGGTAACCGCTGGTTGGTTGCCGGCATAGCCGTTGCGATCGCCAACGGTCACCATTCATTTTTTTTTTCTTTTTTAATTCTAATTTAAACACTATATATATTCAATCCCCACCCACAAATCACACACTACACTCTCTATTCTCTCTTCTCAACACTTTTTTCTCTCAAATTTGCTCCCAAAACCGGCGGTCACCTTCTCCACCAAGCCCTCCGGCGATCACCTTCTTCTAAAAAAAAATGGATCCAAATGCCAATTTCAACTCCAATTGGCCATTCTCCGAAAATTCGCCGAGCCCCAACCCCTCACGTCCATCCCCTCGACAAAATTTATTTTCTCAAATACCCTAACAAGATTTATTCTCGTCACCTTCGGCTCCGGCTTTCGCTCCACAATTTCCCACGGCGGGAGCCTAGGTTCCTCATTTTCCGGCGGGTGTCTTTGTACCGTTTCAAGGCTTCGGAGCTTGCAATGCCGTCAATGCCGCCCCCTCAATGCCGCCAATGAGCACCGGCTACCCCACGCACCCCGCGCCGTCGCCCGAAGACTTCAACTCGGCGGTGAATTTGGACGCCGACGGTGACGAGGTCCAAGTCACGTCGCCGACAAAGAGGAAAGGGGAAGAAGGCGGAGGCCTCCAGTAGTGGTCGTCGTGGTCGTCGTGGTGGCCGTCGTGGAGGCGGTAGGGCGGCTGCGGTGGAGTTGGTGGATTCGTCTTCCGAAGGCGAGGACGGGCCGACAGGATACACCAAGACCGAGACCGAGATCTTGGCTTGATGTTGGGTCGACATCTCCCACGACCCCATCGTCGGCAACGGCCAACGGTTGGATTCGTATTGGCACCGTATTTTGCAGCGTTACCGCGAGCTCCGTCCTAAAAACACATCGAGGAGGAACCCGCAAAAGCTCCGCAACCATTGGGATCGAGTGAAGCTCATCTTAATGGAATTCCAACAAGTTTACAAGGAGTGCGAGCAATCGAGTCGAAGTGGTGAGAGCAATGAGGACATTTTGTTCAACGCTCTCAATTCATGGCAAGAGGCGAAGAAAGCTGCTTTCAAGCACTTGCCAACGTGGCGAGTAGTCAAAGATACGCCGAAGTTCGTCATGGTCTACTCCGCAAAATACCATGTGGCAAAGAGAACGAAGACGAGCGAAGATGGGAGCTATACCACTTCGGCGTAAGATTCGGCGGTAGGGAGCAATCCGAGCGGGAGCACACCGTGGTCCTCCACTTCACTTTCCAGCAGCGAATTTAGGTCCTAGCACTCTAGTCGGATGGAACGGCCGATGGGTAGAGACAAGGCAAAGGCGGCGGCAAGAGGGAAGGGGAAGGCCGGATCGAGCTCGGGTAGCGGTTCGACATCTGGTGGTATACGAGAGGAATTTGTTCAAGCGGCCACGAGAATGTCGCAGCAAATGGAAGAATTTACGAGGCAACAAAACTATCATATCATCACGAGAAGCATCGTCGGTATGGCACCGGCCCAAAAGGAGTTCCACGATCGATGGGTCAGGGATCTTAAAATAAAATATGGGTGGCCCATTGATGATGAGTAGTTTTTTTTATTTTAAGCTCTTGTTTAATGTAGTATTTTAATTTTATTAATGTAGTTTAATGTCATATTCTAATTTTAAGTGGAATGAAATAATTTTTTTTTTAATTTCATTTTATTCGAATAAAAAAAACAAAAAAAAAGATAAAATGGCGAGCTTGGCGAGCTCGCCACTGCACTTCATTTGGTGCGGGCACCATGGGCCCACCAAAAAGGCAAGCAAGCGAGCTTGCCAAGCTTGCCGCTGTTAAAGGCCTAACAACAAACAATCGTTATCGATTTGAATGACCAATCAATCCATTTCATCAAAGTCTCCTCCTTCTACCATCCAGAAACCGCATACAACAAACATTTGATTTACTAAACTACCTAAAACCCTTTATAAAATTTTACTAGTAATAAATAAAACAGGCAGCTAGTCCTAATCTTAAACAAGAGTCAACTGGGTGGCAATAATCCTTTCGCTCCACCACCGCCATTTACACTTGCCATTACTCAAATCTGTCCAATAATATTTGGTCCAATCCCAACTTCCATTTCAAGAAACAATGGCAAGGCTTCTGCCACTACTTGTTGCCACAATCCAAACGCAAGTGATCTAACGGCTCTGCTCGATTGGAAGAACCGAATAACCAACCGATGATCCACTCGGAATCATGGCCTCATGGAATGATTCCTCCAATTACTGCAACTGGACAGGGATAACATGCGACCCTTTAGGAACAACAAGAGTTCAAATCCTAAACCTCAGATCACAAAAGCTGGTGGGCTCCTTGCCTCCTTCTTTAGGAAACCTTACTTTCCTCACAGCCTTAGAACTAAAAAACAACACCTTCAAAGGCCCAATACCTCCACATATAGGCCTTGGATTCTATCCAATCTCAAAAATCTCAATTTGACAAATAATATATATGTTGTTCGGTTCCATTCCTTCTACTCTCAGCAACTGCACCAAACTAACTCTTCTTCTCTTGGAATACAATCAGCTTTCCGGACACATCCCAACCCACTTCTCGTCTCTGTCCGAATTGCAACTCTTTAGTGTCAAAGCCAACAATCTCACTGGGACCTTTCCTGACGATTCTCCCGCCTCTCACTCTCTGCCAACACATTCCACAGCAGCATCCCTCCACAAATCGGCCGACTCTCCGGGTTGATACTGTTGCAACTGTCTCAGAACCACTTCTCCGGTGAGTTGCCATCTTCCATTTATAACCTCTCACCATTGAATACTTTTTCTATTGCATCGAACCAGTTTCAAGGGAGAATCCAACAAGATATAGGCTTCATGTTTCCAAACCTCCAAACATTGCAATGTTGAACAATTTCACAAGAGAAATACCTGTTTCATTACCCAATGTTTCGAGTCTTGGATTGCTTGATTTGGCTAGAAATAGTCTGACAGGAACGGTGCCTCTAATTCTTGGAAGGCTGCCATTGCTATACTGGATTAACTTGGAACACAATCTTCTTGGAAACAGACAAGCAGGTGATATGAACTTTCTTTCTTCCTTGACAAATTGCACTCAACTTCAAGCTCTGGGGCTACTCTCTAATTCGTTTGGTGGAGAAATACCTCTCGCGGTAGCGAACCTTTCAACCAAGCTAGAAGCGCTTACACTCGGAGAGAATCATCTGTATGGAAATATTCCTTTTGCTATAGGAAATTTGGAGAGCTTGACGGCGCTTGGCTTTGAATTGAATGAGTTTATAGGTACCATACCTGATGACATTGGTAAGCTTCAAAAGCTGTGTATTGGATTTCCATGGCAATGGATTCACATGAATGATTCCGATTTCTTTTGGTTATTTGACATCGTTGAATGAGCTCTCTCTCAACAACAACAAGCTGCAGGGGATCATTCCTCCATAGCTCGGAAACTGCACAAGTTTGCTCAAGCTCAACATTTCAAGCAATAATCTGACAGGAAGCATGCCTAAACAAGTCATGAGCCTCTCTTCTCTTTCAGTTTTTTTAGGCCTCGCGCACAACTCCTTGTTGGGGCCAATGCCAGATGAATTCAGCAGATTGACAAATCTGAAGGAGTTGAATGTTTCTGGAAACAAATTATCTGGTGCAATACCGAGCAGCCTTAGTAGTTGCATCAGTATAGAGTGTTAGGAATCGGGGACTTGCTCGTATATATAACAATGAACAATGCTTCTTTATTGATAAACTTGAACATGAACATAACTTATAAGTATTACAATGAAAACTGAAAAACAAAGATTTAGAATGAACCGAAGATTGTGTGAAGTTAGACTTCTGCCCGCAAGACGGGAATACGCTCCGGTAGTGCTCACGGTAAGGCGGCTCGTCCCCAAAGGTTAAAACAATCTTAACATCTCGGCAGTAACAGCACCGCAAACTAGACCGAGCACCGGCGAACTGGAACTGGAACGAAGACTAAACGTTCCATAAACGCTACCATCATGACCGGCGGTTTCTGGACGTCAAGAGGTGCCGGATGTGAAGAGCCTTGGCTATTACAGATCCTTGGGCCGATGGGCTTCACACGCTGGGCTTTCGGATTAGGCTCAACAAATAAATGAATTGGGCTTGAGGAGTTGGTCCAAAAAGATAAGGCCCAAACACCAACCCAAAGCACCAATTACCAAGATCCAAGTCTCAATCCCAGTCCCCGGCCCGAGCCCGAGCCCGCCTGTCCGGACGGACAGGTGGTGGCGGCGGCGGCGCGCGAGGGCACCCATACACATCCATACACACCAACCCAATAAGTTATTAAGCCCATACAGACATAGCTTTAAATACTAGTCAAATCATCCACATATAACCGATGTGGGACAACTAACATTTATTATAATTTAATAACATGTTAGTTACTACTTCAACATTCAACCTTTAGCATACAATATCTCACTCACAGGTAATCGGTTTAGAGATATTAAATATACCACGTTCATTTACTCACGACGTAGACTAACATCCAATAAATATTTTAATTAAATAATAAATATTTAATTAACAATATTTATCCACAATTAATGGTTAACTATAAACCATTTCCAACAATCCCCCACATGACTGAGAATATCAATGCAAAATGAATGCAAATGCAAAGTTCAGTCCTCAAGAGACATGGCTAGGTGGGCTTATAGCCTTGAACCTATCCATAGTCAACATCATCGAGTATACCGGTGGCATAGTGGTTATGAATACCTTGAACTAGTCCTCCATGGTGTATACCGAACAATAATATTGACACAATATCATCTCAATTTCGTCCGTTCTAACGTTTTGTGTCCTTTTCGGCCTTGGACACCCATTTGGATTCATAAGTGTATCAATTGAAGCGGCCCTCACTTCACACTTATATAGGTGATTTTTATTCCCAAGTATCCTACTATACTTGACCTCTTCGAGGTATCCAAGAATCATTAAAAGTCATAAGACTTAACCTCACCATGTGTAGGTAAACAAACACTCACTGTTCTAAGAGAATAGGTATGTTTGAGTATTTAACACACAGATTCTTATAACTTCGTTGTCCCATTGAACCAAGCTCTTGGGATCCTCAATCTACAAGGTTGAGTTTCCGCTATAATCATCCTTAAGATGTGGATTTAACACCCATTCCCTCTAATAGTTTATACATTTTGATCTCGATAAATGGTCTTAGTCAGCGGATCCGCTAGATTATCTATTGACCTCACATAGTCAATTGAGATAACCCCACTCAAGATCAAATACCTTACGGTGTTATGTCGTCGACGAATATGTCGAGACTTACTGTTATAAAACATATTCTGTGCCCGTCCAATAGCAAATTGGCTATCACAGTGTATCAACACAGACGACACAGGTCTCGTCCAACATGGAATATCCTTGAGGAAATTTTTAAGCCATTCAGCTTCTTCACCATCTTTATCTAAAGCTATGAATTCAGATTCCATGGTAGACCTTGCAATACAAGTCTGTTTCTTAGACTTCCAAGATACTACACCACCCTCAATAGAGAACACGTATCCACTCGTAGAAAATGAGTCTTTGGAGTCAGATATCCAATTAGCATTACTATACCCTTCAAGTACAGCAGGCTCTCTTGAATAATGAATCGCAAAATTCTGAGTATATTTTAAATAACCCAGTACGCGCTCTAGGGCTCTCCAATGTTCTTTACTTGGATTAGCAGTATAGCTACTCAACTTGTGAACTGAGCATCCTATGTCAGGTCGGGTACAGTTTGACAAATACATCAAACTCTCAATGATCTTAGCATATTCATCTTGATCCAAAGGTTCCCCCTTATGCTCACTTAGATGAACATTCAATTCTCAAAGAGTCTTAGCAATGGGTTTATCAAAAGCATTGAATCTCCTCGACACTTTCTCAACATAGTGAGATTGCGACAAAGCAATTCCGTTGGGCGTTCTTAAAATCTTAATTCCAATAATAATGTCAGCCAAACCCATATATTTCATGCTAAAATTCATACTTAGCATCCTCTTCATTTCACCAATCACATGAGAGTTATTACCCATGATCAACATGTCATCTACATAAAGACAAATGATAACATAATCGTCACCCATTTTCTTAATATAGACACATTTGTCACTCTCGTTGATCATGAAACTATTTGACAACATCACTTCGTCAAACTTCAAGTGCTATCGCAGAGGCGCTTGTTTCAATCCATATAAAGACCGTTGTAGTTTACATACCATGTGCTCTTTTTCAGGTACTACAAACCCTTCCGGTTGCTTCGTATAGATTTCATCATCTAACTCCCCATACAAGAATGCAGTCTTAACATCCATTTGATGAATCTCAAGATTGCGCAAAGCAGCAATAGCTAGAATCACCCTAATAGAAGTAAGTCTCGTCACGGGCGAGTAGGTATCAAATAAATCATAACCAGCTTTTTGTCTAAAGCCTTGAACTACAAGTCGGACCTTATATTTATCAATAGTACCGTCAGACTTGTACTTCTTCTTTAGGATCCACTTGCATCCTAAAGCCTTACAGTCTGGTGGTAGTTCAACTAACACCCAAGTGTGATTAAGCATAATAGACTCAATCTCGATGTCTATTGCTTCTTTCCACAAAGCTGCATCCGGACCAGATAAGGCTTCTTTTACAGATACCGGTTCACCGTTTAGCATTAAAATGACATAGTCTGGTCCATAAATCTTTACTTTCCGTACTCTAGTACGGCTCATTCACAGGCATAGACCTAGGTCGCTTTCTATTCGGCTGTCCATAGAACACCGGATTAGAACTAGATGCAATATTTCCATCTATGGGTTTAGAACTCATAGGCTCATCTACAAGTTTAGAACTTGTTGCTTTTTCCTCAACTCTCTTGCTAGAGTTAGGATCAACACTATCCTTATTAGGATAGATGTTCTCAAAGAATACAACATTCGTTGATTCTATCGTTGTATCCACATGAATATCGGGTATATCCGATTTATGTACAACAAACCGATACGCTTTGCTGTTCAGTGTATAACCAATAAAGATACAATCTACCATTTTAGGTCTAATTGTAACTTGTTTTGATAAAGGCACTTCAACCTTAGCTAAACATCCCCACACTTTGAGGTATTTATACAAAGGTTTCCTTCCTTTCCAAAGCTCATAGGGAGTCATGTCCTTCCCTTTGAGTGGAATCTTGTTCAAGATGTAGTTAACTATCAAGATAACTTCCCTCCATATGTTCTAGGTAATCCTGAACTAATCAACAAGGCGTTCATCATCTCTTTAAGAGTACAATTCTTACGTTCAGCAACGTCATTTGATTGTGGTGAATAAAGAGCAGTCGTTTGATGGATTATACCACTTTCGTTGCATAATTCAGCAAACAGAGCAACATACTCTCCACCTCTATCACTTCGAACCATTTTGATTCGGCAACCAAGTTGATTTTCAGCTTTATTCTTGAAGTTTTTAAAGGCTTCAATAGCCTCATCTTTACTTCTTAACAAGTAAAGGTAGCAATACCTTGTGCAATCATCAATAAAAGTAATAAAATACCTTTTACCACCTCTAATTTGCACAAACTTTAAGTCACAAGCATCGGTGTGAATTAGTTCTAGAGGTTTTGTGCTTCGTTTAACCGACTTAAACGGTAACTTAGCCATTTTTAGCGCTGAGAATTCGGTAAACCGTACCTATAATTTCGGTTTACCGAAACCAATAACTTCAAATACCGGAAACTGTTTACCGACCGACGCATACTTCCGGTTAACCGTTTACCGAGTCGATTAATATCTCAGTTTACCGAATTAACCGGTAATTACCGAAGAAGAGAAAAATAGGAAATTTATCCTATTTCTTTCATCTTACCCCTGTTTTGTTTGATTTTATCGAACACCAAACACAAAATATTACAATATGCTCTATTGATTTAAAATAATACAACTATGAAACATGAAACATGCACCAAACAGCCAAGCCAACAAGAGAGTAGAACATGCACAACCAAAATATTCATGACGAATTACAGACCTGCTTTAGATGTCCACTGTCCACAATCCACATATTCACTTAGAAAATATCCAAAAGACTAGCTTACTGCTTACAGAACTGCAATATCTAAAGTCCAAAGATGCAAATTCACTTACTAATTTCCAAACTCCAAAAACAAGCAGTCAAGCACAACCAAAATATTCAAATGAAACATAAATTAAAGTTCAAACTTCGAAGGCCAAAGAAAACATAGATATTTCACACAACATTGTCGGAGTCACTCGTGCCAACACTATATGCCGTGCTACCACTCACAGTGCCCGAGGGGCCTCCAAGTCCAAGCTCTCCACCAAGTCAAAGAGTGGCTACCACTGTAATTAATAAGTAACAAAACACGAGTAAATAGTTAGTTAACAACTTAGCGTAATATATTGATAATTGAGATAGAAAGGCAATTATTATTATTAACATACCTGATTCAAATTCTTTTTCTAATTTGGTTTGAGGGACATCTTCTTCATCCCTAAGAAAAAGGTCAGCCGAAGAAGATCTCAACCAATCTTCAGCGCAAATGAGGGCTTCAACCATATTGGGAGTCAAAGAACTTCTAAATGAGAAGAGAACGCGACCTCCCGTGCTAAAGGCTGATTCCGATGCAACGCTAGATATGGGGATAGCTAAGATATCTCTAGCCATCTCGCTTAACAAGGGAAAACGAGGCCCATTCTTCATCCACCAATTAAGGATATCCCACTGATCAGTTTCTTCTTGAATTTGAATCTCTTCTTCTGTCATCACATACTGCTTTTCAGTGAAGTAGAGAGCGATTTCTGAGTTATCTGCAGCTTCAGATTCTGTATCAGCATCTCCTGAAAACGTACATAAAGAGCTAGCAGCTCTACCTCGACGATCTCGTCGCCCCATAGTAGCATGGCTTGAGGATGCAGCGGGTCTTGGTGCAGAAATGGAGTCATTTCTTTCTTATACAACTCAAACAACTCATGCATTGAGTTGTTCACCTCTTGCACCAATTCGGTCGCCCTCTTTGTGCTATACACTGACTTCAAACATTTCTCAATATGTTTCATCTTCTGTCTCGGATCCAACGCAGCAGCAATATAGAGAATCTTGTTCATCTTTGGATTCAACTCATTTGTCTCCAACCAATACTTCCCAAGCTTTATTTTCATCTTCATTGCCATCGTGTTGACATCTTCATCTTCATCCATCTCCAAGTCTGAGATAAGCTCAAAAATACCACACATCTGCATAAAAAATTGATGCGACGTGACATACGTGGTGTCGGAGACTAGAACAGCCAGATCAAAGAATTTTCCCAAATAATCCATCATCCTCTTAACTTGCACCCAATCTTGTTCTTCAGGGACACCAAGAGGCTTGTCTTTGTAATTTTTTTGATTCAATTCTTTTACATAGTTAGCGTGCATCCCACTGAAAAATTTGAAGGCAGCCACATACGAAATGGCAGATTCTAGCATTAGATATGTTGAGTTCCAATGTGTTAGCATATAACAAAGATTTGGAGCAATCACTGTGGATGGCAGTTGCAATGTTCTTGAATTCTTCAGTTCTAAGTGGCGAGCCTCCTATCCATTTCACTGCTTCTCTAACCCATCTCACGGACAAGCCGATCTCTTTTAAACCGTCATGGACAATCAGATTCAAAATGTGAGCAACGCAGCGCACATGAAGATATTTCCCATCAGCTACACTGGTATTCCACCCCTCGAGGATTGGCTTCATGTACTTAATGCATCCATCGTTTGCTGATGCGTTATCCATCGTACAACATAAGACTCTTTTCAGTCCCCACTCCTCCAATTAAGATATGACTGAAGCACCCAAATCAGTTCCTTTGTGATTGCAAATCTTGCGAAAATTGATTATTTTCTTATGTAAGTTCCACTCCTTGTAGATGAAGTGAGTTGTAACACAAATAAAATTTGTGTTATTGCACGCAGTCCAACAATCAGTAGTTATCGACACTCTTCCCATGCCTTTTTGTTTGAAAGAAAGACTTCATGACGATCTTTTTCTTCATAAATAGCTTTACATAATCAGCTCGTATGGTGTGTCTGCCAGGAATCCTAAACTGAGGTTGAAGTTTTTCTACAAACTTCTTAAATCCTTCTCGCTCGACAAACTGGAATGGAAGCTCATCTAGGATGATCATTTCAACCAATGCAATCCTACAAGTAGTTTGATCGAATTTCCAAACTGACAATGTCCCTACTGCTGATCCATCGCCATTTTCTTGAAAGCTAAGCACTCCTTGACCACCATTTTTCTTTTTTGCTTCTCTCTTCAAACATACCCTGGCATGACTTGTCATGCCCGAAGTCCCATTAAGAGCAGGATCAGCTGCAATAAAGGTTCCACAGATCTTGCATTTTGCTTTTTTCTTTTCCTGCCCGTATTCATCTAGTACAGTTATAGTAGAGTGGAAGTATTTCCAACATTGTGAAGTCTTTGCCCTTTCTCCTGCTTCAGCTATATCATTCGACGTATTCGTGTCTTTTTTTCGTTTTCTTGGATTTAAGGGTGGTTTTCCTCCCGTTGTTGCTGCTGCTGCTGCATGCTCAGACCCCGCTCCTACCTCTTTGTCGTGTACAACTACATCCACAAGCTTATTGCTAGCTTGTTCTGGCGTTTGAGACTGAATATTTTCTTCTTCCATCTAAAAATAGTATACAGAAATCAATTGGTGAATAAATCTTCTGTCCAAATAGTAAATACTCAAATAATAAATTTTCTGTCCAGGACTCCAGATACTAAAATACATAAGAGATGTAATTTCTTGTTGGCTGAAAATTAATCTCAAATCTAAATGTACAAAACAAGCTAAACAAAATAAAATACATCAACGTTCATCTCTTGGGTAAATTAAGACCTCAAATGGTGAAAGAATCCTTGCAGTAGAAGCTAATTTAGCACCAAGATTTCCAAAGCCCATTCAAATCTTTAAAAAAAAATTAGAAACCCACATCACTACACAGCCTACAGCCTCGCTGAGAATTCGGGAAAGAAAAAGTGGAAAGAAATCAATACACCCACATCACTACACCCATATCATAACATTGCGAAATAAAATTCATATATCTCAGCGCTACTAGTAATAATTATAAGAAAAAGTGGAAAGAAATTAAATTTAACATGAAAAGAAAGGGGAAAGAAATTTAAATACAACAACATGACTAACCTAAAGGCAAAAGAGGTGGAGCCTGGAACGTATGCGACTCTAGCGGAGACGGGGCAGAGGGCCAGAGGTGGAGCGGTGGCGGTGGCGGTGGCGGACCTGGCGGTGATGATGACGAGTGACGGCGCCGCTTTGGACTAGGGTTGATGGGTTTGAGTTTGAGAGTGAATGTGGATTGTTTGTCCCGCATAGAATAGTTTTGTTACTGGTATTATATTATTTAATTTATTTATCTCTTTATTATTATATAAATTCAATTTCTTATATTGAATTTAATCGGTAAATCAGTTAACCTACCGATAAACGGTAATTTACCGTTACCGACTATTTTCCTGGCACACTAACCGATTACTGCCCGTAACCGCAACAAATCGGTAACCGATTAACTGATTTACCGAATAAACCGACGGGTTCGACAAAAAACTGATTACCGTTACTCGAATTCTCAGCGCTAGCCATTTTAGCTTCAACACAGACTTCACACTTGTCTTGTGTCTTAGATAAATTAATATTTAATAAGTCCATGTTAGCAAGTCTTTTTATAGCATTTAGATTTACGTGACCAAGTCTACAATGCCATAAATCAGAACGCTCAAGCAAGTAAGCAGAAGTAGTAGCTTTATTATCATTAGCAACTGCCTTTGAAGGCTTACAAGTACGAACGCTAAGCTTGAACATATCATCGACAATATGACCTTGTCCGATGTTTTTGCCAAACTTGTGTATGATTACAAAATCACTACGAATGTCTATCTCAAACTTAGCTCTAACTAGTTTGACGTCAGACACTAAGTTCTTGCAAATTGTCGGAGCATGCAGCACATCCTTCAAAGTTATAGCCACGCCAGAGATTAGTTGAATCACAACAGTTCCAACTCCAAGAACCGGAGAGGTACGGTCACTCGCCTCGGTGATGAAGCGGTCCTTGACCTCCTTGTAAGTATAAAACAAGTCCCACTTCACACAGATGTGAACAGTCGCACCTGTGTCAAGAAACCAAATAACAGGGTTAGGGTCCACATGATTTACCTCGGTGATCATGGCAACAATGTCATCTTTGTCCCAAGAGTCGAAATCCTTCTCGACATGGTTGATCTTGCCCTTTCCCTTCTTCTTCGGCAGACGACAGTTCTTTGCCATATGTCCGGGCTTATCACAGTTGTAGCATGTTTCAGAGAACTTGGTTGGAGGTGCCACTTCTTTCCCTTTGCCTTTGGCAGGACAAGGACTCTTCTTAGAAGGTCTGCCCCTACCATCGGTCAGATTAGCCTTAGCCTCCATTGGAGCCTTGGCCTTCAAATCTTGATCACGGACTTGAGCTTCAGTTTGAAACTTAGCCACCAACGTCTCAAGAGACATTTCCTTTCGCTTATGCTTAAGGTATCCCTTGAACTCTTTCCAACTTGGCGGCAACTTGTCAACCAAGAGCGCCACAGTATACGCCTCGGGCAGAGACATCCCCTCGGAATGGACATCGTGTATAAGAGTTTGGAACTCTTGTACTTGAGGCATCATAGGACGACTGTCCACCATTCAGAATTCGGTGAGCCTCGTCACTACGAACTTCTTCGTGTTAGCAGGATTAACACGGTATTTCAACTCAAGAGCATCCCAAATTTCTTTGGCAGTCTCCTTGACGTTGAACACATTGAACAGGCCATCATCAAGCCCGTTCATCAACATATTTCGACACAGATAGTCGGAATGCACACAAGTATCGTAGTCAATACGAACTTGCACATTCTCCTCATCCTCAGCTGGGAGAGGAGGTCTTTCATTACGCAGGAAGCTAGCAAACCCCATTGTGGTGATGTAGAACATCATCTTTTGGAACCATCTTTTGAAGTCAGTGCCCGAGAAAACGGGAGGTTTCTCGGCAATCGGCATGAGCCGAGCAGCAGGTTGAACATGAGCCATGGTTGAGCTCGAGGAGCCAATCGTTCCAGAATTGGTTGATGGATTAGTGGTAGTGCCGGTGCCCGAATTGGTAGACATCTTTTCAGCAGAGTTTCTGGTTGAACTTCAGTTTTGAGGAAGCACACGGACAAGTAACTTTCGTTATTCTCGTCTTGGGATTGTTAGGAATCGGGTACTTTCTCGTGCATATAACAATGAACAATGCTTCTTTATTGATAAACTTGAACACGAACATAACTTATAAGTATTACAATGAAAACTGAAGAACAAAGATTTAGAATGAACCGAAGATCATCCAAAGTTAGACTTCTGCCTGCAAGACGAGAATACGCTCCGGTAGTGCTCACGGTAAGGTAGCTTGTCTCCAAAGGTTGAAAACTATCTTAACGTCTCGGCTGTAGCAGCACTGCAAACTAGATCGAACACCGACGAACTGGAACTGGAACGAAGACTGAACTCGAATGATATGCTATGCTATGCTATACTATGCTTTGAGAGAAGAGATGATCGCTTTCGATTGAGTGAAGAATGCAATGGGAGACTCTCCTTATATAGCAGCTCTCGAACATGTGGAGGGGCTCGTCCCATAAACACTGCCATGATGACCAGCGGTTTTTGGACGTCAAGAGGTGCCGGATGTGAAGAGCCGTTATAGAGCCTTGAACCGATGGGCTTCACGCGTTGGGCTTCCGGATTGGGCTCAACAAATAAATGAATTGGGCTTGAGGAGTTGGTCCTAAAAGATAAGGCCCAAACACCAACTCAAAGCACCAATTACCAAGATCCAAGTCCCAATCCCAGTCCCCGGCCCAAACCCGAGCCCGATCGTCCGGACGGACGGGCGGCGGCGCGCGAGGGCACCCATACACATCCATACACACCAACCCAACAAGTTATTAAGCCCATACAGACATAGCCTTAAATGCTAGTCAAATTATCCACATATAACCGATGTGGGACAACTAACATTTATAATAATTTAATAACATGTTAGTTACTACTTCAACATCCAACCTTTAGCATACAATATCCCATTCACCGAAAATCGGTTTAGAGATATTAAATATACCACGTCCATCTACTCACGACATAGATTAACATCCAATAAATATTTTAATTAAATAATAATATTTAATTAACAATATTTATCCACAATTAATGCTTAATTATAAACCATTTCCAACATGGAGTTCTTGATCATGGGAGGGAATCACTTTGACGGAACAATCCCAGTGTCTTTGGTAGCGTTGAGAGAGTTAGAAGAGATTGATTTCTCCCATAATAACTTATCAGGCAAAATACCACAATTTCTTGGAAAGCTTCCATTAGTCAGAATGCTTGATCTTTCATACAACAACCTTGAAGGAGAGGTGTCGAGTGAGGGAGTTTTCTCAAATGCTACCGTGGTTTCTGTGGCTGGAAATAAACAGCTATGTGGAGGAGCTCCAAGCTTAAATCTCTCGCCTTGCTCAATACCTGCTAGAAAATCAAACAATAATCTTAAACTGAGATGGATTATCCCTCTCATTGTTTCTATAATACTCTCCATTGTCCTAATATGCTCTTTTAGCCTTTGGTACATATCGAGGAAGCCGAAAAAGCAGACGAATACTGATGCATCTTCACCGAAGGATTCACATTTGGTTGTCTCGTACCATGAGCTACACAAAGCAACCAATGGTTTTTCTGCATAGAATTTGATTGGTTCGGGTAGCTTTGGTTCGGTCTACAGAGGAATTATTGGTGAAAAGAGTGTAGCAGTGGCGGTCAAGGTATTGAAACTTGAACAGAAAAGAGCAAAACAAGAGTTTCTTAGACGAATACGCTGTTCTGAGAAGTACGAGGCACGAAAACCTTCTGAAGATCGTCACTGTCTGTTCGGGTTTTGATCCTTAAGGCCGAGACTTCAAGAGTGTAGTCACGGAGTTGATGACCAACGATAGCCTAGACACGAGCATCCAAGTAGCGCGTTCCCTTCTAGGAGTCTGGACATGATGGAGAGGCTCAACACAGCCATAGATGTGGCGTCTGCAATAGATTATCTGCACAACTACAGTCACACACCGATCATTCATTGTGATTTGAAGCCGAGTAACATACTCCTTGATGAAGATCTGATGGCCCGTGTTGGAGATTTCGGATTAGCAAAAGTCATTCTGCAATCAGCGAGCAGAGCTTTGCAGAGTCATTCTATATCAGTTGAGCTGAGGGGCTCCATTGGGTACATCCCTCCAGGTATGATAATAAATTAATGATAAAAATTCATTCTTGTTGTTTCTATAACTATTATTGTATAAGTAACTAGGCATGCGCATGATTTGCAGAGTACGGTACAAGCACTCACATCTCAACTCTTGGAGATGTGTATAGCTACGGAATCCTGGTGCTGGAGATGTTTACGGGCAAAAGACCAACATACGACATGTTCAACGGCGGCCTGAGCATTCATACATATATAGCCATGGCCTTGTCGTCGGAAGGTGCCGCAGGAGTTGTCAACCCATCCTTAATGTTGGCAGAGAGAGAAACACATGAAGGAGGAGGAGCTGAGTCGCAGCAGTTTCATTGTGGAGAAATGGAGTGTTTGGTATCAATCCTCAAAATTGGAGTTTCATGTTTGGTGACAGCACCAGTGGACCGGATGCCGATCAGCACTGTCGTGAATTAGTTGCAGGCAATTAGACTTCACATCGGTAAAAGAATAATATATGAATTTCATTACAACGCACAGTTGTAGAGATCCACCCACGGCTACGGCAGGAACAGGAACAGGAACTACTTAATTGTACAATGTTTTCCTGCCTCAATTGAATTCGAATCATGTCGTTTCTCTTTCTCTCATGAAGAAAGCAACCCAATAAACAGTACTAGTACAATTCATATATCTAGCGCGCGCACACACACATCGTCTATGAACATAGTAGAAATTTGAAGAGAGATAAATATAGATGAACAACGGCATTCATTCTATATCTTCTCATTCATCCCTAACGCTCTCTCACAATCGCACAACACTTACCTAGTATGGGAAAGTCAGTTTGCATTTCTTTAATAAACTCAGTGGACCATTTGGTCGAGCAGGTGGAGGACAAAGTTTCTGGTGGATACTAAAACTAAACTAAACTACATAAATCTTATTTTTGTAATTCAACTATAAAATATTGTTTGAATCTATATATATTATATAAAGAAACAAATCCTTAATTCTTATTTATCTCAATTCTCAAATTTTTTGAATTTAAATCAATATTTATCATATCTTATTATATTAAATTTTATATATGGTATAAGTTTTTTCTAGGAAATTACAATGAGGTATATATTTATACAATCAAATAAATCGCTACACCACCATATAGGTGGGACATGTACACCACAATATGAGACCACTACACCACCACACAGGATGAGACAACTACTCCACCATAAGGTGAGAAATAAACTATACTGCTTGCAAGCGGGATTGAACCCAAGACCTCTCATTAAGGATAGACTTGTGGTACCTCAGCCACTCAATTGAGCTAACAAAATCAAATCTTCAAATTTATTCCTAAATCTATACATCATATATTTCAAAAAAAGGAAGATATTTGGTTGGCCACATACCTCAAAAAGAACATTTTTTTTTATAAATTACTTAAATTATTATCCTTGAAAAATGGAAAATAAAAAAATAATTAACAAATAATATCTTTCTTAATTTGTCACATGTTTCATCTAATAATTTTATTGTAAATCAATATATATATATATATATATATATATATATATATATATATATATAGGAGATAGATCATAAAAGAATGCATCTTAACCTAAGAAATAAGAATAGATCTCCACCACTAATCTCATAACTTGTATGCCTGAGATCTAATCTGATCTTATCAACTAAGTACCGCCTCTTTTAATTATGTGAGGCTAAAATAGTAATTTAGTAATTTCTTTCTTTTTAATTCAATAACCTACAACCTATCAAATTTGTTTCATGCGTTATTTTTTTTATCGTGTTTCCAATATTACGTATGATTCTTAATCGGAGATTCTTTGTGATTATTTATCGTGATTCTTCGGTTGTTCATCACGATTATTTTGTTCATTTCAATGCGATTATTCTACTTCTGTAAGTGTTATTCTGGGCGAATTATCATTCAATTTTTTGTAATTAATTTTACAAATTGTGATTTGATTTTTCTTCTTCTTTTTTTATCTCGTTTGATGATTTCAATTTCTTGATTCTGGTCTACTCTTGTGTATTTTATGCCGAATTTCATAGGTAAATTTCATATTTTATCTTGTTTTTGCAGAATTTAGTTTATCTCTGGTTTTGCTTCTTAAAAGTTTCCCTCCAATTTGTGTGGTGTAATTATGCGCACTAACTATAATGATGTACTTTATATTCATGCAGACTGTTTGATGTAAGTGGTTGTGTTTAGTTTGTGATTTTGCATTGAACATGAGTTTATTTGGCCTTGAATGTTGTGTGTTTGGTGAATTTGGATTGTCACATGCTTGTTTTTCTAGTATGGCACCAAAGAATTAAAATGATGAATAATCTTTTGGAATGGACTTTATTTTCTAGATATTTGTAGATTTTTGTGTTGGAAAGTTTTATTGAATCTTATATTGGCTGGTTTATTGCAGATGAAGTTATATTTTAACTCTTGCTCGTCTTGTTGCTTGGCTGTATTAGTGTACTAAATGTCTTTATTCTTATTTGCAAGAAAAACAGATGAACAAATAGCCATATATGAACATTGATATTTCTCAACATCTTTATCAGTCTTTATCGAATTTTTTTAATAGAAATGACATTTGCGTTGGAGCCTTCTGGTTTAATTGCAATGGGGATATCATCCATGACGTGTTGCATTCGTCTTGATCCCCTATATGATGAAACATTACATTACAATTAGAGCTGTCAATTCAAGTAACTGTTGTTTTGATCGGCACAAGAATAGACATAACACGATAAGTTCAAGGACAAAGAAGAACATGATGTGAATATCAGATGCATCACAAATGACTACCTAGATACACCATAGTGATTGGTTCGATGCACCACACTACATTTTCAGCATGAACATTGTTCACATATTACCTACTTCATTCCCAAGTACAATGTACCACAAATATGAGACAGATTATTAAAGATCAATATTTGTTATTTTTACATCCAAGATCAACACATTTAAGAACAAGGTTTCATATTCCAACAAATACTTCAAGTTACATTAAGCAACTCTAAACATTCAAAATCATGTATTTGTACAGATGCACCGTACTTACTAATCAGATGCAGATGCACCACAGTGACTTATCAAATGCATCACAATCAATATACGTTCAAAAATATGCAGCGAAGATTATAATGATCTAAAAATCCACAAATATTATACACGAGACTCCTACATCCAACTGCAAAGTCATAATCCCTTAATTTGTTGGTTTTGACAATATCTTAATTCATTTTTACATAACACACCAAATTCTAGATCGTGAGTTATAATTATTCCAAATGCAGAGGATTACATCCATAACACACAAATCTAAATTGCCTTGAAATGCAGTAGACGCGAATTGGGGAAAAGGAGAAATTTTTAATTTAAGCACTACAATTGGATTTACCTCACACACAGAGAGTTTTCAAATAAGCAATGCGATAAATTCAGTTATTTACTGAAAACTAACCTCCATTCAATTATGATGTTGAAATTATTCTTCAACCAAATTTGATTTCTTCAATGTTTCTTCAGTTGCGCAAAGAAAAGTTTCAAGCCCTAGCTCGGTTTGATGCTCCAAACTACACAATAGCTTGATTTGCTTCTGTCTTTCCCATCGATTTCTTTTTTCGTGTTCTCTAACAGATTGATCTTGTAGATCTGCGTTTTGAAAGTTTCGTAAAGATGAATGAATTTGTTTTCTTACTCTTTTGCCCCTCTTAGCAATAACAACACGTTTTCTAATTTATGGGATTAAAAATTCTGAATTAAATCTTGGCCGCGATGTGAGCAAAGGTGGATGATTATTCTTATTTCTTAGTTTTAGGGATCTTTGCACTGGAACCACTCCATGCATTGTCTGGTTTAGTTACTGCATTGAATTATTTCATGTTGTGCATTGAGTTAGTGTAATGTACCCTTTGCCATGTTTGTGCATTAAAGTACTGCGTTTTGTGCATTTCTGAAGTGATATTAATGCATGGTTTCTACGTACTCATATAAGGATGAATTCCTACTAGATCCATATCCTATATATATAGGGTGTGGATCTGGTGAGAACCACTCCTTATATGGGAAATAGGAACTAATCTACACCTTCCATCACCATCATCCGACGGTCATATTAACTCACGCTCCACTACTACTTATGCAACTTCAATGAAAAAATTAACACACTAGGGATATAACAGTAAAACACAACAACATCACAATGAATACGGAAAGGAAGTTTCTCAAATATCCTCTCATCTCCGGTTCAATCGATTTCTCTCCATCTCTCTTTTCCACCACCACCACCCCCCCCCCCCCAAAATCACCGCCGACGAACACCGACATCGCCACCACCACCTACCATAAAGGTTGCCGGACACCACCATCGCCACCACCACCGTCATCGACACCACCTCTGATGCTCTATTTTCCTCATTCTTCTTCTCTTCCCCCCCTCTCTCTCTCTCTATATATATACTGTAGGCAACATATATTTTTGCTATTGTAGAAGAACCACCACCATTACCTAGAACCGCCGCCGCCGCCGTCTCCACCATCGCCATGGTCATCTTACGTTGGTGCACAATATTTATATATATTGTTGGGAAATTTATTAAAATTTTGATTGATTCCAAAACCAACTGACCCCAACCGAGTAGATGTTGCCATTTCCTATTGTTAGATTTTAGGCTCGCTGTTTGAGCATTGTTAAGATTTTATCTTTACAGGACTCCAGCTGAAGACGGCAACAAGGCTTCACTCGGATAGAACATCAGGTGTAAGAAAAATACCTGAGCGTTCAAGTTTCAGAACAACAGTTGAGCATTCAAAGGGGGAAGATGCAAAAGTCAACTAAGTATTCAAAGGGGGAAGATGCAAGAGAACATCATTTGTAAGAAAGACAACTGAGCGTTCAAGAGATAGAACATCAGTTGTAAGGAAGACAATTGAGCGTTCATCATATGAGAATTAAAAAGGGAGAAGTTGTAAGAAAACATCAGATGGAAGAAAGTCATCTGAGCGTTCGAGCCAACTGAGCGTTCAAGATTCAGAACATCAGTTGAAGGACTCGAACTGAGAAGATCGACAACTTGAAGTTCAAAGTCAACTGAGAGTTCAACTGTTCCTACTCAGACAGAAGCATTCAGATAGAACATCAGCATGTTGAAGACCAATCAGATGAAGATCAAACGACTCAACCGACTATCAAATGTTGGAGGTCAAAGGTTCAGATTTGAATTTCAAATAAGGAAGTCACGTGAAGGTTTGACTCTCTGTCATTACCTTATTTGGCCCAACACAAGGCTGTCTCAGATGGAAAGCAGAAGCACTCAGTTGCCAAATCCGGAAAGTCTGCAGAGATGAGAGACAAGCCATCGCTTTCAAAGAACAGAGATCAACGGCTCCTCCAACGGCTAGTTGATTCTCTCCGCCTATAAATAGAGGCCTTCATTCATTCACCAAGTTTTACGGGACAGACAAGTGCGAGAAGAGATATACGAGCGAAAGATCGACTTTATTCTGCGCTCAAGCAAAACTGCTGTTATCCTCTAAGAACATCACTAGTTGAGAGTTCTAGAGTGTTAGATTATGTCTTTGTGTTTTTCGATCGAACCTTGAGAACATCACTAGTTGAGAGTTCGTAGAGTGTTAGATCCTAGCTCACTTATTGTTCGAGATATTAGTTGGAAACCCACCTTTTCTCACATCCTCTCAAAAGGATTGTTAGGACCCTACTCTTCCCGGAATTGAGTAGTTAGGTTGATAAGTACCCGTAAACTTATCTGTAAGGTTGATAAGTACCCGTAAACTTATCTCAACGGTTGCAAAGCCCGCGTAAGCTTTGTGGTTTTTGTCCAGAAGAACTTGGACTGAGTTGTGTGGACTCACAACTCCCCGTGGACGTAGGAGTTATCTCCGAACCACGTAAATCCTTGTGTGTTTGTGTTTATTATTCAGTTATTTATTGCTTATTCAACTGACTAACTAACCAAGATACAAACTGCATCTTTCCATATCAACTGACTTGGTTATTGACCAACCTTGCATAAAAGCGTGAGTTATTTTATACGAGTTTTTATCCACTACATTCCGCACAGCACCACTCTTTCAACTGAGTTCTCGTACTCGGTTGTAAATCCAGCTGGGTCTTTCTACTCGGTTGTGAATTTTTCAGAGAGTTGTTTTAAATTTTCTATCTGGTGTATTTCCCCCCCCCCCCCCCATACACCAGAACTCGTATCGGGACCATCATATATATATATATATGTAACCAACAAGTAAATATGACAAATGGAGTTCAACAAAATTAAAATGATTTTGTTTGCTGAAAATACCAATTTACGTGCAACATATTTAGTTGTGTAATTTAATGCATTAATTTTCACTTATTAATGCATCATTACATATTGAACATGTCAATGTTTTTAAACACTATAACACATCCATCCAATTTTGTTGCATGAATCTTCACTTGAAAATACACAATATAATCCTTTAAAAAAAATACACAATATAATGCATAAATTTAAAGAATATAATGCATTAATATTATAATAAGTCTTTTGTGCATTTACTTTTTCATATTAATGCATCATCTAAATTGTAATACCTCAGATATTTTCTTCCGACGAGAAATAAAAAAATTTCTAATTAATTAAGGCTTTGCACGCCTAAGTTAAGGATTTTCGATTCTAAGACTAACGGTGAAATCCGTTTCTGAAAATAAATTTCAGAAGTCGGTGGAACGACTACTGTATTAGGATTTTTGCGTCCGATAAAAAAATTTTCGCTCGAAAACTCAAATCTAGAAACCGTCTGGTTTTACATTCACTCTTTTTGCGAAACGAGTAAGTTAGTAAAAATCCGTTTTTATTATTTTTCCGGACAAAATTTGGACTGTGATGTCCCGACTTTTTAACGGATTTCGGAAAATGAATTATGCTTTCCGAGTAAGAGATTTATTTTCAATCTAACGGTCGAATTAGATTTCGACGAAAACGTAATCATCTGGGGTTTTAATTTCTCGTTTTTATAACGACGTTCTAGACCCATAAACGAGATATTTTCGGCAATTAAATCACACCCAAACCGCCACCTACACCATGAGTCATTCTTTTTGTTAGATATTTAACACTCTATCAAATAGTAATAGCATTAGTCATCCTCTCTCCCTCATCTCACATTACCAACCCCCCCCCCCCCCCCCTAATTCTCTCTCATTTCTCTCTCTCAATCCTCCATTAAAGAAGTCATCTCCAAGCTTTCTCAAGCTTCACAAGTCATCCGTCTTCCGATCGATTTTAGATCCGATTCCATATTCGACAAGGTAGGAACTTCTTCTACGTATTAAACTGAATAAAAATCATTTTCCATCAAGTTGTTTTTTTCGAAAAATATAGAGGATGAAGAAGCATGATGAATTTTTGGTTAAAACATGTTATAGTATGCTTAGAATTAGGTTTTATGGATTGAAATCATAAAGAAATCATCCCTCCTAACCTATATTGTTAATACCGAAATTTTTGAGAATTTGGGAGTTTGATGTTTGATTCGATTTTCAGATAATTGATTAGTGCAATCGTGTTCTATATGATGATAGATTGATGCATGAATTAATTTAGAATTTTCTAAAAATAAAAATAGAAATGTAAGAGATGAAGAAGTGATGATTTGGTGTATAGTATATATTATGATTTGCATGAAATGATAATAAAAATGGTATGTAGTATGTTTGAGGATGACTATATAATTTATTGGAATATTTCTAAAAATAAAATGAAAATCGTAAGAGACGAAAACCCGGCAATAAGTTGAGACTCGTTAATATTTTGAGTATATGATTTACGTATTAGTAATTCTAGATAGATGATGATCGGTATTGTAAAGTTTGAACGAAATCGGAGAACGTTGGATTTCCGCTAAGAGATGAAGAATCGTCGATAAGTCGAGAATGAATAATGATTTAGGATTGTGATTTGAATATATGTTAATCTTGATAGTTAATGATCGAACTGGAAAATTTGAACGAATTCTAAAGAAGTTGGAATTTTGATAAAAGACGAAGAAACGGGTCTAAGTGTCGATAGAAAAGTCGAATAAGGAAAACCCATTTAATATTAATGATTGTTGTCATTTGACGAACGAGATTGTAGTTGACGATATTTCCATCCGAGATACGAGATGATATAAGTTATAGTTTATAAACGAGAAATTGATGATGAATGAAATAGAAATTGAAATTTGATTTGGTTTAGTAATTGGTTAGTTGAAATGGACGAGGAAATGCTCGTCGTTTGTTTAATCAAAAGATGTGAATGCCTACCCGATTAAGGGACATGCGTATTGACTGCCTTAAGATGGAAATTTCGTAAGAATAAAAGTGGAATAGCATTGATCGAACCTAGGGAATCGTGCGTCGAGTTTTATCGAGCATTAGGGTTTCACGCGGACTGTTTTGCGACCTTTCACGGAAATTGTCATACCTCCTAGCTCGCTTAACGAAATTGAGATCCGTAAATTGGAGAGTAAACTAGAGATCCATGGCTTACTTTTGGTACAGAGAACATCCCCTGTTTTGCAGGAACCTATTCTGTATGAACTCCAGAACTTCTGCTTTGTGCAGAAACTTTCTTAAAGTCTAAATTCTTAAGTTGAATCATTTTCAACTTCGTTCCATGTGAACTTTTTAGTCGTTATAAGTTATCGACATCCATTATCTACTGACCTAAGTATCGAGTAATGAGCCGAGTCAGTTTATAAATGAGAATTTATCGAGTCTCGTTTATTCAATAATCAAAAGAAAGTAGTAAAGTGCAAAGGCCTAAAAGACTAAAACCGATTTCGATTTCCTGTTTCTTTTATTGTCTCGACCGCTTGTTAAAGTTTGTTTATTTGTGATAAAAGGAGGAAGTCGGAGTTGAAGACAGGAGGAAGACAGAAGGTTAAAGTTTGTTCTGTAAACGTTTGAGGCGGGCTTTTCTATCAAAATAAAATGAGCGATGCTCGAAAGTGTTTATTTACAGCTTTGATAATTGTGTTTTCAAAGTGATAATCAGAGCATGAAATAATTGTTTTATGTAAATTCTCTTGTGCCTCTCTGAGTTAGCCCATAGAGTGCTATCCAGAGTATTGGATTCTGAGTTAGCCCACAGAGTGCTATCCAGATATTCCAACTAAACGATCAGATTCTGAGATAGCCCACAAAGTGCTATCCAGAGGGACAGATTCTGAGTTAGCCCACAGAGTGCTATCCAGACGATCGGATTCTGAGTTAACCTACAGTGTGTTATCCAGAATTAAGTGTACAGCAGTATAAGTCTTACGAATGTTTATGAAAAGATGCCTGATTAATCTATACTCTTGTGAGTTGTTTTCGGCAATGTGCCCACTAAGTGTTTTATGTACTTAGCCCTGCATGTTTGTTTTTTTAAATGTGCAAGTTGAGTGACGAAGGCGGAGAAGGTTGAGTAAAGGTCGTACTTAAGGAAGTAAAGTTTAGTTGAGTCTCGATTTCACATTTGATATGTGATCTCATTCTACGTTTTTCCGCTGCAAAATAACTCTCTTATTGATGTTAATCTTTTCGGTTTAAGTTGTTCATACTTTTAAACCTAGTCTTCTCTGATCACAACTTTGTCGAGCGATCTTTCGAGATTGACTCTCTTTGGTCTAATAAGAATCAGTTCATAAGATTTTTATCTCGGTTATAGATGTTAAATTATTTATTTATTCAGTAATTCCCCTTTCTTCCCCGCCTCTATAATCCAACCCCTAGTCACACCCCGACTTGGTCGTCCCTCGGGATTTGGGACTGTGACATAAATCTTGTTAATGCATCATAAAATTCAGTACAGAACATAGAAACAAATATGATATCTTAATTGATTGTGATATTATATGCAAATGTATATACGATATACGTAATGCAATAATTGCATACGTACAACTATATAAACTTGTTCATTTGTTCTTTACAAATTATAAAATGAGCGTAAAAACATTATTTTAGTATAAATTATAATTAGAATATATGCACCAAAAATGTATTTATTTTCCTAACTATATTTAGGGCATGAAAACTGAAAAATATAAAAGCTTGGACATTTGTGCTCCAGATTAATACACACTCATTGTCCACAGTTTTGTTAGTTAAGAGTAAAATCACAATTCACCGCAAATATAAGAAACGAGTTACACTGTTAATATTCGAAATGTCAATTATATAGTTTATGAATTATTATAATATCGTTTGTGCATTATCAAAACGAAGAAAATGCATTATCAAACATAAAACATACATGTTCCAACACCCAACATAAATCCTTTTTAATAACAAATTTTCATCCAAAAAAAAAGAAAAAACGATTGAAACTCAATCCAATTAATTAATTAAAAAAAAACATATCATATTAATATTATCATCAAGAAAATTTTCACTATACTAAAACTTGGATGCTCCAACAATTTATCTTTCGAAGAATTCTTTCGAACTCTTACACGTGAATGCGAAAAATTCTTAATGAGCAATGAGTCTTTCTCTTTAGATAGCAACTCGATAGCTAGTCCATCACACTTCTATGATTATTTTTCCTCATGAATGTGGCAAATGTTGCGTCGTACCAAATAAATGAAGAAAAAACATTTAGATACATTATCGATGCACAAATATAAATAATGTAATGCACAAACACTACAAAAGTAATTCATTAATTGTTTTATCGCATCTGATGTAGTATAAAAGTATACTATGATTATTTATTAAAACAATAGTTCTATAATAAATATATTACAAGACCAAAAAAACACAGAAACATGCAAACAAACCAAAATGCCTATAACATTGCTTACCTTTTCTGCTGCAAAAATGGAACACAATACACTTCACAATGCCTATATATTGTCATATTTATCTAACAATCATGAACTCATGATCAACGTAAGGCTTCCGGCCATTTGCTCATTCTGATTTATAAATAACATGTAAATGTTGGATAGGTCTCTCATGTTCATTACCTTGACAAACAACATGTTATTGATATATGCACTAACAACTATCATATAATGCATAAATCCATCTAAGATAATGCCTTAATTAGATTTTTTTAAAACCTACTTAAAAATATCAACTTTTATAGCAGACACATACTCATTACTAATTAACCCAATTGTTACAATCGAAAACTAGCGGGTATTAAGAAAAAATACAGACTGAGAACTAATAATCTTTGATTCAACGGAACATAGCAAATTAACGTAATATACCTACAACATACACCATCTCACAATTGGTTTGTTACTTATGTAATGCACAAACAACTACTATTATAATGCATAAAACCACTTAACATAATGCATTAATTAAATAAAAATCCAATTCTTCAAAATACCAATATTTATAGCAGACGTAATACTCAAGACCAACTCAATTATTGGTTTTAAAAATCAGCATGTGTTTTGAAAAAATAAACCCAAAAATTTAGAACTACCAACGATTAATTTGATGTAATAAAGCAAATGAAAGTAATAAACTTGCAGCATTAACCATCTCTAAGAATTTTGCTGGAACTAATTTCACAAAAACTGAAACAAAAAAAGACATTCAAATCACTGACTAAGATCGATGAACCATGTGCATATTATAAAATCAAATGAAACATGAAACATTATACGTCTTCAAAGTTTCTTCTAACTCCGAAAAATCGAGGGACTGAGTAAAATTGAGAGACCTAAAGTTCTCTTCTTCGTCCACGACAGAAAAAAAATAGCACAAATAGGATGAAAAAAAAATCTGACAGAATGGAACGAGAATGAACGAATTAGAAGCTTCGAGCGTAGGAAAATGTGTTGAATTACTACACTACCCTTAATGACCCTTATCCTAAGAAATGAAAATTAATCTCAACCACTCATCTGGTGCATCCGGACGTTAAATTTCGATTTTTTTTAAGGTTTGATTTTTCCATAAAGTTGGGTGCATCTCATGTCAACGTATGGTGCATCTAGTTTCACGTTGAGGTGCATCTCATTGTAGAGTTTAGTTCATCTACCACATTGTGGTTCATGAGATGCACCACTACGTGTACTGATATGCACGAGACAGTATAATTAGATGCACCACTAGGTGTAAGCAAATGCACTATGCTTTACGAAAATATCTTTTGATTTACCGCTTTTTCTTTGGTCAAGATTCGAGCGAGGGGAGCCGAAAGCCTCAGAGCGAGCCGAAAAATCCAAATTGTTGCCCGACGATTATCCTTATATTAGTAATCGGAGCGAAGGCAGAGCCGAGATAAAAAAACTGAAAAATTAAAAATTAAAAAAATAAATCAGACATGCACCACAATGTGTAACCAGATGCACCACCCAGTATATCTAGATGCACCATACTGTGTATCTAGATACACCGTGTTTTAAGAAAAAATAGTCCAGAACAAAAAAAATAAAAATAAAAAAAATAAAAAAATTGGTGCATGAGCTACACGCACCTGCCCTTTTTCTGAGATGTGTGGTCCAGATTTATTCATATTTCTCACTTTAAGGATCATTTTCACCATTACCCATATATATATATATATATATATATATATATATAAACAAAAACGACTTTACAAAAATTCTATGTGGCACCCTCTTAATCCTTCATTCTTATTTATCTAAATTCTCAAATTTTCTGAATTTAAAATCAATATTATCATAGTTATATTCTATATTATCCATTGCATAAAGAGAGAATCTTAACAAAATCAAATCTTAAAAATCAACAAGACAAAATCCAAACAACTTTAATTGACCAATTTATTAGTTGACCGGATAAATAATTTTATTTTTAATATATATATATATATATTCTTCCAACCAAAATAGTATCTTATTATATTTTGCAAATAAATAATTTGGTCAAATAAATAACCAATTTATTATATATTATTTATTGGAGTAAGTATCACCCTACATCATGGTCGACGGGTTTGTTCCGACCTGAAACCGTGGAGGATAGACGAGCTGATTCCTGAACCGTGGGGATAGACTGGTCGACTCCCGGTTCAATTTTTTTTTTTAACTTATGTTAATTTCATAATATATGAGACTTAGCGTCACCTTCAGTTTTTATTGACAACCATTAAAATCACTTTTCTTCTTTGAATCAATATTGGACAAAAAAATATTTATTGTCAAAATGATTCACTACAATTTTCATATGAAATGTACATGGACAATTTATTTGAGATCCTAATATAATTTTGTTCTACATTGATTTTGAGAAGTAAACGAGCTTTAAAAATTATCTTTAAAAATGGAGAAAATAATTAACGTATTATATCTAACTCATGCAATCACACATTAGATTTAATAATTTATTAGTTTTATTAAACAAAAATTTCCCGTCGAAAGTTACTAAATGAAAAATGATTTTAGCTTTGCAAATATCCTATGTGGGCACCCTCCAAAACCCTTCATTCATATTTATCTAAATTTTCAAATTTTTAAATTTCTAAATATAAACAATAGATTGAATATCTGCTAAAATCTTGTATCCCACATCGATTTTCAATGAAACTTCACCTATTGAAAAACCTATAAATGCCTATAATCAATGTGTATTTACTCATCTTTTGCACCACCAGTTTTCTTTGACCAATTTATTCATTGGTCGGCCAAATAAAAAACTAAATTTTTATAGTTGAATTTAATTTAATTTAATTTGACCAGTTTATTAGTTGGCTGAATAAATAATTATTTTTTGTAAGAATTTATACGAGACATAATAAATGGTTCCAAAATAATTTGGCTAATTTATTGGTTGGCCGAATTAAAATTTGAAATAGTTTAATAATTTTTAACTTAATTTGATAAAAATAATAATAGTTTAATAATATTTAATTTAATTTGATAAAAAATAAATAATTTTAATTTGCCTAATTAGTTTGGTATACGGACCAATTTCCAACTAATTGATACCTCAACTCTGGATTCATGACACATCTTTATTCTTTATTCTTATTTCTTTTAAATTTTTTATTTTATGCATTTTTTTCATGTATTTTCTAAAATCTGAAATCGTCATTCATGAATTAATTTTTACATTTGTAGTTGGATTTGCAACTTTGCATAATCTATAATTGTAAATTACCGAATATTACTATACTGCTAAGGACGAGAACGAATAATACAATCAATCTTTTTGTTAAAGTAAAACGAGTTAAAATGATTAGAAAATGTTATTATAGTTTAAGTTAATTTAATTTGACCAATTTATTAATTGGCCGAATAAATAATTATTTTTCTAATGAATGTCATCATTTATTTTGCTGTGAATATATTTCGAAGATAATTATTTATATTCTAAAGGAATTTAGTAGATTTCATAATCAAATTATTTAACCTTAAAGTAATTAATAAATAATAATTTTTTTAATCTATCACATATTAATACTATCTAATAATTTATTAATTTAAAATATATTTTTTCGGCGATTTTCGACGGACTATGCGCTAGTTATATATCAAACGGATACTCCTCCACATAAATTAGCTGCAAATTTGATCAACATAAAGAGTGTGGCGGGTTGATCGAAATAAATCGAAAATTGATAGATAGTTGGAGAGATATATTACTATTTGATATTTAGCCTAAACTTTATTAGTTTGCACAGAAATAACCCTAATATTGGGCCTTTTTCATTTGATTGAAATAAGCTAAACCACTTTTTAATGGGCCTACCCGACCCAGCTAGAATTGAGTAATTTTAAATAGGGTTAATATTGCCTGTAAATTATGCAACTTTTCTCAAATTTCGATTTAGCAACCGTAAGGTCGATTTTGGCGAATTAATTCCTGAATTCTCAATTTGATTCAATGTGCTACCGAAATAACCCTCCGACAACGTTAAATTGGGGATTTTTCCATCATGGCAAAATTGACTAGGTTGACGTTTACGTGGCATCCATACGGCCAAATAAAGTAAAAATAAAAAATAAAAAATAAATTAAAAAATCCACATCATCATCTTCTTCCCAAATAAAGGCTGTTGAGGCACTCCAATCTACCGCCGAGGCCGCGACCACCAACTCCGCCGCCGGCACAATCTCTCTCTAACCTCTCCAAGGGATCGACGCACGTCTCGGAGTCATTTGGGGCGGAGATGGACAGTGGTGGAGAGCAGCTGACGGGGGCGAGCTGAGGTGACGCGTGGACGGCGGTGCTGGGCTGAGATGAACGGCGGAGCTGGACTGAGGCGGAGGGCCGTGACGTGAGACGGCGCGGCTGTAGCTGGTCGGTTTCTGCTGTTTGGGAGTTTGGGGACCAGAATCCGACTTCCCAAGGCTTTAGACCTCGGGATTTATGGTGGTGGTGAACTCCTCAATCGCAATGGAGCCGACGGCAGATTGCAGATCGCAACGGCGCACAGCGGAAGGCCCAGATCTGCCGCAGTTGCGGGTTGTTCAAGCAGCAGCAGCAGCTGCTCCTTCTTCCTCGTCTCTCCGGCTTCGTATGCAGCAGCAGCAGTCAGATCCCTGAGCAGAGGCGCTGTCGCCGGATCTGCAGATTCCAGGCAGCGGCGTGCGGTGGCGCGCAGGCGCTGTTTTGGCGCCCGGCGGTGTCTTGCGGTCGCGATTCTGGCACTCGCGTAGGAGATGGCTGTGCACGGTGGCGATGTGCATCATGGGCGTGCGGTGGGGCTTCTCCGGCGATCGTTGGGCGACGGAAAGTCGGCAGCGGCGACGCGGAATTAAAAAAAAATGAAAAATTCTTAATCAAATTTATTTTAATTTATATTTTTAATTAAATTTATTTTATTTTTATTTTTTTTAAAAGGCAAAAACGACGTTTCATTTAAACTACCGGCGTGTCCACGCTGGCTTTTGCGGCCTCCATATCATCATCGACGTCGCCGGAAACTTATTTCAGTAGCACATTGAATTAAATCTAGAGTTCAGGAATTAATTCGCCAAAATCGACCTTACAGTTGTTAAACCGGAATTTGAGAAAAGTTGCGTAATTTACAGGCAATTAACCCTTTTAAATATGGTCTATATTTTACTCTCTCTATAGTCTATAGGCCTTATTAAATGCATAGTTAAAATTATTTTGATTGTACTAACAACAAAATTAATTAATAACTTCAAAATAATATTAACCTAAATGCTATACCCCCCAACTTAGCAAATGCAAGTCAGCCGCTCCGATGGTGAGTTAACCCAGCCAAAGCCCAGCATATTCTCTATTTCTGCAACATCGCGCCATGCCTATCCTCATCATTTCTAATCTCAATTGGAATTGTTATTAATATACAAACACTTAATTATCGGAAATTAATTTATCGGCATTTTAGCTGGAAACAAGTACCTTTTTCTTATTCTAATTTCACACCATTTTCATCTATTCTTTTATATTTTATCGTCGAGCACGGTGGAAGAGATGGAAATTTTAAATACAACTACGCTGAAGGCACAATATAAGATGTACTTCATATGTCCCGTTCATAATGCAATATATTCCTTTTTGAGGTGTCCCATTCATTTTGCATAATTTCATTTTATAAAAATAATTAGAAAATCATTTTATCTACTCCCTCCGTTCACGAATAAATGTCCACTTTGGAACAATAACCATATTCGTGAATAAGTGTTCACTTTGCCTTTTTGTACAACACTACTCTCTTTACTTACCCAATATTACTACCCTTTGCTATTTAGGACCTCACCTCACATCAACTTTATTTTTACATTTTTATCATCTCAACAACTTTATTATTACTTTTTGATCAATATCACTTCTTTTTTGTCATTATCGCTGTTTTTTTATCATTATCTCACTACCCCTACATCCTAACTTTTACCCACTAACTTTTACTTTATTAACTTTCTTAATCTCCGTGCCCAGTACAAGGTGGACACTTATTCCTGAACGGAGGGAGTACTTTATTCACTTTAAAATCACTTTATATCACATCAGTAACACTTTCTTCACTTTAAAACCACTTTATATCACATCAACAACACTTTATTTAATTTAAAAACATTTTAGCACTTTATTAATAGTATCATCGGTTGGCATAGTATTTGAATTTTCATTGCGCAATCCTACTCCTTTTAATAATAGTCCTTTTCTTAATGTCGTCACTGTGATTTAACCAAGAGAAGTCAACTTGTGATTACATAAGCTGCTACATCAGTCCCATTACCAAAAACCTTTACAAAAATCCTTATCCATTACAATGTAAAAAACTTGAAATTTCACGATTCAAAAGTAGAAGAATCTTGATCTATAATTTGAAGCTTCAATTATGGCAAAGTATCCATCACATTCTTTCCTAGTAATCCTTGTTCAATTGATCATGATGATCTCCACCCTCCAATCTGCTGACAGAGATGATCTAACGGTTCTGCTCGATTTCAAGAACCGAGTAAGCGATGATCCTCTGGGAATGATGGCTTCATGGAATGATTCACTACACCACTGCAACTGGACAGGAATAACATGCGATCCCTCAAACAAAAGAGTCCAAATCCTAAACCTCATGTCTCAAAAACTGGTCGGATCCTTACCACCTTCCATTTCCAACCTCACTTTCCTCCAAGGCATAAACCTCAGATTCAACTCCTTCAACGGCGAAATACCTCAACAGATGGGCCTTCTATCAAACCTCAGACATCTCAATTTGACAAATAATATGTTTTCCGGTTCCATCCCTTCCACTCTCAGTAACTGCACACAACTAACTATTCTTGCCTTGGATTACAATCAACTCTCGGGGAAGGTTCCGAACCAGCTCGCCTCCCTTTCCAACCTCCAAATCTTCGGCGTCGGAGTCAACAATATCACAGATACATTTCCGGCCAGGATCGGAAACTTGTCGTCGTCGCGATTCTCCGGCCTCTCGCTTGCTGTCAACGCCTTCCACGGCGGCATTCCGCTGCTAATCGGCCGTCTATCCGGGCTGACATTCTTCCAAGTGTACGGGAACCGCTTCTCCGGTGAGCTGCCATCTTCCGTTTACAACATTTCGTCGATGACTTACTTCTCCGTCACTCAGAACAGATTGCAGGGAAGAATTCCACAAGATGTAGGCTTAAGATTACCCAATCTTGAGGTTTTTGCTTGCGGATTGAATAATTTCAGTGGAGAAATACCAGTTTCTTTAGCAAATGCTTCAAAGCTTGGATTGGTAGAATTATCTGGGAATAGTTTAACAGGAAGCATACCTTCAGTTCTTGGAAAGCTGTCATATCTGTACTGGATTAATCTTGAAGATAATCTTCTTGGAAATGGAAAAGCTGATGATATGAAGTTCGTTTCTTCCTTGACAAACTGCACTAATCTTCGGGTTTTGGGGCTGCTATGGAATCAAATCAGTGGAGCATTGCCAAAAACAGTAGCAAATCTTTCTAGAAAGCTAGAAATGCTTACCCTCGGAGAGAATCATCTGCATGGGAACATTCCTGTTGGAATTGGAAGCTTCGAGAATCTGATCTTATCTCAGCCTTGAAACGAACCGTTTCACAGGAAACATACCAGAAGACATAGGTAAGCTTCGAAGGCTCAACAAATTGCATTTGAGAGAGAATGCAATAACCGGAAAGATGCCGTTATCACTCGGAAACATGACATCATTAATCGAGCTTTATCTCGACAGCAACATGCTGCAGGGGAATATACCTCCACACCTCGGAAACTGCTCGAGATTGATTGAACTCAACATTTCAAGCAATAATCTGATAGGAAGCATACCCAAACAAGTCATGAGCCTCTCTTCTCTTTCACTTGTTTTAGGCCTCGCGCACAACTCCTTGTCGGGTCCGTTGCCTGATGAAGTTGGCAGATTGGTACATCTCAAGGAGTTGGATGTTTTTGGAAACAAAATATCTGGTGCAATTCCGAGCAGTCTTAGTAGTTGCCTTAGTATGGAGATGTTGATCATGGGAGGGAATCGATCCGATGGAACAATCCCGGATTCATTGGGAGCATTAAGAGGGTTAGAAGAGATTGATTTCTCACATAATAACTTATCAGGGAAAATACCACAGTTTCTGGGAAAGCTTCCACTGCTCAGAAAACTTGACCTATCATACAATAATCTTGATGGGGAGGTGTTGAAAGAAGGGGTTCTCACGAACGCGACCACGGTTTCTGTGGTTGGAAATGAGCAACTTTGTGGAGGAGCTGCAAGCTTAAATCTCCCACCTTGCTCAATACCTGCAAGAAAATCGAACAAGAACGTTAAACTTATCATCCCACTTTGCGTTGTCCTGATATTCTCTTTAGGCCTATGGTGCATATTGAGGAAGCCAAAAATGCAGCATAATACTGCATCTTCACTAAATGGTTTACATTTGGTAGTCTCATACCACGAACTACACAGAGCAACCAATGGTTTTTGTGCAGAGAATTTGATTGGCTCGGGGAGCTTTGGTTGGGTATACAAAGGAGTTCTTGGAGAAAATGGTTCATCAGCGGCAGTGGCAATCAAAGTATTGAACCTGGAACAAAGAGGAGCAATCACAAGTTTCTTGGATGAATGCGTGGTTCTGAGGAATACGAGACACAGGAACCTTCTGAAGATCGTCACTATTTGTTCAGGTTTTGATCCTCAAGGCCGAGACTTTAAGAGTGTAGTCACAGAGTTGATGGCCAACGGAAGCCTAGACACGTGGCTGCATCCAAGAAGCGTGTTCCCAACTAAGACTTTAAACATGCACCAAAGGCTCAACATAGTCGTTGATGTTGCTTCTACGCTAGATTACTTGCACAATCACAGCCACTCACCAATAATTTATTGTGATTTAAAGCCGAGCAACATACTCCTTGATGAAGATCTAATGGCCCGTGTTGGTGATTTCGGATTAGCAAAAGTCCTTCTGCAATCAACATACCCCTTGCAGAATTATTCTATATACGTTGACCTGAGGGGCTCCATTGGCTACATCCCTCCAGGTATAAATAACCTAATGGCAAATTTTTCAAATTTAATCTGTTTTTCTAATTAACCGTGCATGATCTGCAGAGTACGGTACAAGCACTCACATATCAACTCATGGGGATGTGTATAGCTACGGAATCCTCGTACTGGAACTGTTTATGGGCATAAGACCAACGGAAGACATGTTCAACGATGACCTGAGCATTCATAAATACGTGGCCACAGCCTTGTTGTTGAAACGTGTTGTTGAAGTTGTTGACCCATCCTTAATGTTGGCAGAGGAAGCTGTGGAGAGAGAAGAAACACATTCAATAGAAGAAGGCGAAGCACACAAGGGTGAGTTGCAGCAGTTTCATAGTGGAGAAATAGATTGTTTAATTTCAGTCCTCAAAATTGGAGTTTCATGTTCGGTAGCATCACCAGAGGAGCGGTTGCCTATCAGCACTGTTGTCAATCAGTTGCATGCAATTAGAGTTCATAACCGTCGAGCCAGTTAAGACAAAGGAATCTATATATATGCTGCAAATGCTGTAAAAACCTCACTAGAAACATGCACTGGTAATCCACCTATAGTTGGACCCACCTAAATGTAACTCTTTCTTTCAAGAAAACTGTAGAATCTCATAGAAGTAGATTGGAAAGGAAACGAAGTTCATCATCTTATTGCTTTGAAAATGAGAATTACAATTCAAGTTACATTTCTTCTTAGCTCAACAGAGTATTTATACTACGTAGAGGTAACAGCCTTACACACTCTAAACTAACACAAACTTGACAACTCAGCAACTGAATCTCAACCATCTAATCAACATCAAGTCAAAGGCTAGGATCCTATGACGTCGAGTCACGCAGATCACGGATCAAGAAGTTAAAACCCTCGTGTGCATGCATGTATTCATGCACGCACTGTACACGCTACTGCACTAATCCCTTTACCCCCCTCCCCCCCTGAAGATGAGCATGATGAAGATCAATCATGCCTATCTTGGACAGAAGCTGACGAAAACGTGGTCCAGGTAAAGCCTTGGTAAAGAAATCACCAAGCTGAGCGGCTGAAGGCACAAAAGAAGGAAGGAGAAGACCATCTTGATATTTGGCACAAACAAAGTGGCAATCCATCTCGATATGCTTTGTTCTCTCATGAAAAACCTGATTTTTTGTGATGTGCAATGCGGTCTGATTATCACAATATAAAGGAAAATGTGTGGAAGAAGAGATTTCAAAATCACGAAGAAGAAAAGAAATCGACATCATCTCCTTTGCCGTAGTGCTTAGAGCCCTGTATTGTGCCTCAGCGGAAGAGAGAGCAACGGTGACTTTCTTCTTGCATCACCAAGAAATTAAGGCCTTTCCCAGAAATAAACAATACCCTGTCAAGGATCGGCGAGTAAGCTGGCAAGTTTCCCAATCTGCATCACTATAAGCGGTAACAGAAAAGGAATTATCCTGTGGATAAAATAACCCCAAAGAAGGACAACCTTTGAGATATTTAAGAACATGCATGGCTGCATTCCAATGGCTCTTGCAAGCCCGGCTTTCCCACGAACTGACTAAGCTGCTGCACTGCATGAAGATATTAGGTCGTGTGAGATTTAAATATAGCATTTTCCCAACAAATTTTCTATAGGAATCTGCAATTTCAAGATAATCTCGATCCTTAACTGACAAATTAAGCCCTGCAGGTAAAGGTGTAGATACTGAGGAGCATCTCAATAAACCTGTCTCATCTATCAAATCCAAAATATACTTTCTTTGATTCAAATATGTTCCATTTTCTCCCCTAGCTATCTCCATTCCCAGAAAATAATGAGTTGGGCCAAGATCTTTAATGGTGAATGCATCATGCAGATAACTTTTGAGCTCAACAATTAAAGAATCATCTAGACTAACAATGAGCACATCATCCACATAAACTAGCAAACAAATAAAGGAGGATCCCTGACCTTTAAAGAAAAGACAGTGATCATGTGGTGACTGGTTGAAGCCAAATGCAAACAATTTTCTGTAAAACTCATTGTTCCACTCTCTGGAAGCTTGCTTCAACCCGTACAAACTCTTCACTAATCTGCACACTTCTTGCTTGGCTTTGAGATAACCTTGAGGTGGATGCATGTAAATTTCATCACCAAGAAAGCCATGTAGAAATGCATTATTAACATCAATTTGATGTAATCTTCAGCCATTACATGTGGCTAATGCAATCAAGAAACGAAAAGTTACCAACTTGGCCACTGGTGAGAAAACTTCAATATAATACATGCCATACTCTTGGTTGTATCCCTTTGCAACAAGGCGAGATTTAAGTCTTTCTACCGTCCCATCTGCACGTAATTTCACCTTATAGACCTATTTTGAGCCAATGGCTCGTTTTCTTGCAGGTAAGGAGCAAAGCTCCCATGTTTCATTAGCTTATAATGTAGCTATCTCTTGTTCCGTAGCTCTTCTCCACTCAGCAGATTGATTGGCTTCGTGAAATGTTGTTGGCTCACGCACACCATCCAAATTGACTAAAAATGTCATATAAGCAGGTGAAATGTGAGGAGAAACCTGATATGGAAAAGTTGGAACCGAGTCAAGCAAAGCGTAGACGAGTTTCTAATGCTGCTACAAGCAAAGCGAAGCATAGCCATCAAGTAAAGCATAAACCGAAGGTGCAAGCAAAGCCATCATAGCTCCATCGAAGCGAAGCGAGCATCACTATACTAAATAACTTATTAATTGAGTAAATCAAATCACTAAATAACTCAGAGCTGCAATTGAGACAAGAGCTTCGCGGACTATCAATCTCTTCTTTACTATTATAACAAGGAACTCATCAAGAATTAGGAAATAGAAACCTTCGGGATCTTTTTCCCTCTCTCTTGTTAATGAAAGAAGAACAGGAACTCAGGAAGTGAAACCCTGTAAGAGAATATTCCAATCCATCTTGTTAAGCATATTAGTAATGAAAACAGAGCTACAATCGATATTAGCCTTATGTCTCCTATGGGCTCTATAAGGGCATTTATCGATAGGTTATTTCTTAGGTCTAAACTCATAAGAGGGTAGGCCTCACCCGGGTAATAACCCCTCAGAGCTGGAGTTAATGCTCTATTAGGATATGTAGGTAAGGAAACTGTAACACTTCCTATATAATCTCTCATCCAAATAGGTGGATTCTTGATCTTGTCATGTCTTCTTACCCCTTCTGCAATTACCTCAGTGCTAGGTGCTGGAACTATCTCAGTAGTTGGTGAAGGAAAGGAAGTGTGATCAAGTGTAGAATGATCTCCATCTGGAAGAGTTAAATCTTCAGATTCATAATCATTCTCCTGATCTTCCACTTCAGCATTCATCTCAGTCTCATAAGTTGTTTCCTGTTCAGGGTCAAAACAAGGGATGAAGGAACGGTTTCTTCATCAAAGATAAGATCAAAAGGAGAGGAGAAAACTCCAGTATGTGTATCAATATTAGAAGAACAAATACTCTGATTTGCAAAAGGGTATGTATTCTTAACAAATTTCACATCCCTGGACACAATGAGCTGTTCATGATCCAAGTCATATAAAACAAACCCTTTCTTATTCACAGCATAGACTAAGAATACACATTTGATACTTCTGCTATCAAACTTGTCCCTATGAGGCTGTAGTTGAACTGCATAGGCCAAGTGATGGTCCCGATATGAGTTCAGGTGTATGGGGGGGGGGGGGAAATACACCAGATAGGAAATTTTAAAAAACAACCCTCTGAAAATATCTCAACCGAGTAAAATGACTCAGCTGGATTCACAACCGAGTACGAGAACTCAGTTGGAAGAGTGGTGCTGTGCGGAATGTGGTGGAAACTTAACTCGTAAAAATTAACTCACGCTTTTATGCAAGGTCGGTCAATAACCAAGTCAGTTGAGAATGTAAAAGTGCAGTTTGAGTGTTGGTTAGTCGGTCAGTTGAATATGCAATAAGTAACTGAATAATAAACACAACACACAAAGATTTACGTGGTTCAGTGTGAATTCCTACGTCCACGGGGAGTTGTGAGTCCACACAACTCAGTCCAAGTTCTTCTGGAAAAAAACCACAAAGCTTACGCGGGCTTTGCAACCGTTAAGATAAGTTTACGGGTACTTATCAACCTTACAGATAAGTTTACGGGTACTTATCAACCTATCTACTCAATTACGGGAAGAGTAGGGTCCTAACAATCCTTTTGAGAGGATGTGAGAAAGGGTGGGTTTCCAACTAATAGCTCGAACAAGAAGTGAGCTAGGATCTAACACTCTACGAACTCTCAACTAGTGATGTTCTCAAGGTTGGATCGAAAAACACCAAGACAGAATCTAACACTCTAGAACTCTCAACTAGTGATGTTCTTAGAGGATAACAGCAGTTTTGCTTGAGTGCAGTTTTTCGTTCTTTCTCTCGCTCTTTAATCTCTTCTTGCACTTTGTCTGTCTCGTGTATCTTCTTGGTGAATGAATGAATGCCTCTATTTATAGGCGGAGAGAATCAACTAGCCGTTGGATGAGCCGTTGATCTCTGTTCTTTGAAAGCGATGGCTTGTCTCTCATCTCTGCAGACTTTCCGGATTTGGCAACTGAGTGCTTCTGCTTTCCATCTGAGACAGCCTTGTGTTGGGCCAAATGAGGTAATGACAGAGAGTCAAACATTCACGTGACTTCCTTATTTGAATTTCAAATCTCAACATTAGTCTTTCAACATTGGATGGTCGGTTGAGAAATTTGATCTTTATCTGATTTGTCTTCAGCTGATGTTCTGTCTGAATGTGAACAGTTGAACCCTCAGCTGTCTTAAACTTCATGTTGTCGATTTTGTCAGTTCGAGTCCTGCAACTGATGTTCTATCTTTTGAACGCTCAGTTGTCTTTCTGATGTTCTGAATCTTGAACGCTCAGTTGGCTCGAACGCTTAGGTAACTTTCTTCCATCTGATGTTCTCTTACAACTTCCCCCTTTTTAACTCTCGTCTGATGAACGCTCAGTTGTCTTTCTTACAACTGATGTTCTATCCGAGTGAAGCCTTGTTGCCGTCTTCAGCTGGAGACCTATAAAGATAAAATCTTAACATTGCTCAAACAGCGAGCCTAACTACTAACATTAGGATCTGGCAATATTTACTCGGTTGGGGTCAGTTGATGTTGGAATCAATCAAAACTTTAATAAATTTCCCAACAATTTCCACCTTTTTTATGATGCCAAAACCCTTATAAATTCCTTACAGATCAAACTGATCTAAACCCTACTGACCTATCTAAAATCTCAGCTGAAATTCTAGACAGTCTATAAGATTAAAACATCAAAGGGTTAGCACAGTTATAACATGATATTAAAATAACTTTGCGATTCAGAGCTTGGACAACTAGAGATTGTACGTCAAGTTGAATCGGATAACTGATGAAAGTTTTCATTACAACTGATGGTTACAACAAAATGCACAAAATCAAAAATTACATCAGTTGCTCAAAAACTAATTGAGCTAAAACATTAGCCCATACTTGCTAAACATTATAACAAAAATTTCTCTTTTTGCTTCTGACTCTTTCGAAATGTCAATCTCGTGCTCTCGGAAAACTTGTCTTGCCTCAGCTGCTATTTTCTGTCGGTTGGGGTTTCGAGAGTCTGGAAGGAAGGGAGGCTGATATGTGACTTTCTGAGAGGCCGGAACTATGTTCAAATCTAGTTTTGCATCTATCATTGCTCGCCTGAACTGGCTGAACATGCCCGGGTCCCCAATGTGTAGCTCGGTCAAGGCTTCCTTGAACGCTCTCCTCGGATCGTCAGTTGAGAATACCTTCCTATAATAGAAGTCATTCACAAACTCCTGCATGAATGACTCCCAGTCCTCGTTCCACTCGGCTGGCATCCACTTGTCCACGTGCCTGAACCGACTTTGCTGCTTAACCTTCCCTGGCAGCCTCCATTGTTTCAGCCTTGCCTCAGCCTTTACTTGATGTTTATCTATTCGGCGACGGCTGCGGGAGGCAATGTTCCTATCCAGGTTCTTAGTGACTCTGTCAAGCTCCTCCTCGAACTGGTTGACTCGTTTAGCTTGGCTGGCAGCAAACTTCTTAATCCAGTCGGGATTCATGTAATCTTTCTCAGGAATATCCATAGCCTTGGCAGCAGCAATACACTCTTCGGTTGTAATACCGTCGAGTTGCGCATCAAGCTCGGCTGCGATTTCGGCTATGGAGTTGTAAGAAACTCCATATTTCTCCGCCTGCTCCAAGTCCTTTGCCATATCAGCTCCGCCTACGTCGGTTAGCTTGGGAGTGGACTTCTTCTTCTGGGTCTTCTTCTTCAGCTGAGATTTTGCAGCTGGAATCTCTTCCTCAGCCTGGGTCTCATCTTCCCCCTGCATCTCAACTTCCCCAGTCTTCTCTTTCCCCTTTTTGGCATCAGCAACAAGGCTTGCGACTGAGCCATCTAGAGAGGTGAGTTGTTGTTCAGCTTGTTGGATGCGGTTGAAGAGTTCATCGACCGCGCACTCTACTGCAACCTTCTTCGCCAGTTCAGTGTCATGGCGCTCTTGTTCGGCTTTCCTCAGAGTAGCGAGGTTTTCATTGACTTCGGTCTGGAAAGCAACGAACTCAGCCCATCTTAACTCGAACCGAGACTCTCATTCTTGGTCTTGAGTCTGTTGGGATTTGGCGAGGTTGGAATCAGATAAAGACTTGAACACGTTCAGATCGGATTTGATTCCATGAACGGTTGTCCTCAGTGCATTGATGTCTTGGCTGGTGGAGGTTGAGAATTCATCCAGCTTTATCTTCAGTGAAACATTCTCCTCCAGCAGCTGCTTGTTCTTCTTCTCCTGTGCTTCCAACATCCTCAGCCGATCTTCTTTGTTGTTCTGGAAGTTGGCAAGCATCTCCGTCCTCAGTTGGTTCACCCTCTCAGCTATCAGCTCACAAATTTCTTCAGTTGAGGGTGCTGGCTGATCAGCTGGAGCTTGGTGTTCAGTTTGTGCTGGCTGGTCAACTATAACCATGGCTTGACGGTTGGCCAGGTACAGTTGAAGCTCTTCTTCTTCCTTCTTGGATGCTGCGGCGACTGCATCAAGATCAACAATAAAATCAGCAGATTTTGTAAGCATGTTGTCCAGGAAATTGATGCAATCTTGTTCAGCCTTATCCCTCGTGTCTGTGCCTTCCGCCTTGCTGAGGTCTAGATGACGCGTCAGCAGCGCAACCTTATTGTTGTAGGCGACCTTCAGATTGGTGTAATTGAAGTAGTCTCTGATGCGTGACTCATCGGCCTTGAGCTGGTCCCAACTGTGTATGCGGATGGTGTCTTCCTTGACATACCAGTGGCTGAAGATTATGCTGAACTGATACAGCAGCTCAGTTCCGAGAGTGGCAAAAACCGGCATGTCGCGCGCTTCTGGGAATATCCCGATCAGCTTTTGAAAGCAGTAGGCCAGCTTGCCTTGATGCTCCTGTGCGACAGCCTGACGATCAGCTTCGTCATCGATGGGGGAGGGAGAAAGATTTTCATATGGTATTGGTTCAAGAGTTTCATCAATGTTGACCAAAGAAGTGGTCTCAACATTGGCATCGAGCTGGGAGCTCGGAATTTCGGACTCTGTGGGGATGGAGGTAGCAACAGGTTCATCAATATTGGCCGAAGAGATGGTCTCAATGTTGGCATCGAGCGAAGAGCTCGGAATTTCTGGTTGTTGATCGATTGGGAGAGTGAGATCTTTGGGCGGTACAGCATCAGCTCCTGCCGTGGGGGAGGTTAGAATGTCTTCTGTTTCCTCAGAGGAGAAAGAAGCATCCAAGGAGAGATCCGTTTCCATCCCATCAATCATGTCTTTGTGAGGAACAACCTCGAAGGCAGCCGCGTCAGCTGAGTGACTTGACTCAGATGGCTCCTTCTCAGCTGGTATCTTCTCCTCAGCTGGTGCATCCTCAACTGGCATATCCTCAGCTGGCGCATCCTCAGCTGGTATCTCCTCAGCTGGCTCCTCAACAGTCTTCTTGATCCTCACCCTCAGCTTCTTCTTGGCTGGCTCTTCAGCTTTCTCCTTCTCCGACTCATCTCTTTGTCGGCGTGCAGCTTTCGATTTTGAGGAGCGGCTGACAGCTGATGGCAGCTCCTCCGTTGTATCCTTTTCTTCAGCTGTCTTCCCAGCTTCCCTCTTCTCCTTAGGAGTATAAACACTCATAATCACATCCTGAGCCTTCTTTGCTGTTGGGAACAGCATCAGCTTCTTCACCGAAGTCTCTTCACAGTCATCCCAGACCATATTTTGACCCTTTGTTGCGAAAAGGATCAGGGCAGAAATTTTGCAACCGACGTTGAGAGTTCCCTTAACACTCAGCAACTTCTCGCCAGATTCGGTTGTGGATTCGGAGATCTTCTGCCTCTCCAGAGTCAGCTGGTGTTCGAAATACTTGAACCAGTCGATGTTGTGTTTGTGTTTGTGCTCCAAAGCAATCAATTGCTTGAGCTTCGATCGGCTGATGTCTCCAAAGGCACCACTGTAACCGAACATGACCTTGGAGACAACATCAAACAAAAGTCGATGCTCCGACTTCAACTTCGTCCTCTGCATATTACTCTTCAATTTTTCCGGAGTTATGAGAGCACTCTCCAGAAACTCATCGGCTTCCGTGTCGGTTATATTCTCAATGGTGTCTGTGGTTTTCTGGTTTAGTGGAATGATTTGACGTAGAAAGTCGGAAACTGCAATGGGGACGGTGACCCGGTGAATGGTTCTGGCCGAAACGTCGTGTTGCCGACAAGAAACCTCTGTAATGACGCCATCTCTGCTGTCGATGGGCGATTGCAGATTTACGAAGAACTCTCCGACCTGGCGCCTGAGTAGGTGGGAGGGGAAGAGCGTCGCCCAATTTAGAAGGTCGTTCTCCCTGAGAGTTTCGGCGAGGGGAGACACTACAGGCGATTCTAGTTCATCCTCTAACAGGATCTACTCGAAGTGTATTTTGGAGACTAGCAGATAAAGGATTCCTCGTATGATGTGGGGACTAGTGAAGGTCCGGAGGATGCCATCTTCTTTCCTTTAGGTGTCATTTAGTGATTCTGTGAAGATATATATAAGAAGGAAAAAAAAACTTGCAGAAAATGGTTAGACAGAATCTGAGAAGACGATGAACAGTTACTGCAGATAATCACAAATGTAGAAGGTAAGAGATCACTTCCTGATTTTCCGCCTTTTATAGGTTTTTGGCTCGGTTGAAATCGACAGCTAGGGTTGAATGGCGCGAATCCATCAACGGCTGAGATCTCGCGACTGTTGACTAGCTTTGACTTGACGTCATAATCCGAGTTCCAACCAGCGCGTGAGAAGGTGAACTGTTTTCATGTCAGCCCAGTCGCACTATAAAGTAGGCTATTGATGTTTAGCCACACTTTACATTAAATGCGCTATGATGGCTATTTTAGTCTAACTGACATGCTCAGGAATGTTTGAATTTATTTCAAACATTCTCATTTAAGACATAAACACCTTCAGCCATAAATGATACCTATCAGCTGATGTCGGAATCAGCTGTGTTCACCTGCCAGCTGATGTCGGAATCAGCTGTGTTTCAATGTTGCGGCATACCATCAGCTGACTCGAGTTCGTCTGTTCAGCTGACGTCTGATGTCTTCGGTTGGCGATTCCAATGTTGCGGCATACCATCAGCTGACTCGAGTTCGTCTGTTCAGCTGACGTCTGATGTCTTCGGTTGACGATCAGCATCTGAGATTCCCCCTTCATCTGAGGTTCCCCCTCAAATGGATATCTATCTCTTCACCTCAGCTGGTTCCTCATCTGATGGATCCAACAATCCAAGTAGATCATATAACATCTTGAACCGCGCTTCGGCTAGAGGTTTGGTGAAGATATCAGCTCTCTGAATCTCAGTTGGAATTTTCTCCATGGAAACATCCTTCTTCTCAATATAATCTCAGATAAAATGATGTCGGATGTCGATGTGCTTCGTCCGAGAATGGTGAACAGGATTCAAAGAGATAGCAATGGCACTTGAGCTATCACAATGAATGGGAACCTATCCAATTGCAACTTCATAATCTCTCAGCTGTTGCTTGAGCCACAACACTTGCATGCAGCAACTACCGGCAGCCATATATTCTGACTCGGTTGTAGAAGTGGCAACACATGCAGGTTTCTTGGAAAATCATGAAACTAGCTTGCTTCCCATGAACTGACAGTGTGCAGAAGTGGACTTCCTGTCCAACCGATCTCCGGCTAGATCCGCATCTGAGTATCCGGTCAGTTGGATATTGTCGTCGGTTGGATTCCACAACCCAACATTAACAGTGCCCTTCAGATACTTAATGATGTTCTTTGCTGCCAACATGTGTGTTTCCCTCGGTTGAACTTGGAACCGAGCACACACTCCAACCGCGTAAGATATGTCTGGCCGACTGGCGGTTAGATATAGCAAAGAACCGATAATCCCTCTATACTTACTGGCATCCACGAGTTTTCCCTCAGTTCCGGATTCAATCTTCCAGTTAGTATTCATCGGGATCTTTGTAGTTTTACTTGTCTGCAATCCGAACTTTGTGATGAGCTCCTTTGTATACTTGGACTGATTAATGAAAATCCCTTCTGGAGACTGCTTCACTTGTAATCCAAGAAAATAATTCATCTCGCCCATCATCAACATCTCGAACTTCTCCTTCATGAGAGTTGAGAATTTCTCGCACAGCTCCTCCGACTTGGAACCAAATATGATGTCGTCAACATAGATTTGCACAACAAGTATATCTTCTCCAACTTTGATGGTGAACAGTGTTTTGTCAACTGACCCTCGTTTGAACCCCGAGTTCAGAAGAAAACCACAAAGAGTGTCATACCAAGCCCTGGGTGCTTGCTTCAATCCATAGATTGCTTTCTTCAACTTGTACACTCTTCCATCTCCAGTCTCAAAACCTGGAGGCTGTTCAACATATACATCTTCCTTAATATCACCGTTGAGGAAGGCACACTTCACATCCATTTGATAGACCTTGAACTTGTGAAATGCGGCATAGGCTAGAAATACCCGGATGGCTTCCAACCTTGCAACTGGTGCGAAAGAATCCTCGAAATCAATTCCTTCTTGTTGGCAATATCCCTGAGCTACCAACCTTGCCTTATTCCTCACGATGAATCCAATGGCGTCTCTCTTGTTCTTGAAAATCCACTTTAATCCAATGACTTTGACACCATTTGGTCTTTCCACCAACTCCCATACACAGTTGCGTAGAAATTCATTCAGTTCTTCTTGCATGGCTGTTGTCCAATGAACACAGTTGAGAGCTTCCACATCATTCTTCGGTTCTGGCACATCAGCTACGAAACAAGAAATCATGGCGACATCTCTTGCTTGTTCGAACTCTTTCAGAACTACCAACTCCTCAGCATATTGAGCGTAAGTGTTGGAATCTTCCTCAGCTGAGTCTGGATTTGCAACTCTGCTCCTTGTACGCACACCTTCGGCTGGATCTCCGATGATGTTGTCCGAGGAATGATCTTCATACCATCTCTTGTTGCGTCTTCCTTCTTCCAATAGTGGCTGTTCCAGAATTTCAACTAATGGTGAATCCTGAGCTGTGGGAGATGTTGGAATCTTCAGAACTGGTGATTGATCAGCTGTTGAGTCTGAATCCTCAACATTGACAATATTTTGAACTGAGCTTGGTTGGGCTTCGGATGCTGATGCAGTTGGAGTGACATCAGCTGGAGTTCCCCCTTGAGATGAGCTGGGGTCCTCAAATTCATCTTCAGAAGAACAGGGATCATCATCCTCAGTTGCCCATACCAATGGTTCAGCTAGATTCTTCTGCCTTAGAATCTGCGATCTGGTGAGAACTGGTGGAACATGTGGATCAGCTTGTTGTCCTTTAGACTGTTCCCTGCACTCAAAAGTAGATTCATCAAAACTAACATGAGGTGTTATCTCCACAACACGAGAGCTATTGTTGAAAACTCTATAAGCCTTGATCCGAGCGGCATATCCGAGAAATATGTCTTTTGAAGCCTTGGAATCAAAAGTTTTCAACTGAGTCTTCTCATTGTTGTGAATATAACACTTAGAACCAAAAACGCGAAAATATGAAATATCAGGCTTCCTGTGTCTCCATAGCTCGTATGGTGTCTTTCCCAACCGCTTGGTCAGAAGAGACCGGTTCTGGGTGTAGCAGGCTGTGTTGATGGCCTCAGCCCAAAATCTTTTTGGCAGAGCCGAGCTTGTCAACATGGATGTAGCTGCATCCTTCAGCGTTCGGTTCCTTCGCTCAGCTACTCCATTCTGTTGTGGAGTACGCGCAGCTGATGTTTGATGAGTAATTCCGTGCTTCTCGCAGTACTCGATGATGGTTTCATTTAGGAACTCGGTTCCACGATCTGATCGGATGGAAATAATTTTCATCTCTTGTTGGTTCGATATCCGATCCATCAGCTTGGGTAGCTCATCTCGGGTTTCACTCTTGTGTCGCATGAAAATAGTCCACGTGTACCTAGAAAAATCATCACTAACAACAAGGGTATACTCGTTACCATTCATGCTCTTTGGTGTAACTGGCCCGAAGAGATCCATATGGATCAGCTGCAATACTCGGTCGGTTAAGGGAGTTGTTTTCAACCGAAAGGAGGATCTAGCGAGCTTTCCCAACTGACATGCACTGCAGATATGTGTTGTTGAAAACACTCGGTTAGGAATGCCCTTTGCATGTTCTTGTCTTGCAAGTCGGTTCATAGTCTTGAAATTCAGATGGTTGAGCCTTTTGTGCCACAGCCAGCTCTCATCTGAACTGCTCTTTGATAACAGACAGGTGTCAGGAGGACTACTATTCCAGTCAGCATAGTAGACATTCCCGGTTGGGGATCGATTTCCCAACAATATGACCTGCTTTGATCTGACATTTTTAACCCTGCAGCCCTGTGCATCAAACTTGACAGAGAAACCATTATCACAGAATTGGCTAATGGAGAGCAAGTTATGCTTCAATCTATCAACATATGAAACATTTGAAATAGACACGTGATCGGTTTAAAGGGTACCATATCCTCTGGTGTGACCTTTTGAGTTGTCACCAAAGGTAACTGATGGTCCTTCTTTCTCCACGAAACTCTCAAGCAAATCCTTCAGATTTGTCATGTGTTTCCAGCATCCACTATCCATCACCCACATGGTTCGTGATGCCTTATTCTTCCTCAGCTGTTTCTCCTGTTCCTGCACAGAGAAACTCGCTTAGGTCCCCAATTTTAGTTGGGTCCTGGAGGGTTAGAACCAGTTCCCCCTTGAACTGTGGGTCATTTTTCCCAGTATATTCGGATAGATTTATCATTCCAGATCACTTTTCCTTCTCCATCAACTATAACAACACCTTGGTTATCCTTAGGCTTGTTGTTAGTAGTGATTTTCTGTTTCTTAGGAGGAGATGGATTTCTCCCATTGTGGGCTTTAGGAGGAGAGGCTTTCCCCCTGTTTTGATGGTAATTCTTATCCTGTTGGTTTTGTCGATGAGGTCGGACGCCATGTTGGAATCTTTGTGGCTGAGTCTGATTCCATCTTCCTGACTGTCGATGATAGTTGTTCATGACATGTTGTTGGTTCATGTTGTGGCATGAATATCTCTAGTTGTTTGAACTGTTCCTCATCGGTTGACTCGGTTGGAACCCTGGTTGAACTGATGATGGAACCGTTGTTGATTCAGATGGTTGGATCCTTGTCGGTTCTGCGGTCGGTTCCATTCTTTCTGATGTTGGCTCTGAGGTCGGTTCAGAGGTCGGTTCTGAATTCGGTTTTGATTGTATCTCCGACGCCTTTGATTTCTCTTCTGAGACTTGGAACATTCCCCCTCGGTTGATGTCCCAACCGATGGAATGTTCAGTTCTCCATCCACCGCTTCTTTTCCTTTCTCAGTTGAAGTTTCCTTAGTAGGTTGAGGTTGCTGAGAAGTGGAGGTTGGATTACTTTGGGGAGTTGCAGACTCAACTGTGTCAGGTTTGGCAACCGTGACATCCACCGCCTTGATGAAGGTTGCGGGAGGAATTCCAGTATCTTTAACTATGTCGTAACCGAGTCCAGACACGTCATCCATTTGTCTTTGATAACTGATAAGATTCTCGATGATTTTGGATGATTGATATAGCTTTATCAGGTTGTCCTTCTCAGTTTGCAACTCTTTGAGGAGAACAGCTATATGCTCGGTCTGTGCGTCTGACTTCTTCATCAGTTGGTCGATCTGAGCCTCTTGCTTTTTCAACTGATCATGTTGCTCCTTGATCTGCTCCTTCAACTCCTCATCGGTTGGAGCATTAGTTCGGTTGGCCTCATTCAGTTGACTCTTGAGATTATCAATCTCTTCGGTTTGATTTTTGATCAGATCGTCCTTTTCGATTAAGGATTCTTCAAGTCTGGCAAGCTATTCTTGAAGACTCTTAAACTCAACCGATTGCTGATGCAGTTCCTCACTGAGTTCTTGAAAGTCACCCCAGGAGAGTTCCAACTCTTCCTCTACTGTTTCCTGCATGTTAGAAATATTGGAAGAATTTAAATTAGCAGGACTAGAGTGTACCTCAGCGTCATCCTGGTCGGTTCCAAATGCCATGAGGCATTGATCCTGACCGATAGCGTTGTTGGTAGAAGTCAGCTCATCCTCATCTTCAGTGTTGGTGAAGATGTCCATGTCGTTAACTGCTTCTTCTGCAACCATGGCCTTGTTCTTTCCAGTTTGCTTGGCCCTCAACGCTTCTCTTTCTTTCTTAGAAAGGTCTGGACAATCAGCTTTGAAATGTCCTTCTTTGCCACATTCAAAGCAACTGTTGGTCACAGGCTTTGAGTTATCTCGAGTTCGGTTGGATTTGTAGAACCTTTTGTATTTTCCGAACCGAGTATCCATGTCAGCTAGCTTCTTTGACAGGGCGGCTATACTCTGTTGCAGCTCTTCTCTGCTTGGCTCCTTTGTAGCTGTATCCGCAGATCTTGTTGGCCTTGATGTTCGTGGCTTGGAGTAGTCAGCTCGAAGTGCTACTGTCTTTGTTGCTGAACCAACATCCTCATGTCGACTCGTCTGAACCGAGGACTGAGTTGACCTTCGTCGGTTCACCTTGTACTCATTTCCTTTTAGGATTGAGAACAGCCTTTCTGTTCCCATCTCTCCAAGATCAGCTCGGCTCTCATGGATATTGGTGAAGGTATCCCATTCAGCTGGTAGAGCCTGTAATACTTTGAGGTTGATTTCTCTCAAAGTATATTTTCCTCTTCGGATGGACTGGATCCTTCTGATAATGTCCATGAACCGGAGCTCTAACTGATCAATGGTTTCATCAGTTCTCAGACAGAAGTTGTCAAAGTCTTGACAGGCATGGGAGAATTTGTTCTCCTTTGTTTCGTCACTCCCTTCGCTAAGAGATGCCAAAATATCCCACATCTCCTTAGCGGTGTCGCACTCTTCTATCCACGGGAGATAGTCTTGTCCAACTGTGGACATGATAGTGCTCTGAGCCCAAATATCCAACTGGCTCACTTTGGCTTCCTCTGGAGTGAAGTCTTCTGGCTTCTTCTCCACTAACTCCTCAGTTGCATCCCCATCATTGGGATTTGTAGGAGTGCGAGTGATCTTTTCTCTGATGATGATCGGTCCAGATGTAAGTACTTGTTGCATTCTATGATGCTTTGACAGTAGAATCTTCTTCATCCGAGTTCTCCAGGATGTATAGTTCACAACCGAGAACATGACCACGATCTTGTCTTTAACATCCATCTGCACACACAAACAAAAGACAGATGCAAGCAGATATGCACTAGCGTGAAAAAGATCTGTTCAGTTGACCACTGAAAAAAACACCTCGAATTAACACCTCGTGAAACAGAGTCAGCAGTCTTTTGAACCACTGCTCTGATACCACTTGATGGTCCCGATACGAGTTCTGGTGTATGGGGGGGAATACACCAGATAGGAAATTTTAAAAAAAAAAACCCCTGAAAATATCTCAACCGAGTAAAAAGACTCAGCTGGATTCACAACCGAGTACGAGAACTCAGTTGGAAGAGTGGTGTTGTGACGAATGTGGTGGAAACTTAACTCGTAAAAATTAACTCACGCTTTTATGCAAGGTCGGTCAATAACCAAGTCAGTTGAGAATGTAAAAGTGCAGTTTGAGTGCTGATTAGTCGGTCAGTTGAATATGCAATAAGTAACTGAATAATAAACACAACACACAAAGATTTACGTGGTTAGGAGAGAACTCCTACGTCCACGAGGAGTTGTGAGTCCACACAACTCAGTCCAAGTTCTTCTGGACAAAAACCACAAAGCTTACGCGGGCTTTGCAACCGTTAAGATAAGTTTACGGGTACTTATCAACCTTACAGATAAGTTTACGGGTACTTATCAACCTATCTACTCAATTACGGGAAGAGTAGGGTCCTAACAATCCTTTTGAGAGGATGTGAGAAAGGGTGGGTTTCCAACTAATAGCTCGAACAAGAAGTGAGCTAGGATCTAACACTCTACGAACTCTCAACTAGTGATGTTCTCAAGGTTGGATCGAAAAACACCAAGACAGAATCTAACACTCTAGAACTCTCAACTAGTGATGTTCTTAGAGGATAACAGCAGTTTTGCTTGAGTGCAGTTTTTCGTTCTTTCTCTCGCTCTTTAATCTCTTCTTGCACTTTGTCTGTCTCGTGTATCTTCTTGGTGAATGAATGAAGGCCTCTATTTATAGGCGGAGAGAATCAACTAGCCGTTGGATGAGCCGTTGATCTCTGTTCTTTGAAAGCGATGGCTTGTCTCTCATCTCTGCAGACTTTCCGGATTTGGCAACTGAGTGCTTCTGCTTTCCATCTGAGACAGCCTTGTGTTGGGCCAAATGAGGTAATGACAGAGAGTCAAACCTTCACGTGACTTCCTTATTTGAATTTCAAATCTCAACATTAGTCTTTCAACATTGGATGGTCGGTTGAGAAATTTGATCTTCATCTGATTTGTCTTCAGCTGATGTTCTGTCTGAATGTGAACAGTTGAACCCTCAGCTGTCTTAAACTTCATGTTGTCGATTTTGTCAGTTCGAGTCCTGCAACTGATGTTCTATCTCTTGAACGCTCAGTTGTCTTTCTGATGTTCTCAATCTTGAACGCTCAGTTGGCTCGAACGCTTAGGTGACTTTCTTCCATCTGATGTTCTCTTACAACTTCCCCCTTTTTAACTCTCGTCTGATGAACGCTCAGTTGTCTTTCTTACAACTGATGTTCTATCCGAGTGAAGCCTTGTTGCCGTCTTCAGCTGGAGACCTATAAAGATAAAATCTTAACATTGCTCAAACAGCGAGCCTAACTACTAACATTAGGATCTGGCAACATTTACTCGGTTGGGGTCAGTTGGTTTTGGAATCAATCAAAACTTTGATAAATTTTCCAACACCAAGCATCCAAAAGGTTGCAAGTCTTTCACTTCAACTTCTTTATCAAAGCAGATGGAATATGGTGTTTTCCAATTGAGTACTCTACTAGGAGTTCGATTGATCAGCCAGGTAGCAGTAAGAATAGATTGAGGCCAAAATTTCGTAGGAAGTTTGCTAGTAAACATCAATGCTCTAGCCACTCCTAACAATGTCCTGTGTCTCCTCTCTACAACTCCATTTTGTTGTGGTACTACTCCATTTTGCTGTGGTGAATATGTGCAGCTGGTTTGATGAATAATTACATACTCTTCATATAAGGACACAACCTTTTGATTAATAAATTTTGTACCATTATCAGATCTAATTTCTTTGACTCACTTACCAAATTGAGTTTTCACCATGACAATATAAGATCTTAAAATATCACAGACCTGCCCTTTAGAATGCATCAGAAAAGTCCAAATCATTCTACTAAAATCTATCACAATGGTTAATACAAATTTACACTCAGTCACATTTGGCATAGAATAAGGTCCCCACACATCAACATGTATCAATTCAAATAAGTGATCAGATCTTCTATTAAGAATAGGAAAAGGATTTCTTGTTTGTTTGGCTCGAATGCATACCTCACATGTCTGAATCATCATCTCTCCTGCTTTTGTGATCTCTCCTTTCAAATGTGGCATATGCTTCATAGCCTGAATAGATGGATGTCCCAAAACAATATGCCATTCCATCAAAGACTGAGCATCTACCACTGCTCCGGTCAGATTTTTGAATTTCTGAGAAGGATCAAAAATGTATAATCCATTTCTCACTTGTCTTATCCCAAGTATGTGATCATTCTTGACATTCTGAATCACACAATGAGTCTCATAGAACATACATTTCACTCCTGACTCCTTAGCCAATTTAGTAACAGAAACTAGATTGTGAGTAAAGGAAGGAACAAAGAAAACATTCTTGAGACTGACACCACCAGTAAGCTCAGCATCTCCATGCTCTTTAACCTTTTGAAAGGAACCATCTGGCATAAACACCTCAGTATAATAAGACATGTCATGTATTTTCATCAGTAAATTTGGATTTCCACAAACATGTGTACTAGCACCTGTGTCAAGTATCCATTCAGTAGATCCAGAAGTTCTGCTACTGAAGATATACTCACTAACTCCAAAAGCATAATGCCCATCCTTCATCATTGAATCATCCTCTCTGCTCATAATCATGTTAACTTCTCCTTTTCCTTGCTGGACTCCACCTTTCATGAGCATCTGTTCCATGCATTTTGCTAATTCTGTTTGTATCATTTTACTCATATTAGCTGTTGCATCTCCATTTCCTGCATTTTCTGAGCTACTCTCCACATAATTAGCTCTATGCTTCCCTTTGTTTTCTTTAAGCCTTTTGTACCAGTCAAGATAGCCATGGAGCTTGAAGCATTCTGACTCCTCATGCCCTGGTTCTTCACAATGAGTGCAACGTAGTTTCTGTCTCTCTTCTTTGATTCTTCTTCATTTGAAACCATTCTGCTTTCCATAATTGCTAGTTGGTTTAAATGCCAAAGATTTGTTCAAATTCATAGTTAAATGGTTATTATGATCCACATGATTCTCACTAACCAATCTCTGATCCTCCGTTTGTAATATCATAGAGTAAGCTCTATCAATAGATGGAAGAGGATCCTGCAACAATATATGTTCCCTTGCATTCTCATATGCATCAGTTGAACCATACAAAAACTGCATCAACCTCAGTTCCTCTTCTCTCTTATTCAACTCCCTGCTCACTCCACAATAACACTCAATAAGAGGTAACAATACATCTATTTCGTCCCACAAAGCAGTCAAATTATTGAAGTAAACCATCACAATATGGTTTTCTTGATTATATCTCCCTATTTCTTTCTACAATCTGTATATTTTGGGCCCATTGTTTCGTCCAAACCTCTGGTTTAACGCCAACCACAATTTCTTCGTGCTTTCTATGTTTACAAATGCATTTACCAGATCTTTCGAGATTGAATTCAAAATCCAGCAAAACACCATGTTATCAGCCTTGATCCATTTCTTATAGTATATAGAAATCATTGGTAGTTCAGTCAAAGTTCCATCCAAAATTTCTAATTACTACGCGTTGCTAGCGCTCTTCTAATGGATCTACTCCAATGCATAAAGTTGTTTCCAGTCAAGGATTCATCACAAGCTGCATACCTGGATGATCCGATGCATTTAGCTGTAGAATCTCTTCGATTTGGTGTTGATCCATGCACAATTCTTTGCGATCTTCACTCTGCCTTCGCGAATCTCCAGTAGCTTTCTGCTTTCCAGCTAGATTTTGCTTCAAGGCTCAATCTTGAGTGGAGTCACCATCCCTCCATTCTCTGAATCTCGTGGTTGCTCCGATGTCTCTCCCATTTCCTCACTCACTAATACGTTCCAAGGTATCCGCCGGTTTCCTTTCGTCATCTCTGATCAATCCTTCATGGCTCTGATACCATGTAGAATCTCATAGAAGTAGATTGGAAATGAAACAAAGTTCATCATCTTATTGCTTTGAAAATGAGAATTACAATTCAAGTTACATTCCTTCATAGCTCAACACAGTATTTATTCTACGTAGAGGTAACCGCCTTACACACCCTAAACTAACACAAACTTGACAACTCAGTAACTGAATCTCAACCATCTAATCAACATCAAATCAAAGGCTATGATCCTATGACGTCGAGTCACGCGGATCACGGATCAAAAAGTTAAAACCCTCATGTGCATGCATTTATTCATGCACGCACTATACACGCTGCTGCACTAATCCCTTTAAAAACATCAGCCCGATAAACACTATATATATAATTCATACATCAGCTTAGCATCCCTTTCTCTCTCTCTCTCTCTCTCTCTCTCTCTCTCTCTCTCTCTCACTCACCCACACTCTTCACACACACACATATACATACACACACGTGGTCGTCTATATATATATGGCTTGTGACAACAGTTGGGAGAAACAATTAAAACTAATCAAGCATGCCTCAATACCATAAGTAAGCAACAGCATTCCTTACCTCAATTTTGTCCATAGGACAGCGTTGTAGGATAGGAGGGTCCAATTAATCCCAACGTTTGAACGAACTTGTGTGCAAATTAACCTAACCGGCGTGCTCCTATAATTCTAAAACTATAACATGCAATTTGATTAGAAGAAATTCGTCGTTAGTTTACTGAAATTACAAGTATACATGTGGAGTTGTCGCCTCGTCTGCTCTACAAAAATCGCCACATTGACATAGTTTGCATTTTCTACGAGGGACAGTTTAAGATTACTCTTCTTGTTTTTTTTGGATAAGGGGTTGGTTATTCAATCATTTACTTAAGGGTTAATTATTTCCAAAAATCTCAGTATAACTCTATCCGCGTTTCTCAAAAAAGAAACACCTTTTAACACATTCATTCATTAAAACCAAAAGCATCCAGAGATACAATACAAGAAATTGAATCAAGAAATGGATTGTCAGCAGCGTCAAAGCAAATCCTTGTACGAGCAAGGGAAGCTAGGTGGTGAGCTAATCTATTTTGATATCTTGGTAATTAACCCTGTATTAACAACTGTACTTTTCGATTTTCCCAGTTTACATTTCGTCATTACTTTCGTTTATTAGAGTACCTCTTTTTCTCTCGCATATATTTTTCGAGGCTCTAATAAAACTCGGCCATACGAAATTTGCGTGTTGTCTTCTCCTATATTTTCAGAAATTTAGTAGATGTCATGCAAGTCCACAAGTTAAGGAAAAATGACAACTGTATTACCGAAATGATTCATCTACCTTGTAAGGTTAAAGTATTCACCTATACAATTAAATAATTCTGCTAAACAAAACCGGGATGACAAATTATTATTGCTCAACCCATGTAAAACTTGACAAGAGTATAGAACCACCTTCAATTTGGTTCCAGCTCTTCCTGTAGTCATTTGTTCTCTGCGGCATTTCTTCCGTTTCTGCAGTAAGCCCAAACATAAGGGTGTGGATATTTTGCACATAAACTCCGTCAAAAATTAAAACATCATAGCTTTAAGAAAGGTATGTTGTTCAAAGGCATTCGACACTGCTAGGAGCTCAGAAGAATTTTGTGCAAGTTCAACTTGTCGCATGAAATGGCCATCTTCCATCTAAATCATGTGTGTGGCATCGGCTTATTTTACCACAACAAATGATGATCCATTATGACCAGTTCAGCCTCATCAGCCAAATCCAAACAACAACCAAGATTTAAAAAAAAAAGGTTCCTCCGAGAGCCTCTCAAAGTCAGGACCATTTGACTATCAGAAGGCTGAATTTCCTGTCGAACATCTTTACATTAGTAACGTCCAATCACTAGTACACATTCACCTCTAAGACAGTCTGATAACCTATGCACAAAATTTCATTGACCAAGTAAATTTTTCAACTTCAATAAGACAGCTTCGATTATATCTGAAGAGTAATCACTCAGACAAGAAAACAAATATGTTTAACCTTGAGAAAGCTGGAATGCTTTTGTGCTCTAAGGATCTGCTCGCTTAAGGTAGCACTGCTCATGTCCCAGTTAAGTAACCTGAAATAGCAAAGAAAGACCAAGAAAACACTCTTTCACCCACTTGAAAAAGAAAACGACGCACTAGAGAGTTTAATAACAAGAAACGGATTACAGTAACTAACAGACAAACACTCTTTTGGGAAGGAACCTCAAAGACACCTATTCTTGAACAGCGGTTAGCAACTAGTGCTTAACAATAAAAATTCTAACCTCCAAGATGAACATTGTGAAACATCAAGGAGGATCAGCCGACAAGTAAGGCGACCAATCTACCTATCCATGTTTTCTGCTCCCAGACCAGGTGGAATTAAATTCAAAGGAGTGGGTTATCTCAGACAAACACAACTCCTAATATTGTAACACATCCACACAGCACTTAAGCAAGCACCCCAGATGTCCAGAGCAAATAAATCATATCAACCATGAGAAGTATTGTCAAAATTCCCCGCTTCAGAGTTATTTTGTTTGGGAAACCCATTACTAACTGGCAGCTCTTCAGGCCCAGGCTGGACAGTGTCCCAAAGAAACCCATTTTCCTTCTCTAGAATGAGCTTATCAAAGTCATTATCCACAGAGGTAGATTGAGGTGCGACATAAGATATATAATTCTCTGCAACAACCAAAGCACAAGTGCAAGTTAATACAATGAACAAACCAGGGCAATTGACCACAATAATAAGAATTAAAAGAAGATATGATAAGTACTACGATCACAGAATTTAAGATGTCAGTTTATATAGATGCACATGCAGTTCCTCAGTACATGATACAGAAGAGAGTGGCAAATGACTGTTCTTACCAGCTAAACTATGAAGAGCATTGTCTGCAGCCTGTTGCTGGGCATCTTTCCTTGTCTTCCCCATTCCAACACCAATTTTCTCACCCGTAAAGAATACCTAAACATTGATACTGCTCATGAGCCTCTGAAAGTAACTCATAAAATATTAAAAAAGCTCGGCAAGTATCACATGTTCTGTTCAAAAGTTCAATACATGCAAAATTATGAAACAGATCCAAACTAGGTTACGTCATTGATCAAGAAAGCAGTTTGGCTGAACTAAACAACACAGAAATTCAAAGAACTACATGAAAAATGTATAAACTATATCTGGATGTATCAGTATATGCCCTAGTAATGGAAGAGTGGAAGTTGAGAAACTTCAGTAGCAAGTTGAACACACATTATACGAGTAGAATATTCATGGTACTGACCTCTACAGAGAACTGCAAATCATCACTGGTACTTACAACAGGCCTGAATTCAACCTGAGCAAAGGCAAAGCCTATAAGAAGATACACCCAGGTGGCAGAGGTGGGGATGATAAAATATAACTCTGAAAATATTAGGATCTACCTTAGATCTGCATCTTCTTCCAATCTCTTGGAGCACGCTAATTGACAAAGATGGCAAAAGATTCATTTTCTCACCTTCACTTTTAAGCTCTTTACTAGTAATTGAAGATTGATTGTTTGACACAGCATAATCTACCAAGAAAGATAAACAAAAGTAAGCAAGAAAGATAATATTCTAGACTCTCAATGTTGTTTGGCATTTTTTCTTGGTATTTAGTGTTCAACAGAAAATGTCAGCTAATTATTTGAATTCATTCCGGTATTTTTGACTGACATTCATGCAAATTTGTACAATGATTGACCAACGGCGGCTCAAAATAAGCAGAATAATTACACAGAATTTGATAAAGAATCGCCTAATCACTTTTCTGAATTTCACTAGGGAAGATTGAAAGCATATGCAGGATATTATCCTTTCTAGTGGTGCAGAATATTCTAATTCACATAAGAAATGCATTACAAAGAACCACTAGTTTTGAAGTTCATTTTAACCGACCACTCGGGATATGCAAACAGATGCAGATTAGATACCTGTAAACAGATTTGGAAACAAAGGGCCCTGTTTCTGGATGTCACAAACTGAGTTAGCCTGCACAATAAATTACCCATAGTGACAGCGGTTAGAGGAGGAAAATAATAATGGTATGAAAGACCGCAAATGGATAGTCAACAACCTCTTCGGTTTTTACTTGATTTATATTTGACAGATCTGCAGGAACTGATGACGATGTACCATGACTGAGTGTGTTCTGAAGACCTCGTTGCCTATCAGATAGTTGACAATCTGAAACTATGCCTGGTATGCGATTATTCCCTCTGCTTATATCATCTTCCACTATCCAGCCACCTTGTGGCTGAAGGAGTGGTGCCTGCCAAGGCAACCTAGACAAAAGAGGTGGTTCAGTCGAAGCTGAATACCTACTATCTCTTCGAAATGGATCACCAAGCAAACTGGGTTCTGCATTGTATCATCAATTAACAAATGGCAATATAAGAAAATCAAAACCACATAAAAAATTGAAGGAGATAAATCAAACTAAATGGAAATTTTATAAATGAGCATATAGCCACAATCACAATGTTTCCAGATCTTAAAAATAAAAAATATCAACAGAAAAGGAAATCCATACTTTCAGAAGGTAAAATTGCCCTCGTAACTGGAGCAGTAACATTTGCGACAGACACAACAGGAATCTTAGAAATTTCAGGCTTCAACTCAAGGTTATTGGCAGTGGGAAGGGAAACAGCATTGATGCCATTCTTCTCATCCTGGACAGAATAAGATAGGATGCACAACAATAATTAGAAAGTACAGGGGAATGGATGAAGACAAAACACAGACAAAGTGAGAATGCTTCTGAATCAAGTCAAGAAGACAAAACATATTACATTGCAAACAAAGAAGGAAAAAGAGACTACCAGAGAACGCAATCTTTGTGCAACTTCAGGTCCATTCATTCCATCAGCAACTGTAGCATTTTGATTCCCATTTGGTATAAAATTAGCATCCTGACAAAATTGTTTTGACATAAATAATAGTCTGGGATAGCAGATTGAGGTACGGAAATTATTACAGCATACCTCTGAAATCAAATAGTTGCTCACGTCTGGCGAACAGGGTAAGTTGACAACCTCAGTTTCGTAGAAAATGTCAGATATTCTTCTTAAAATGTTCTCATCGAACTCTCTGTTGTTGATCAAAAGAAGCAACAATTCCATAAAACATCAATCAATTCGGAAAAATGCGAAAAAGGACTGAAAATATATCTACTGGACAAAAACTTCAGAAACACTCACTTGAAAAAACCACCTCTAACATTGCATGCTACATTCCTTGCTACACAGAGGACAGGAACAGCATTTGCAGTCTATATGAGAAAAGAGTTTTTCATCAATACAGTCCAAGTCATGCAGTAAGTGAAAAGCATCGTATAATATACAAAAATAGGTACCTCAGCCTGTGGAGCATAATATGGAGTGAATGCAGGAACAACATGGACACGAGGCTGATCCTTATCATCCCACACCTTCATCCGATCATCTATAACCATCGCCATTTTTGGATGACAATTGCCATCTTGGAAGACATTAAGCAAAGATTTCCTAGCCCCTAAGAGAAAGCACTAAAGAGTTACAAATAGATGACCAATTTGGAGAGAGAATTCGCCCAAAAGAAATTAACAAAATCCTGCAGTATCACTAATAAAAATTTCCGGACACTAGTGGATTACTAATTTTTCAACTCAAAATGCTCTTGATTAAAAGTACTTACAGACTAAGACTAGGTATTAGTAGCCAAACAATAGAGTCTATAGTAAATATGAAATTTACCTGATTTAACACATACAACACGGTCCAGTAGCTGCTTTGAGTTGATTAAGTTTGCTTCTGGATCAAGAAGTCGCCACATTTCCAGGGCATAATCTCTCTCAGCCATGGTACAAACATAAACTTCAAATCTCTTTCGGCCTTTTGCGGTTAGATAATTTTTCAAATCTTCCCAAGCAGGTCGTAACCTGACCAACACACTGGTATCACGATTCTGTAGATAAGAAAGCCAGAAAACTAATCAAATCGGTCGCCACAAGAAATGCGGACAACTGAAAAAAAAGGCAATAATGCAATACAAGTTAGAACTTTGTGATGTCGACAAGTTGGGAGCGAGTACATTACAAGGGAACAGAGTAGAGAACCCATGAACAAAAAAGCTTCAAAATCTCTCTAACCTCAGGATTGATGCGTGTAAGAACAATATTTTTCTCAGGCAACCTTACTACAGGCCGAACAACTCGATGAATCCCATCAGATAGAAGAGGGACTTCCTCATGTTGCATCTTATATACTTTACCACCATCCACAACACTGTCAGACTCTGCATACTGCTTGAGCAATGCACGGTCCTCAACGTATCTCTTCATTTCTGCAGTCATCCCAGATTCTCGAATATGGTCGGTCTCACGTGCAATCCAACCCACCAATGCCTCAATTCTATCTTCAAATGACTTCATTGTGTTGGCAACAATAAGAGTTTCGTCTAGATCGAAGACAATTGCTAAACATCGGGTATTCAACATCCATAAACAAGAGTTATACAAACCACATGGCACCGAGTAGCACCAAAAACATGGAAATTTCTTCTGCTTGCTTGGCATTGCCACTAAATGAATTTCCTCAGTACCGAGCAATACAACTGCCGTCTACAAAAAAGTAATTAAAAGTTACAATGCTATGAGTAAGAGTCATTATAGCCAGAGACATTGCAGGTACCAAAAAAAATTAATAATGGATGTGCAGTCCTAGTGTGGCTCTACACGTGTAACTGCATGGATCTAAACATTTTGCATCATATCAAGACATTTTTTACCACCAGACAATCATAAACCATCACGATCAATATACACACGAACTACAGCATCCGGACAAAATATATTGACTATCATCATGAATATCAAATTCAAACGCAGACAGAAAAATTCAAATTAGCAAATAATTTGGTACTTTAAAGAAATGCACTATTAACAACTGATACAATTAACGGAAGGATCGAATATGTAACCTTAAGCTCGTAGAAGCAAGAAGCGTGGAGATTGATCAAGGGAGATTGCTCATTAGAATTCACATTTCCATTAGAGCAAGGCTCGAGTTTGCAAAGAACAGAGGCATAAGAAACCGTCTGCAAAACAGAGAGGGGATGGCATCTCTCGCTGTTAGGCGAGAAGTGGTGAATCCTAATCTCATTATTTGGGAATTGGAAATTCCCAACCTTCACTGGAACTGTTTCCAGTTCCCCTAAATACGCATCCCCATGATAAACCACTGATTTAAACCCTAATCGACTCATAGTTGCACCCAAAAAACAGCCTGAATTATGCCAGTTCCAGAAACCGAGAACAACAATTTAGAAAAATTTAATTCTGGGTAGACTTCTTCCCAGCCTGCATGATTTTTGCGCTAGTTTCTCTCTCTAAACTAATACTATCTATTTTCTCCCTCTAGAGACTCCCCCCTCTCTCTCACACACTCCCTCCTCAACCAGCGGTTTCAAACAATGGGGTGTCGTAGGCTTATATAGGAGAGAGGGGAGGAGCCAATTCCGTGAATAGGCCTGGTGTTGAGTTAATTTACGCATGTGCCACGCCTTGTCCGTACGGAGGGTTTGGGGGTAAAGTAGGGAGCTCATGCTTTGAGCGAGGAATTAGAGATTAACTGTACGCGTGGCAGGCGATGAGATTACGTGATTCTATGCTGTGTGATTGTATTAACCGTCGATTTAGATTGCATTTCAAGAGGGCTTCATTGGCCTCATCCGTCGATTTCGATGCTTTGCATTTTGTCTACTCTTTTATAGGAGTAGTATATTTAAGATTATCTCATGAAAATATGTTTTATATAATGAGTAAAATGTATTTGTAACCTTCTTTCGTGGATATTGAAATTAAGAAGTTTTGAGTTCATTATGTATGTGAAATATATTTCTCCTTATATAAAAATAAAAATTCAATCTATATAATAGTGTAGTGATTTATTTATATATAAATATATATATATAATGTATAATTTCAAAAAAAAAAAAACACGGGTTCAAACTCAAACGAACATAATTTAAAAAGAAAAAAAAAAAAGACAAAATTAACTCCACTTATGGAGACCTCTTTTTGTCGTGAAGTGTGAAACTTGGAAATTTATGCAAAATGAATGACTAAAGAGATTTAGTAGAATTTATTCTCCTGTCATAATAGGTAAGGAGGTATGATTGACATTATATCTGTAATTACTAATTAGTCATTGTGTGCATAATTGGATTTAATACATCCACGATAGGGTTTTCTATAAAATTTGATAGAGGGAATTTCGTTTTTTTTTTTTCATATTAGTAACCTATCATGAGAATATATTTTACTCAATTTTTTTACTTATTTTAGGTATAAATACATCTTTATAGACACTATAGAGGAAAAACTATACATATGTCCCCACTTTTAATTTACAATAAAAAATATCATACTTTCAATATTAGGACAAAAATATTCTTACTTTTAACTAACCTAATTTTTCTCTCCTACTTTTGACTCATCCTTCGTCTCAAATTTCTCTCTCTGTTGTCTTCTTCTTTTTTTTCTTCTTCTCTCTCTACCGGCTCCCTCGTTTTTTTTTTTTTTCTGCTACAAATTGGCTCAATATTTTCTCATTTCTTTTCCTATTTCGTCGTCGGTGGTGGTCAGAGAATTTGTTTGTCTTCGTTTTTTGCCATTGTTTCCGGTGGTGGCCGTGTTTTTTTATCTCTTGTTGTTTCTTTTTTTTTCCCGGCGGTGGTGATCGATACTATTTTCCGACGTGTTTTTTCCGGCCATTTTTCACAACAATGGAGGTATTGTATGTTAAACCAGGATTGATATCTAGAAATTTGTTCTTTTTCGCGGTTGTACGATATACGTAGAGACGATTTATTTTTAAGTCGTACAGTCGTATCAATGTTTGATTGCGTACATGAATGAATTTTATATATGTACGAGGTGTTGTATATCGTATTATATATTGTACGACATACATAATATCGTAGCTTGATATATTGTACGACGTACATTATCATTATGTTAAATTGTAGGATTTGAATATATCGTAGCTTGTTGGTGTACGACATACGGTATATCGTAACAGTATTTAGATTTGTTCGTAATCTGGTCGTGTCATCGTATCAATGTTTGATTGTGGCCATGCACGAGGTTAAGTTTGTACGACGTCTTGTAGATGATACAAAGATATCTCTAATACGAGTGTACGATTAGATATATCATATCATATATTGTACGAAATACATACGATATTCGTAATATCATACTTTTGTGTCTACGGTTTTGTTAAACTCGTACTCGAGACTGACCAATCCATGCATGTTTTGTAGCACTTTTGGGCAATATTGTTACATATCTAGTACGATTTGACAAATTAGTGCATGTGTTTTTACTTAAAATTGATACGATATTACGATTTATTTGTATTTTTGGAATTTCATGTTTTTACGATGTTACGATATTCGGAATATCGTACTTGTGTGGTTACGATTTTATTGAACTCGTACTCGAGAATGACCAATTCATGCATGTTTTCTAGCTATTTTGGGGAATATCGTTACATTTGACGAACAATTTTTATTAAATATGAGATTGATCTGGAAATTTGTGCTTCTTTGCGATTGTATGATATACAGAGAGACGATTTATAATTAAGTTGTACAGTCGTATCAATGTTTGATTGTGGCCATGCACGAGGTTATATTTGTACGTGGTGTTGTAGATCGTATAAACATATCTCTAATACGAGTGTACGATTGGATATATCGTATCATATATTGTACGACATACATAATATCGTAGTTTGATATATTGTACGACATACATTATCAATATGTTAAATTGTAGGATTTTAATTTATCGTGGCTTGTGTTTGTACGACATACAATATATCGTAACATCATTTAGATTTGTTCATAATTTGATCGTGTCATTGTATCAATGTTTGATTGTGGCCATGTGCGAGGTTAAGTTTGTACGAGGTGTTGTAGATTGTACAAACATATCTCTAATACGAGTGTACAATTGGATATATCGTATCATATATTGTATGACATACAGTACATAATATCGTAATTTTATATATTGTACGACATACATTATCACTATATTAAATTGTAGGATATACACAGAGACGAACTCGTACAATCGTATCAATAATTGATTGTGCTCATGCAAGAGGTTATGTTTATATAAGGTGTTTTAGATCGTACAAACATATCTCTAATACGAGTGTATGATTGGATATATCATATTATATATTGTACGACATACATAATATCGTATTTGACGATCATGAAATATAGACATACACTGCTACGATTTTCATTTATTGTTACATTATCTACGATAAATTATACGATTTTGATATATCGTAGCTTGTGTTGGTACGATATATTGTATATCGTAACATGATTAGATTTGTTCGAAATCTGATCGTATCATATTTCATACAGACGAGACATTGTTCTTTAGTTGTTGCTCATGGTGGAGCATGGAATCACAATCTTGTAAATACGGAAGTACGATATTCCAAGTATCGTAACATCGTACACACATGAAATCCTAAAACACAAACAAATCATATTATTGTACAATTTTAAGCAAATACACATGCATGAATTTATCAAATTGTACCAAATATGTAATGATATTGGTCAAAATAGCAACAAAATATCCATGAATTGGTTAGCCTAGAGTACGAGTTCAAGAAAATCGTAATCATAGAAGTACGATATGATGAATATTGTAACATCGTACACACATGAAATATGGAGACATATGTAATTTTATTATGAAAGCAAGAGCAATTGGTATAGCATGGAGAATCTACGAATAGGCTCTTCATACATGTGAGACTGACTTAAGATAGTGTCCTAAGTTGGACGATGTAGTTGATCTTAGGCATAGAGAAATTCAAGAACATAAAGGGAACATGGTGTTCATGTGCAAATATCACGTTACTTTGTCGGAGAAGAACCAGACACTTTAATCTGTTATATGGCGATACAGATGATTCGTTTCATGTAACTTTTCATGTTTAATAGCTTATTTTTTGTTATTCGTTCTTCATTATATGATACGATTTATTGGAATTGTAACATAGCACAAAGAAGTATATGACATGATTGTACGATTTTCAAACATTTTGTGCATATGTGGATAGACTAACTTGATTTATTGTTCAGTCTTATGTACGAGTTTAATAATGTTGTATAGACGTGTACGATACTATGAGTATCGTAACAGCATACACCTAGTAATAAGCAAAACACAAATTGTACAATATCACTTGAAAACCATTGAGTACGATTTTTAACTTTGGAGAAGCGTAATATCTTCCTCTCCACTTTGAACCATAGTGTTGTAGCGTCAATATTTTTTGTTTTCTCATTAGGTTTGACTTGACGTGATAGCATGTAGTTAGTGCGAGGCCCGACCGAATATTGAAGTCCTTCATGCACATGAAAGCTCTTAGAGCTGATCCCTTCACTACAGTCTTTGCTTTGGGCCCAAACAAGTCGAGCACTTTACGGATTTCTCCAATTAGACCCTCGTAGCCATAGTATTGGATTTTGTGGGTGGGTGGTTTAGTCAACGCTGGTAGGACATGTGTTCACGCAGCCTTGAAAACAATTATATACAAATGTGTCAAATCTGTATTCATTTACGAGTTAAGCAAAATTGTAACAAACCAAGTACGATTTTAGGAATATCGTAACGACATACACACATGCAATCCTAAAAATACAAACAAGTCGTATTGTCGTGGTATCAATTTCTCACGCTCACGTACGAGATTAACAACATCGTAAAAGATCAAGTATGATATTGGGAATATCGTAACAACATACACTCTTGCAATCACCCTCACATATGATTTTCCTAATCTCGTAACAAATTACACGTGCATTCACAAAATCACAAACAATTCGTATTTCGTGCTATAAATTAGTAACCTTCACATACAAAATTAACAACAACGTAACAAACCAAGTACGATATTGGGAATATCGTAACAACATACACGCATGCAATTACCCTAACTACACACATGCATTCACAGATAATTCGTATTTCGTGACATCAATTGTTCACCCTCACATACGAGATTAACAATACCGTATCTACAGAAGTACTATTTTTCACACATTGTATCCTCAAATCTCAAACAAATCTCAATTATACATGCAATCACAAGCAAATGATAATATTGAATGAACATTAATTATGAATATCGTAATATTTCACACACATATACTCCCAACTATACCATGAAATTGTACAATTATATGAAAATAAAGTACGATATTTTGAATATCGTAACAATATTGATGAATATCGTAACAATATCGATGAATATAATACCAAATATGTAGCCCCCAAAATAGCTACAAAACATGCATGAATCGGTCAGCCACGAGTACGAGTTCAACAAAATCGTAACCACAGAAGTACGATATTCCAAATATTGTAACATCATACAAACATGAAATCCAAAAACACAAAGAAATCGTAATATCGTATCAATTTTAAGCAAAAACACACGCATAAATTTATCAAATCGTACCAAATATGTAATGTTATTCCTCAAAGTAGCTACAAAATATTTTTGAATTGATCGGTCTTTAGTACGAGTTTAATACAATCATAGCCACAGAAGTACGATATTTCTAATATCGTAACATCGTATATACATGAAATCCTAAAAACACAAACAAATCGGAATTTCGTATCTATTTAAGCAAAAATACATGCACGGATTTGTAAAATCGTACCAAATATGCAACGATATCCCCCAAAATATCTACCAAACATACATGAATTGGTCAGTCTCAAGTACGAGCTTAATAAAATCGTAGCAACAAAAGTACGATATTCTGAATATCATACCTCATTCATATGAACAACAAATGTTGCTACGAGTTTATGAATTCAATCAATGTCGTGGCATCTGTAAATCGTACAACTTAAAAAAATTTCAGATGAGAAATCACGGTGGGTGAGAATCGAGGTAGTAGTGAAGGAAAAGAGCGTGACGACGGATAAGTAGTGAAGCGGGGCGCCAACGGAGAAGAAGAAAAGCGAGACGGTGGCGTAGATCTTATTTTCTAGAGATAACGCAAAAAGAGAGAGGTAGAGGGAGAGAAAGAGAAGAAAGGGTGGTGGTTGGACAAAGTGGCAGAGTGGTGGCGGTGGCGGGAGAGAAAGGGTGGTGGTGGGGGGGTGGAAGAAAAATTTGTAGAGAAGAGGGAAAGAGGTAGAGAGAAACTGAAATTGAAAATGATTTTGAAAAGTGGTAAATTTAGTGTATATAATAAAAGTAAGTTTTAAAGATATTTTCGTCCCAACTTGTAAAAAATAGCCTTTTCTTTATTTTAAATTAAAAAGGGTACAAAATTATGGTTTTTTTCCCTCTAGAATGAACCTTCTACTAGTTAACTCTAATCTATATATCATTAAAATCAATGTTGATTCAAGTCCTCCCTTTAATTTTAGGTCATACGTGGCGCTACTACAATTCGATATTCCTATTTATCTTAAATTCTCATTTTATGCTTTTTAATTTATAAATTTAATCAATATTATTAAAATATCTTTAATTAAAATTCCATATTTATCTCTAAAATATCTACTACTATATATAATTCTCTTGCATATTTGAATCTTCCCAAAATTTTCGATATAATATATGATATGATATGCATGTAGGAATTACGGCTTGAATAATTGTCACTTATATAAGATAATTAAAGATAATCACTAGTAGTATCTTTGATTGTATTTTACATGATATAATTCCTTGCAAATACAATTTATTCTATTTCATTTAATTTAATATTCAAATTTCTATCCCACATAAGTTTTTAATGAAACTCTACCTATTGAAAAACCTATAAATACTTACAATCATCATGTAGTTTCTTATCCTTTACACAAATATTTATTAGGCCAGCTGGATTGATTTAATCTCTAGCTAGCTATTTAGTCGGTCGATGATAAGTCCAATTATTAATATCCATTAATTTTAGGTCCTACGTGGTACTATCACAATTCAGCATTCTTATTTATCTTAAATTCTCATTTTATTTTTTTATTCATAAATTTAATTAATATTATTAAAATATCCTTAATTAAAAATCCATATTTATTTCTAAAATATCTACTACTATATATAATTCTCTTGCATATTTGAATCTTCCCAAAATATGATTTGAGAATTTAAAGGTAGAGTAGATTTTCGATATAATATATGATATGATATTGCATGTAAGATTACGGCTTGAGTAATTGTCACTTATATAAGATAATTAAAGATAATCATTAGTAATATCTTTGATTGTATTTTACATGATAAAATTCCTTGAAAATACAATTTATTCTATTTCATTTAATATTAAAATTTCTGTCCCATATCGGTTTTTAATGAAACTCTACCTATTGAAAAACCTATAAACACTTAGAATTATCATGTGATTTCTCATCCTTTACACAAATATTGATTAGGCCAATTTATTAGTTGGCAAATAATAATTTTATTTGTATTATAAATTTTAATTTGGTCAAGACTGATTACAGTACCAATCGATAAATTTCATTTGGCTAATATTAATTTGGCCAAAAATTAAGTTTGTTGAATAAATAGTTTAAATTGTTCTTAGAATATTTGTTGGTTTAAATAATTAAACCTATTTAATTACATAATCTAACAAGAATACTTATAGAGTTGGATAGATATATTAGTCGCCATTTCTATATTTTTATTCTATCCTACATCGGTTTTTAATTAAATTTCACCTATTAAAAAACCTATAAATATTTAGAATCATCATGTGATTTCTCAACCAACCAGCTGGATTGATTTAGTTTCTATCCAACTATTTAATCGGTTGATGATGAGTCCAATATTAAAACTTTGATTTTTGAAAATGGAATATGTTTGTATTTTTTTTTCTAAATAATTGAGCAAAATAGTAGAGAATATTTGCCATTTAAAAGAAATGCATATTTTGAAAATTTTAAATCCTGTGAACAACATATCTTCAAAATTTTATGACGTCATGGAATTAATTTTAATTAAGTTATATGTGTAAATTACACTAAAGTGCTACGTTTTTTTGTTTTGTTTTAGAATAGAGCTACTTTAGCCCCACCAACGAGATGATTATGTATGTAACACTTATTTGTAATGATTGTTAAAATACATTTCGATGTCGAAACCTTCCTTTCAATTTAGGCTATACGTAGCACAATCACAATTTGGTATTCATATTTATCTTAAATCCTCATATTATATATTTTTTAACTCATATTCCATTATTCAATATTCAAATTATGCATAAAAATATTTTTAAAATATCTCACTCAATTTAATAATATACTATATTACATACATATCTCGACCATGTATACAACATTTGGTAATTGTGGGACATTTACAATTGCATCGAAAAGTCCGCATCTTTTTATTTTTCCTCAAATCCTCTATCTCACATCGTTTTCTAAAATAAGACATCTTCCCTTAGAAGATGTATACAAATATTTATAAATAATATGTATTTTTTCATCAACCATGCACCGTTTAACTTTTTTTATATCTTTTTGAACAAGTAAATAAATTCATAATGAAATAAAATAAGATCTAGATGATCGGACATACAGAGCAATTAACATCGTATATGATAAAATTTGACAGATTGTGAGGTAACTATAAAGTTAATTTTTCATATTCTAAACTACGTTTATACAAAAAAAATTATAGTTTTTATTTGTTGCAGCTAAAGAAGGTGGAATAAAATCAAAGAAATAATATATTTTTCTATCATACTCTCATATAAATGGTAAAAAAAATAGTACTGAAGACGGGAGAATCGCGGAACAATTTACTTGAATCTTACTGAAGCACATATAGATTAAAATAAACTAAAATGATCAAAAATAGTAAACGAAGACAGGAGAATCACAGAACGATTGTCTTGAATTTAATTAGATAATAAAGATTTTCACTTTCAAAATAAATTTTTATAACTACCAAAACAAACTCCATCTAATATTTAAATAATATGTGGATTGAAACTGAACTAAAAAATGATCAAAAATAGTAACTGAAGACGGGTTAATCGCGGAACATTTTTTTAATTTAATTTACATCCTAAAGACTCCCACTTTAAAAATATATTTGTACAAAACTACCACGTAAATTGTGGCTAATATTTTTAATAATCGTAATGAAGTATTTTGGATTAAAATTATACTAAAAAGAAAGAAAAATAGTAAATGAATACGAGATGATAGCATAACAATTTTCTTAAATTTAGTTATTAGAAAAATATGGTTTTTATTTTATAAATAAATTTCTATAACTACTAACAAATTACGTCCAATAATATCCCGTCGATTTTCGACTGGTTGCACGCTAGTATATATATATATATTTAAGTGACAACAAATAAAAATAATACTAATGTACTTCGTTACTTTTGGTAAACAACGATGGGATTGATGGTAACAAATGATGGATTTCGAGTTCCTAAAATTGTTCGTATGTCGTGATGTGAACCTCTCTTTTTGAACAAAAATAAAAATGAACATCCAACTTGACCCCCATATGTTTGCGTGGAAACAATATTAACATGAATAAAATAGAAAATATCTTATTAAAATTTACGACGAATAAATCAACCTAATACTAACGTAATTAATACTACATGTTACCCTATGAAGGCCTAATGGTAGAATTAGAGGCGATCAAAGTTCGATTCCAGTTCCACCCTGAAGGAATCGGAACTGAACCGCCAATCTCTTTGGTTACGGTTTTAAACCTGAACCGTCGGTTCACGTTCCGACTCGATAGTTCCTCGGTTTCAGCAGTTCCAAATCAGAACCGTTTCAATTATGTATGATTTTTCTTCTTCTTTTTGCTACTTTTATTTTCTTTAATCTTATGCATTCTAATGTACTAATATTTGAGTGAAATAAATATGAATTATAATATAAATATAGATAAAAATGCTAAAAAAAAATAGGAGGAACCGACAATTTAAAATATTAATCAGCGATTTTCGGTTCTGCCTTTTTCGAACCAGAACCAAACCACCGTCAAGGCGGTTCTCAATTCCGAAATAGAACAGATGATTCAGTTCCGGTTCCGGTTCCAGAACGCCAGTTCCAATTCTTTTGGCCACCTCTATGTATAATGGTATTCATGAGATAAAGGTATGTTCAAATTTTCTACGAATATTTGTATAGATGGAGATTGTTACACCAAAATTTTTTGAGTAAAATTAAACTTTTTTTTAGCAAAAGAAAACATATACATATAACATTTGTAGTTTGTAGATTGTACATGAACTGATATTTACCTAATGCACATAAAAAAAATAGTGACGATAGATCTCACATAAAAAAAGAAATTAAATACATCATAGTAGTATATCTTTCCCAACAATTAACTAGGAATTTGACTAGGACGTTTTTCGAATCTCTATAGATTTATACCATAAACCGTATACTATGAAGTAATAGTAAAATATGAATTTTTTAGGGTATTATATTGAGGTATGAATATTAATCGAATAAATTACCATATATGTAGGATCTCTACGCCACACAAAGCTGAGACCACTACACCACCATACAGGATGAGACTACTACACTATGATTAATAATATTATTTTTCTCAAAAGTTTGCAAACGTAATTTTGTTTTTACAATTATAATAAATATATATATATAGCTAAATTGTTTATGCAGTTCCACAAATGAATACTCCTAATTTTGTACTCCATAAAACACGTTCGAAACTGAAACATCATATCATTCAAAATAAATCAGTTATATTAAGGTCAACTATATCTAACGTCCTAACTCTATACATTAAGAACTTAATTGTTGAACATGTAGCCTTATTATTGCCCACAATAAGCTTTGACTACCTTATTCACGTATTATTGCATAAAAAATGAATTGTAAGCATTATTAATGGTGCATTTAAGCGCTAGACAGTGGTGCAACCATAGCACCCATTATTTTTTCTTAACCACAATGGTAAAAACAAATGTGAGTCGGGCTTAAAAAAATTAAAAAATGGTGACTTTGATGGCGGATAAATAAAAGGATAATTTTAAACACATCCCACATTTCATTCAATTGTACCCCTTAATTAAAATAGGGGTAATATTAAAATTAAAAATATAACTAAATTTACTATTTCATCTCCATAACCCCCAATAAATTTTTATTTTTAAAAAACACAAGAAATTAGGTGCAACTCGGTGGGCTTTGATGATGAAGGTCTACAGCATCGCGGCACGACAGCATAGCAACATCTGAAAATCTCATTTCCACCTCTCCCGTCTCTTATTGAAGTTTAATCCTCAATTAAACGTTAAGATGTACTTTCCACTCTACCCTCTCTTATTCGCATTTCTTTGCATAAAAACATCTTAAATGTAATTTGCTCAATTGAATTACATTCGCAGAATTGCTCAATTAAAATGCCAAGCAGCAACCGATCATGAGTCCGGACTGTTCACCCATAGTTTTTTTTTTTGGAAAACTAGTAAGATTTTTATTTCCTTCAGGCAAACCACCACTCACAACATTACAACCAAAGAAACTAAAGCAACCTAGTTCTCAAACAATTTAAGAACTTTTGCATTCTTTCTACCCCTAACCGCCATCATTAACTTACATTGATTCACAATTCTATCAATGGGAGTTTCTATTCCTTGGAATCGACGAGCATTTCGTTCTCGCCATACATGATAAACTGTCGTGGCAACAAGCAAACGATACATAAGTTGCTTACCCGTTTTTGAGGATCCATGGCTTTCCATAATAATCACCTCAACATCCAATGCAAGATTTTGAAGTCTAGCTCCACACCAACTCGCCAGCTTTCTCCACACTTCAGCAACAAAAGGACAAGCAAAGAAGAGGTGAGAATGGGACTCATTCCCTTGTTTGCATAGACAACACAACTGGTCACACTGAATTCCAAATCTCACTAGCCTATCACTTGTTGCTAGCCTTCTTTGAATAGCTAACCATAGAATGAACACACACTTTGGAGCCGCTAAACTCTTACTAATCATGGCGTGCTATCTAACTTTCTCTTGATTTCCTCTCAAGGCCAGGTAGATTGTTCTAATGGAGAGATCTGATTCTGCTGCATCAAACTAACTCCATTTGCCAATTGCATCACTGTATCCCGAGCACCCAATATCTTTTTGAAAACCCATGCAGCCTGTGTTGGGATAGGCATTGTTTTCCAATCTCTTTGCTTCACATAGTAGCTATGAATCCATCTCACCCACACTTTATCTTTCTTTTTAAGCAAATTCCAAAGCAACTTGCAGATTGCTGATTTGTTCCAAGTTTCCAGATGAATGATGCTCCAACCTCCTGCTTCCTTTGAATTACACATCCGCTTCCAAGAAACTAGATTCCTTTTTGAGATTGTGGCTGTTCCAGACCATAAGATTGATCGACACATTGCTTGAATGGTCTTCATAACTTTTTATGGCATCAGAAAGACTAGACTCCATTAAGTTTGAATGCTCAGAATTATAGACTTTATGAGTTGGAGCCTACCTGCATAAGACAATAACCGAGCTGACCAACACTCTATTCTAGTCATGATTTTCAGGATCAGTGGTTGGCATTGAGCTATTGTCAGTTTCCTTGTAGATAGGGGGACTCCCAAATATTTAAAAGATAGCTCTCCCTGCATAGTCCAAACTCATGGATAATTTCCTGCTTGATTTGTTGAGACATACCTCCAAAATAGATTGAACTCTTTGCATTGTTTGCTTTCAAACCAGAGACTTCAGAGAAATGACCAAATACTTGTAATAGTTTCCTCACAGATTGAAGATCCCCTCTTGAGAAGAGAAGGAGATCATCTGCAAAACACACATGAAGCAGTTGGAAGTTCTTGCATCGTGGATGGAAGTGGAATCTCCTTTCATTGATTAAACCACTGAGACTTCTACTCAAATATTCCATACAAATCACAAACAAATATGGTGATATTCTCACTATTTTTGTTTATTTTCAGACAGTAGCAAAAACACAAAAATTTTGTACAAGACAAATTTCGCTAAATGTTAGTAGTAATTTTCAAAGATTTATATCTGAACTAGAAGTGAAGAAAAAGGCAGTACAAAAGATTAGAAATAAAGTTATTCCAAGGGAATGAATATTTTGCATCATAGATGAATTATATTGTAGAACATAGAAACTCTTATAGGAATTAACTACAAATTTTCTTCACGAGCGACTAACATTAATCTTGAATTTGGGGTTTACTTTCTATGATTTCTAGGCTATACCAATAACGAGTAGCACATCTTTTTTTTTTAAATAAAACATTATGTTGGGGGTTACGGGGATAAATTAGTAAATTCAATAATATTTTTATTATTTATTTAATTAAAGAGCTATAATGAGTAATTTAGGGCTATGTTTAAAATTACCCCAAATAAAATTTCTAGGGTAAGTTTTAATCTACACACACATTTAACATTAATTTTTTCATTGAGTTTATTGCAAAAAAAGTTTCTCTTGTAATTTATAAAATTGAAAACCGCATGGATCTCCTTGTAAAAAAAATAAATAAAAACAAATAACAACGGAAAAGACTTTGATGGAATAAGGGTATCAATTTAACACGGACGATATAGTCTATGTTCAATAAAATAAGATTATAGGGAGCATAATGTTTAAGTCTATATTACATAAGTATGCTATGTAAACTGTAATTCCTAAAACAATAATGATAATCGGTCATACGGTGGCCAGCCACATGTATAAGAAAAAAGAAAGTTGACTGTAAAAATGGAAATAATTACATTTCTCTCTAAAATTTATGCTTTTCCAATTAGGGTATATTTCCATTTTCAAAATCTATATTATTATTTTTAACTTATGTAACCGGCCACAGGTGACCAAATAGCACTACCCTTTCTAATATTAGACAGACACTATATAACCATTAATCTGGAATAACAAATAAGTTCCGGGGTTCAACCCCACCCCTCTACTTCCCCCAAATCAAAGAAAAAAGCAAATCAATTAAAGTAGTTTTTTTTTGTCACAATTATATCTCAATCCTAAATTGGTCGTTCTCTACTTTTTTTTGGTGGTGGAGCCAGGTCTTCGGGGCATAGGGGGTTAAATATTTAGAACAACTAGTTTATATAGACATAATATAACAAAATATCCTAACAAATTACAATAATTACCTATGATCACTTAATTTTCGGAAGTGGCTAAGAAAAACTAAATGTTGTCGTGTAATACACCCTCCCCACCCCCTCTGAAAAAAAAAAATCGCCAACGGAAAAAAAAAATGTTGTCTTTGCCGGCAACGGCTTGAATCCTTTTTTTTATTCATTTTTTACCCGATAAATACACCTCTTATTTCCTCATTTCATATCACATTCTTTCTCTATTTCTCTCAAATTTTCACTCCAAAAATGTCTTCATCATCGTCGACCTCAATTTTGTCTTTCAAATATGAATCTCACGGCTTGTCTTCAACGTGCAACGAGCCGTTCGTGCACACATTGAGGAGGAGAGGAAGAAGAAGAAGAAAAGGCCGAGGTCATTCGTTTACCGCAACTGTGAAGCGGCATGTCAGCTCCTACACACCGATTACTTCGCCGACAACCTCACTTACAGCGAGCACTTTTTTCGACGCCGTTTTCGGATGTATAAGCATTTTTTTTTTTGCACATTTGAAAAACGTTAGAGGACAACGTCCGCTACTTCAAGCACTGAAAAGATGCATTGGGAAGATGGAGGCTGACGTCGGTGCAAAAAATGTACGATGGCGGTGCGACAACTAGCCACCGGTGGTGCAGCGGGTGTCTTCGACGAGTACCTCAAATTCGAAAAAGCACGGGCCGTCTTTGCCTCCGCAAGTTTTGCATGCAATGCAATGGGAGCCTGGAGTGCATGCAATGGGCATAGAGAAATTGCCCAAAAGGGTGGGCGGCTTCCTATACACGAGGCGATGAGGGCGAGCCAACCTTAATTTTGGAGGCGGTGGCATTGCAAGATTTGTGGATCTGGCATGCCTTTTTTGAGTGTGTCGGCTCCAACAACGACATCAACGTTCTCAATCAGTCGCCATTGTTCGCCGACATGCTTGAGGATAAGGCTCCGGAGTGCAACTTCACCGTCATGGATCGGCAGTACGACAAGGGATACTATTTGACCGACGGGGTCTACCCTTCTTGGCCAACAGTAATCAACGCTCCTAGGATTCCAACTGACCCGAAGATGGCGAGGTTTAAGAAGATGCAAGAAGCAACGAAGAAGGACATCAAGCGGGCTTTTGGAGTTCTCCAAACCCGATGAGGAATAATTAGGAATCCGGCTCGGTGCTGGTATACGAGGCACCTCCAGAGATATCATATCCACGTGCATTATTTTGCACAACATGATAATCGAAGACGAGAGAGAGAATGCGGAGAATTGGAGAGATGACGCGGATTCTCCGTCCACTAGTGGTGTTTCAACGAGGCCCCGTCCGCTTGCCTTTCAGGACTATCTCAAACGGAAATCCGATTTGAGAGATCAGCGAAAGCACCATAGGCTTACCAATGATCTGATCGAGCACGTTTGGCGCCGATTTGGTCATTCTAGAAGAGTAGTAATTAATTTATTTTAATTAATGTAAATTTTTCTATTTCATTTAATGTAATATTTTATTTTATTTCAATTAATGTAATATTTTATTTTATTTTAATTAATGTAATTTTCGGAATTTATTTAATGGAAAATTCTAATTTTGTAATATTAAAATTAGAGACACTTTAGATACAGTTGGGATGCATGTATAATGTCTCTAAGTGCTGAAATTGGAGTTAGAGACACTTTGTGTCTCTAAGAGATGCAGATAGCCTAAACTGTTGGGCTTGTTTTAAAATAAAAGGGATGTATTTTGTCCCACATCAGTTATATGATTAAAGTGTAGGAGTTTTTTAGGGCTATATAAGAAGCTAGATATCTTTGATGTAAGTGCACAAGGTTTTACACTTTAGTCATGCGTTTGACTCTAGAAAAATTCCTTGTCTCGGGTTGTGAGCAAGGTAAGAGTTATTCGATGGCTTGTAAGAGTGTAGGGGTATCGAGTTTATATTGCTTAGTGTGGTGGGTCGTGGTTTTTTCTCAGGTTTTGGAGTTTCCATGTTAAATTCTTGTGTTATTGATTGTTCTTTATTTTTCTGTCTTATTTCTTGTCTATTATCGTTTTCCTCTTGTTGGGATAGAGACGTGATTTCCTAACAACTGGCATCAGAGCCAGGTTCCGAGACAAGTTTGGGGGTCTCTTGTCAAGTGGCTGTTCAACAAGGGGTGGAGAAACGATAGGTCAAGTTCAATGAAGTTTGATGTGGAGAAATTTGATGGAAGAATCAGTTTTAGCTTGTGGCAAGTGCAAGTTAATGCTGGGGTGATATAATTTGGGTTACACAACGTTTGGGAGGATGAAGGACTACACCAAGCGATATGAATCAAGGTGGAGCGGTTGCGGCAAATAGCTCCAGAGAAGCAGCTAACATTGTGATAGAAGATGATGATGCCCTCTAATTGTTGAGGACATGAGCATCCTTATGGCATGTCCAACTGCCATGCACAAGGATGTGACGATGTTAGTTGGACCACATGTGCATTGGTTTGGCATGGATGCAGTATGTGTGGTGAAATTTATGTCAATGGCTGAAGAACTTCTAAGAGGGCCAAAAGCTAGGAGTTACACCATAAATTTCAACGGATTTATTGACATGCGCCGAATGAAAATCTTAGATAGTTGATTCTAAGCGTTCTATTCATATAGGTTTGTGGTTCTTTGATTTAAGAATCATGATTGTCTTTGTAGACAATGGAGTATTTCTTTTATTTTAACAAGTCATTTCATGCAAATTGAAATTGCACCATTTGAAAACGTCATTAGAACATCCAGTTGGCAACGACTTACTAATACTCTTGTACATCGAGGGCAACATACATATGCATGTACGTACTACCATTAAAATTGAGCCTCGTCGCATGCAATCGCCGCTCGATCGGGTGCTTGCATAATATCTAATGAATTTCATCAACGAAAACGAAGAGACGATCAATCCCAGTCGTCGGAGACATCGCGGAGAGAGAATTTACCGGCTCGTTTGGTGAAGACCCGGCGCGGCTATCGTCGCAGGTATCGTCGCAGCGCTTCGACTCGGCGTGTTTTCATTCGTTTAATGACTGCGTACACTACAGATCAGAAGACCAATCGATGATGGAAAGAGGCTTTGAGAAAGACTTGCCGCGTCACGGCGGAGATGGCGTCCAGTGAAGAACCAATCCTACCGCCTCCAGCCGAGAGCAAGAGAGCGGAGATGGCGTTCTGTGTGTTTTTTGCTGCGTGTTTCTGGTATTTAATCATCAGGACGGCTTTGAAAGTTAAATCTTTATTTAATTCTTTAATTGTCGAATCACTAAAAAGATGAAATTAAATCCAAAACTTTTCTGCAGCTGAAAACAAAAGATATATAATTTCTATGCAATGTAGACAAATACAATGTCTAAAAAAATTGTTTTCAGACGAAGCGCGATTCGCTTAATTATTAGACGAGAAGAGGAAGGAGAAGGAGATGTTGAAGGTAATAACCAATGAATACAAAGCAAAGTTCTACAAGAATTGGAAGATGAGGAATGAAAATAGCAACGCTATCAGCAGAGAGAAGCAAAAAGTTTTAAGGCCTAAAAATTGGTTCAAGTAGAGAAATGTAAAGGAAATAGAATGAAGTAGAGGAGAGGAATGGTAACAATAACAGTTCTCATTATTGGATTTTTTTTCAATAATAGAAATGAATCAACTGTAAGGGAAATGATTTTGTTATCCCTCTACTTTGGATGGTAACATTTTAGGGGTTTGAGTTACCTTCAAGTAAGGGTAATGGTTAACTGTCTATCCAAACTCACAATAACTTGAATGGGACCGCGCAGGTCGCATGGGGTGCACGCGTCTATTTCTTTTCGATTTTTTTTTTCATATTTTTTGGCTTATTAGGACGTTTTTTCGAAGTGTCCTAATAAGTGTTTTCCAGTGTATTTCTTTGTATTACAATATCTAATTATATTTTTAATCATTTTTTCATTTTTTTTTTTTAATTTTCAGATTTTTTTCCCTCTTTCTTTTTTTTGTTTGGCTCTTCGCTTTTTTGTTTGCCGCTTCTTCTTTAATCAAGATTCGAGCGAGGGGAGTCGAAGGCCTCGGAGCGAGTCGAAAAAATCCAAATTATTGCCTGACGATTATCCTTATATTAGTATCGAAGCAAAGTCGGAGCCATAAAATTGGAGCCGGAAATAAAACTAAAATAAAAAAAAAAAAATTGACCGGGTCAACGGGTCAATCCAAGTTGACTGGGTCAACCGACCCGGATCCGGTTGCAGGCCCATGCAGCAAGTTGCATGCAAGTCCTCCTCATCCAAACCAAACAAAGAGTAATGGATTTGTTTCATTGAATCCGTTTCCAACCCCCAGAAAAGTCCAACAAAACATGGAATATGCGTAATTTTAACTGTTGCAGCTGTTTGTAGAAGGCAGAGAGAAGTTTCATGCAGAGGCAAACAAGAGTTACTGAAGGGCAACAAGGAAAAGGAAAAGAAAGCTGCCATTTTTGTGATTCAAGGACCCAAGCCAACCGATCTCTCCTGGATGCGCCAAATTCTTGCGAAGCTTACACACAAGCCACCCGTGCACATGATGATCGATGAGGCCGCCTCATGAACCTGAAAAAACTGCAAAAACTCAAGAAGCAACGCCCGTTGATCTTCCAAATACGTCCACGGATCAGGGGGTGTGCCTGCTAATGCAATGTGAAGTCTTTCGTACCTTAATGTGTTATATGCTACTTTCTTTTATTGGTGTATATATAGCCTTAATTTGAAGAATACTTGTGTTTTCTAACATGCTTAGTGCTTATGTGAATATCATACAGTATGTTGCAATAAATTATGAACACAGATCCATGCAGACGACTAAAAGAATATGACTATAGTCTATATATGATTAGATAAGAGGATATATATATATATATATATATAAAATTAAAACTAAACTAGTTCATCTAGGAGTCATGTCTGTAATATTATCATCTAATTGGGCTGAGGTCGTGAACTGAGAAGCTGATTCCTTGGCTTTGTCTGAGAGAGACGAGATAGGGAAGCTATTATCGGCTTCTGATTTACTCGAACCTTGAGGTCTAAACAGTCCAGGTTCTGTTAGTAACTTGTCATTAAGGGTAACATCTGTTGATAGCATTTTCACCACCTGTTTCATGTCTGGTCTCTGCTGAGAAGCTGCCTGTGTGCAGAATAGCGCGACTTTCATGAAACGTGTTATTTGATCCTCTGAATAGTCGACCAAATCTGGGTCTACGATGTCCACAAGTCTGCCTTCTTTGAACAGTTTCCAAGTCTGCACCGGTATTAATTAGAACGAAAGATTGTTAGCACAGTGATATGATACAAAATGTCGAAACTATTGTATTACTAATCTTATTCCTACCCATTCGAGTAGAACATAGAGTTCCTCTCCGAAAGAAGCCTTGCTACTACTTCTTCCACTTATAATCTCAAGTATCAGCACCCCAAAGCTATACACGTCGGCCTTCTTAGTGAGTTGCCCCAGCAACGCGTATTCTGGAGCAAGATATCCCCTGCATTAGATTAGACGAGAGGAGAAACAACAATGATTCAGACAAAGTGAAACTACAGAAATGTTTTAGGTTAAGGGAAATGTTGTGGAAACCTGCACTTACACAGTTCCTGCTACTCTAGTGCTAACATGAGTGACATTATCAGGAAATAGTTTTGCCAAGCCAAAATCACCAATTTTAGGGAGGAAATTCTCATCAAGAAGCACGTTGCTCGCCTTTATATCGCGATGAACTATGCTCGGCTCAGCATCCTCATGGAGAAATGCAAGCCCTGCAGCCGTCCCCAAGCATATTCCAGCCCTCTTCGACCAATCCAGTTCGACTCGTTTACTGTATGAGCCTGAAAAAACAAGGGGGAATTTGCAGGATTGGATGATCAGACAAGCTCAAAATTGTCCATTCATCAAATTCATTATATCAATAGTCTAAGCTATCACCCAAGGTAAATACACCCACACACTACACAATCTTGTTCGGGTCGAACTAAGATACCAATAGTGTTGTGGTTAATTTTCGTTACCCAGTAAGGCGTTATGGAGACTGTTGTTGTCCATGTATTCATAGACCAGTATTCTGTGATCTCCCTCCACGCAACAACCAAGGAGCTGTACGAGGTTAGGATGTCGGATCTTGGATATCATACTAAGTTCTGTCAAGAACTCATTTATCCCCTGCTTGGATCCAGCAGAAAGAGCCTTGACTGCAACTTGAGTTCCATCTCTCAAAACACCCTGCAATTAATTAATGGGGATAAGCAGAAGCAGCAGCAGCAGCAGCAGCATAACAACACATACTATAAATGTAACTAATACAGTTTTCAGCAGGTATCTGAAATTATGTAAACTCACTTTATAGACTACTCCGAAGCCACCTCTGCCGATTCTGTTGGATGCGTGAAACAGCCTCGTAGCTGAGCGCAGAGAATGATACGAGAATAGCCTTACGTTGTTTGTAGGGATTCCTAACCAAATATACAGAAACAAGCATGACTTATAAAATACTACATCAACATTTCTTGCACCAAATTTAAATTCTATTTATAGTCGTCTTTTGAACTTCAACTAAATCTTTCGACAAATATACCAAATCGATTACATGTAGTAAATGATAATGCTAATTTTTGTTATCAAGCTAATTAGAGCAACAATAACTAGCTAAGCAGCAAAGAATCAATTACGTACGAGCATGATTATTAATTTCTGACTTTCTTGTCATAGTCTAGACCAATTAAGCTCTCACAATCTGGGTCGATGTTATGAATCAATGTTGAGTTGACTTTCAAGATTTACATTACATTACATCTATGCTTATTAACTTATTATCCATAACCATAAATATAATAGTACGTGATAAATTAATAATTACTTGCGCATTGTATACGTGTGTGAAAAATTCATCGTAGATTCATCTAATCCAGGCCTAATATTTTGCCACTTTTTCCCTCCATTTCCTACATACTAGTATATCATCTAGAATAGATACTATTGCTCTTTTGGGGGATTCACCAGTTTTGATCTGAAAAACATTATTAATATCTTCAACTGAAAAACAAAGCATCTTATGATCTTAGGAAGAAGTAGATTTTGAATAAAGATATAGATAATAGAGGAATAATAATAATAATAATAATAATAATAATAATAATAATAATAATAATAATAATAATAATAATAATAATAATAATAATAATAATAATTAATCTACATACCTTGGGCTTCTTCTATTGCAGTAATATTGTCTCTGCAGGAATCAAATACACCAAAACAATCAGAAAGACCCATTTTTTTGCCTTCTGAATTTGCGTTAAAATACAATCTTTAATCGCTTCGATCATGTAATCCGATCAAACAACTGCCCACCCTCCAGTTGCAGCATCACAAATCATCAAGAGAGAGAGAGAGAGAGAGAGAGAGAGGAGGCTAAAGCAGTCCGGATTGCAAAGATGAAAAAGAAGAGCCTTAAAGAGAAGCGAAGCAATTGTTAATAGGATCAACAGAATAGGAAATTAACGTGGTGAATGCTATCTATGTCTGTCAACAACAAAAGATATAATAAAGATGTAATAATTTGTAGGTTGCCATATACCTAACAGAATAAATAAATAAACATAAATAGTATTGTCACGATTGCGTGTCCGTTTAGGTCAGGTGAATCATTAGTATCTCATCTCCCAATTTTCTTTAGCCCCTCCCACTCGGGGCGGAGTTTGAAACGACAAAATGGATTGATTAAATAATCGAATGTATAGTCTATGTTAATATTATTAGTATAAATGAAAACTTTAATATATAAAAGTAATTTATTTTGATATAAGAAAGATAAAAATAGCTTCAACTATAAAAATATAATTTAATATAAATTATATTAGTTGAAAATAATTATAAAGTACAAATATTCAAGTGTAATTGTGTAAGGTATATCGTAGTACGCTATACTAAATTTTGGTAAGGTGTGCCGGAATAAAGGTACAGTAAAGGTATTGTATAAGCCTATATTGAAATAAAGGTATACCGAATGTAAAGATAAGATAGGTATGATATTTCTTCATACCTAAGATAAAGGTAAGGTAAAGGTATTGGGTTTTTTGTAAGGTATACCTTACCGACCCACCACAAGGTAAAATGAAGTCGGGGTCATTATTGGAATGTAATTGAGTTGAATCAAATAAAATCAAGTTCAAATGAAAGACGAACTCTTCGTGCAATGTTGTCGTGTTACAGCTTAGTCTCATAAATTTGCTTTGGACAAGAGGTCTTGAATTCAATCTCGTCTAAGTGCAGTGTAGATTTGTCATCTTATATGGTGGTGTAATAGTTCCACCTTGCGTAGTGGTGCAGTGTCTTACATTTATGTGGTACGGAGGTCTCACCACCTTTAATGGTGTATCGATTTATTTGATAGAATATATATATATATATATATATATATATCGTTATAATTTTTAAAAAAAGACTTAGAATATCTATTTAGTTTGTTAAAATAAAGATCGTTGATAATTACTCATTTGAACTCATTAATTAAAGGTTCCAAAAATCAGTGCACCAAAGTGGGGGTCTTTAAATTTATGTTAAAATTAAAGGTTTCAAGAGACATTTAATTTTCTTAGTTAACTTAACCTAATTCGAATTGACCCTAAAAAAAACCTAATTCGAATTAGAAATTCGCCACCATATAAATAGTTGAATTTCAAACTATCGTCACATGTCATATTCCACCCATATGTTAAACGCAAATGTCAACTGATACGCGCGTGAAGAAAATGACATATAGTTGACAGACGTCTCTTTATAAAATAAATTAATTAAATGAAATTCAAAAGCAGAAAATCTTATACGGAGTGCGTAAATAAATATTCCCTTCCGATAAGGTTTGTCTAATTTTTTTCGACATAGAAATTAAAAGAAAATTTAATATTAAATATAAAATGTGTATTTAGTATATTTTGCATAGAATATTTTTATTGATGATAATAAAGTGATTTTTTTAGATGAAATAATATTTTTTTCATTATACTTTAATTAGATAGTAAGTAAGACCTAATTTTTGCTGAAAAAGAAGAAGAAAAACTGGCCAAGCTAAGTGGGACTTTCAGAAAAGAATACATCCTTGAACGGGACAGAGGAAATACATAATATAGTTCTTGTCTCAATTGTGAAATATATCCGTTTTCACTTTTTCAAAATTAGTTATATACGGTTGTGAGGAAATAAATTAGTTATGTCCATGTTTGGTATGAAGAGACCAATTTACCATTGATGTTGTATTTTTTATATTATATCTCTTACACTTTGAGTACGATTTGACTGCTTCTCACTTTAACTGTCATTAACCAAAAATGATTGTCATGTTAGGGCATGAAAGTTAGCAAAAGTGGTTAATAATTAGATAATTAGTATTGCAATGATTAGTTTGTCTAGGGCACATCCAATTAATTAATTATTCAAATATCTTTATGTAATTAATTATTTTCGATACTATATGAAATAAAGGAGTAAAAATATATAATTTATAATAAAATAATAAAAAATTCATGATATATCAAATAAACAAAGATCCCACTCGGTCACATTAAGATTCCACTCGATATTTTTTGAGATTCCACTCGAGTGGGATCTTATAATTTACGAGCAGAATATTTCTTTTTTAAAGCTTTAAGATTATTATGATTAAATGGTTATCAATTACTATTATTTGAATTAAATTAATTATATAATAATATTGAATATGTATTAACTAATTAAAATAAGAACAAAAAAATATGTAAACTATACAAAAATAACCATAATTATATGAATTGCCAAATAAATAGAAATCCCGCTCGAATAAATTACAAATATTGGAAGATCCCACTCGAGATTTTTGAAGATCCCACTCGAGCGGGATCTTCAAAAATTCGAGCAGGATCTTTTATTTTTGAAGATTAAAGATTATTATGAATAAATAGTTAATTAATTACTCAATTTTTAATTAAATTAATTATATAATAATATTAAATACGTATTAACTAATTAACTAATTAAAATGAAAACCCAAAAATATGTAAACTACATAACATTACCAATAATTATACCAATTGACAAATATAAACAAATCCCGCTCGGTTAAATGACATATATTGAAAGATCCCACACGAGATATTTGAAGATCCCACTCGAGTGGGATCTTCTAATTTTCGAGCGGGATCTTTATTAAATATGCCTAAAAATTATTATGCATGAAAATTAATTATTTTCTAAAATTTGTCTCAAATAATTATATAATAATATTGAATAACTATTAAGTGGTTAAAATTAAATTGAAAAAATATGTAAACTATATCAAAATAACAAAAAAATTATGAATTGTAAATCAAATAGTAATCCCGCCCGTAAAGTATAACAACAATGAAGATCCCACTCGATATTTTTGAAAATTCCACTCGAGTGGGATCTTCATTTTTGTTAAGTTTGTACGAGCGGGATATTTAATTATTTTTCAATTAATAACATTATTTATTTATTTTTATAGTTTACATATTTTTTGGTTTTCATTTTTTTTTAATTCGTAAATTTTTATAATTTTTATGCAATATGTGATAATAATTGTACTATATAATTGAGTGTGATAGTAATCGACAGTGGTGAATGTGAAAATTCATCTGTAAAGTGAATGGTTGAAATTTCACCTTTGATGTAACAATTTTACTTTCACGTGAATTTGTACAATTTAACTCACTCAATTGATTGAATGAATGAATTCTATATAAGTGGTAGCAAAGATGAATGAGCAAACACCACAACCATCAAAATATTCTATAAAATATTACAACCTTATAAAAAAAATATCAGTTAAAAAGAGAATTTCGTAATTAGTCGAAGAATTTTTCAGATTTGATCAATAAATCCAAAAAAGGTGAGCGGGATCTACTCGAGGCGGGATCTACAAATTATGCGAGCGGGATCTTTTATATTACATTTTTAATTCTCTTGATTTTCATACTTATAGTGTTTATATTTCAGAATATGGAAGAATAGAAATATTTCAACATCAAATATGGTGGAGAATGACACGATTGTGAGTATGTGGGCGGTTCAGAATCGATCACTCAAGTTCTTGATGCCACTCCAGCTCTTATCAATTTAAAATACAACATCGATGTGTTGATGCGTCGAAATTCGATGAGCAATCGGTACAAAATGTATTATTTATCGCGTGCTCGAAGTGGACGCACTATGAAAATTCTCTTGAGATAATTTATATACCTAAAATCTTATTATTTATTTTCTAAACAAATAATCGAAACTAAAAAGCAACATAGTTTTTTTTTTTAATTAAAGTTCAACATATAATAAAATTTCTACAAGGAATTCAACAAATCTAATCAATATAAATTACATTACTAACCTCTCCGGACATGTTGTACAATCGAAGGAATGAAATCCCACTTCAATAATACACTCGAGTGGAATGTAGTGATAGAGAAGGAGATCAGATTTTTGGACCTTTAATCAGATATAAAACTTTTGAAACTTTTAATCCTTTGCTTGGAGATGATGTACACCGTTCTAGCAGATGAGTCTAGCACCAATGGTTTCACTGTCTCACAACCGTTTGGGCAAGCAGGTGACCTCATCGCAGTCTCTAGAATTGCCTCGACTATTTCCCACCCGTTTGGGCAAACAGACTTCTCGCAGTGTGTTACGGCTTTGTTTGGGCAACCAGACTAACCTCAGTCCGTGATGGCTCCTTTCTAGACATCAATTACGATGTCCGTTGCCGAGAAGCCTCCGTTATTCTAGGGGGTTGAATTCAAAGTGTGATCCCAAAAGTGTTGTTTTACATCACGACTTTGAGATTGGCCAACTATCTCAGTGATGACAAGTGTCTCCGCGTAGTGAAGGCGAGACAGACGTCCATGTGCGTATGCGATATACACTTGGAGGAAAGGTGATTTTACGTGTAAAATCATGTTGTTGCACAGTTTAGATGATTGTATCTATTCCAACTACTCTGGTATTAAGACCTCAAAGATGATTTGGGAGGCGTTAGACCGGAAATATCCGGTTGTTGATGCTAGCACGAAGAAACTCGTTGTAGCCAAGCTTCTTGACTTCAAGATGGCGGATTCCCTCCCTATTATGAAACAAGTGTAAGAATTTCAATATTTGGTCCACGATGTTCATGCCGAGGGTATGATATTACCCGATGACTTCAACGTTGCCTCTGATGTTCATCTGTTTGGGCAAACGAACGGCTCCTAGTCTGTGATGGCACTGTTTGGGCTAACATACGGGCCAATACAACCGAATGGAAGTTCCTTGTGGTTGAAAATAGCAAATGGTGAAAATTCTTTTAGTGATGCAACAAATATAAGAGTTTATACTCAAATATGTAGTTCATACTAAAGAGTTTATTTGTTTAACCTCTTTCACTGTGAGAATGGTGATTGAGAAAGTACTTCCTTCTTGGAAGGGATTCAAGAGTCACATTTTGCATAGGCTAAATATGATGAATCTTGAGGTTTCGTTGTCAAGCTCAATTTTGAGAAAGACAACAAATAGGGCTAATTCTAGACAAAAGATTGAAATTACAGCCAAGTATAACTTGTTGAAACATGGTTTCTCAAGTGTTAAGTAAATGTATGTAACTTGTTGGAATGTGAGATTCCGCAAATGACTTTTTGATTGTGCAAGATTGAATATAACGAAGTTGGGTTTACATGTTGTAGAACATGTCAATGAATATCCATTTTGAGATGGTGATAACTTGATTGTGGGGGTATTTATCAAATAAACTTGTTTTTGAACAATTCGTTAAATTATTGCACATGTTGTCAACAAAGTTGTACAAATTGTTGGAGATGATTTTGTATACCTCTAAGTGTGGGGGTTGACATCTTCGTCAAGACATTTGATCTCTTTGTGAGGTTATTGCTATAGAGTGTGTAAAGTCAATAGATAACTTAGCGGATCCGCTAACTAAAAAGTTAAATGGAGATCAAATGGTCTAATTTGCTAGGGGAATGGGATTTTAAAAAGATAAAATAACCATACATACCCACTTTGAGGATAATATGTACTCCATATACCCACTTAGATAATTATCTACTCCTCATACCCACTTGGCCTACAAAGTGTACTTTCCACCATTTATTTAAGGTTTTTTTTTTAATTTTACCTTAAAGAAAAGAGTGTTGTCAACTCTACCTCGTACACATGACTCATTATTTAAATACCTTTTTGAATAAGGCCAAAATATGTGGGATGACAGTAATTTTTCACGTGAATAAAGCCCTATTATGCATGCAAAAATTGTACCATTTTTAACAGTAATTTTGCATGCGGGTAGGTGCTATATTGAATGCATTATTGAATTGAATTCTTCAACCTATATATATGATTCACACTTTTATTGATCTGTATGCTAACACAAGAAAAAAAGATTGAGAGAAAAGAAATAGCGAATATTAGATTAAAGAAATTACATTAGTCATTATCGTTATTGAATACTAAAGAGGCGAACAAAATACATTATTTACAATTTTTTAAAGAAAAAAAAATCATACAGCTCGCATATATTCTGTACAGGTGCACAGTAATACTATACCACCTGTACATAATTTTTTCGGACTGTATATTTTTTTATTTACAGAAATTTGAAACTATTTATTTCTGTTATGTTTATAACATTATTTCTTGTATTTTGCAAAAATTATGTCCGAAATCAATTTTTTATATAAAGAGATTTTTGAAACGAGATGAATACAGATTAGAAGACAGTTTACCATTGTGTATTCAATTCGCAATTACAAAAGGTACGTCTTAAACACAAGTATTAAGACTTTTAAAATAAAAATCTTACAGATCGATAAAAATCTGTACAGGTTAGTAAAAATAGTGATATAGATCTGTATAATATTATTTCTATCTGTACATTTATTTATTTAAAAATATATTAACGGTGACACTCTTTATTTTGTTTTATTTATAACATTATTTTTTGGAGTTTTCAGAAATATAATTCGAATTGAAAATCTTTTGTAAAGGCACTTGAAAAATGTTTGTTAATACAACATTATTGTCATTTCAAATTGTCAAATTTGAGTGTTAAACAAATTGATGTAATTTAAAAAAAATAAAAAATCATACAGATCGTAAAAATAATATACAGGTCGATACACGTTATAGTGCGACTTGTATAATATTTTGGCGATCTGTACAAAATTGTGTGTTTTATTAAATTATGTTAATTATATATGTATATTTATATATTAATAATTATTTTTAATTATTTCAGATGGAATGCAAGATGTTCCGCGTTAAATTCAATGGCGTTTGGGACGATTATGTTTATAATGGCGGAGAATAGTGCACTTTCTATCTTCCGTTGGATATGATAAGTTTTCCCAACATTAAGGAACAAATAAATTTCATAATGATGTCTAGATCGTTAAGTTGTAGTTTTGAAATATTCTATTTTTCAACGTCTCAATTCGGTGTCGAAAAATATAATTTGAGTAATGATGATCAACTTCGTCGATTGTGTGCTACTGAGTTTGAGCCTACATTCTATATCGGGCATAGTGATTCTATGTATAGACCTGCTTTGATTTGAATGCTTCTTCGCAATTTGTCTATGATGATGTGTATCCGTCTCATTACTCGCAGAACGACGATTCCCTCGCACGTATGGCTTCATGCAATTGGCTTGGTGAGATGCAAATGGATCCTCAAAGTGGAACAATTGTTATTGCTCAGGGGCAATCACAAGCACCAGAGCCAGAGCCGCAGCCACAGCCTGTGCAATCCTATGCCACTGTCGTAGAGGATGATGATGGTGAAGATGATGAAGAATATGTTGCTGAATCTGAGTTTGACGACACTGATGATGAAGAGGAACAGACCGCCACTCTGAAAATTGGAACTCTGGCTGAATTTGTTAACTGGGTGCATACTCAAGGCGGCGTGAACAAGCTCGTGGCAATGCTGATACTAAAAAGTCGTACACCCCTTGTTGACGAGGAGACGGAGCTCGCCACTGAAGCGGCGGACCTACAAAATTGGTTAGTTCCCATGATTCCATTGGAACCTGCTGCTTCGCTTGTTGAAACTGTTCTAGATAACTTGTCTGACGGTCCTTTGAGTATGAGCTCCCTATTTAAAGATAAAGAGCAGTTGAGGCTTGCAGTTGGGTTGTGGCACTTGGAACAACGAGCTGAGTTTTGTTCTCCGCGATCAGATACGAGGCGTGTTACTTACAAATGCAAGTTTGGAGAGGTGTGTCCTTTCGAATTGCACGCTAGGAAAGAGGGCAACTATTGGTATATTCACATGTTCGTCCCGATGCATACTTGCGCAACCAATATGAACCATCCTCTAATGGAGAGAAAGGTCGAATCTAGTGTGATTGCGGCTCATTTTGCGAAAGGCATGAAAAATCAGAAAGAAATCATCACGCCGAAGATGATTATGGCAAGTCTTATGCGGGAATATGGCGTGGCTGCAAATTACAATGTGTGTCTGGGAGCACGGAACAAGGCCCTGGAGATGCTGTATGGTGGATATGTAAATTCGTTTAAGATGGTTCCTCAGTATCTCTACATGCTCCAGAAAGAGAATCCAGGTTCGATTGTTGATTATTGTTTTAGCCCTGATGATTTCTGATTCGAACACTGTTTTATGGCATCGTCAGCTTGTATCGTTGCATTCCAGTACTGTTTTAGGCCGGTGATTATATTGGATGCAACGCACTTAAAGGGAAAGAATAAGGGAATTATGTTAGTTGTGATGGGAAAGGATGAGAACGAGCAACTTATACCGCTGGCATGGGGGATCGGTCCAATTGAGAATGACATCTCGTGGATGATAAATCTAGGGTTTGCAAAAGTAGCTGAAAATAATAATGATGCGATGACACAAGGATTTATGTGGTTCGATCAATGTGATCTACGTCCACGGGAGAGAAGATCTAGTCTTTATTGCTTGAGTGTACAATGAGTATTTGAACATCTAATCTATCGACTATATATAGGCTTTGAATCGAGCCCTAATCCTCCTAGGATTCCTAATACATATCTTGTTTCTTTGTACATATCCAAATCTCCTTAGAAATCGGATTCCTTCATCTCCAAGGTGGGGTTTCGTTACTTGGTCTTCAAGGCAGTTAGTAATTCGTCAGGGCCGAGCTCTATGGGCCGAACTCTGCACAGGCCCAACCAGATTGGGCCTTAGGTCAGGCCCAAGACGAGGCCGGTCCTATCAGTGGACATGGTTTGTAAGTCGTCTGAAGCCGGCATATTCTCCTCGCCCTGATTTGGTGTTCATCTCATACGCCCACCTTAGTATTGGGAATGCAATTCGGGACATCTATTCTGGCATATTCAACAGCCTGTGCTACTTTCACATACTGAAAAGCATGGTGACTTATGGAAAGTCTATCACCAGGTTGTATCATAAAACAGCATTTGCGTACCGGAGAGCAGCATACGAGAAAGCGATGAATAGTATAATATCGGCAAAACCCGAAGCTCATGCCAAGCTGATGTCCATTGGTCCGGAGAAATAGGCTCGACGTTTGTGTCTGGGCTGACGATATAGTAACCTGACGTCGAATGCTGCAGAGCAATTCAATAAAGTTTTGAAGTTTGCTAGATGTATACCAATTTGTTCGTGTTTGGAGACCCTTAGAATGACCGTCGAGAGATAATTTAATGATAAACGACAATTATACGCATCTAGTACTGCATTTGTCACGAGCACGACAGATACAAAACTTGCAGCTGAGGTTGAACTGTCAAGAACGTACATTGCCATTCCCTTTAGAGATGGTGTATTCAAAGTCCACGATGAAAATCAAACGCTCAATGTCGATCTCAACGCGAGGAGCTGTCCATGTCGAGTGTGGGATTTGGATGCCATTTTAGCAATTCAGTAAGGATAATTAGAGTTTTTTTTGTCTTATTTGTACATTTTTGTATAACTTATTTCACGAATTACCTGTTTCATGATTTGCAGGCGAAATGGCCAGAACCCATACAACTATGTGGCAGATTACTACACGAGAAATACCCAACTGCAGATTTACTCACTAGAGGTGAATCATGTCCCTCCCAGAGATGAGTGGTTTATTCCTCCCTAAGTTGCTGCTGTGAAAATGTTGTCTATGCTTCCGGTTAGACAGGCGGGTCGCCCAAGCAAGACTCGTCGACGATCGTTCTTGAATAATTTGACTACAAGAAGACGTCACTCCACCGATGATGGTGCCTCAAGCAGTAAAAAACGAGCACCTAAAAATGCTCTATACATCACGAAACTGGTCACTCGAAGAATAAATGTCCATACAAATGAGGGTTTTTTTTTTTGTATGAGATGTTCCTCACGAATATGTGTCTTGAACACGTTTTATTAATATTATTTGCTAGATGTTTTTTTATCATAATAATAATAATAATAATAATAATAGTAATAATAATAATAATAATAATAATAATAATAATACTCTTAATAATACTAGTAATAATAATGATACTGATAATAATAATAATACAAATAATACTAATAATAATAATCACAACTTAAAACACATAATATACATATTGAGAGAATTATGTACAAGTCGGTTGTACGTTTTACCCGACCTGTACGGAATTGTATCGATCTGTATATTTTTTTTTAAATCGTGATTTTTAAAATTGTTATTTTGTCGACATCAATTATTATTATTATTATTATTATTATTATTATTATTATTATTATTATTATTATTATTATTATTAGCTCAATTGAATAGAAATGAAATAGTCATTTAATATTCAACTAATAAAACGTACTAATATTGTTACGAGCAAAAACGTACAATAAAACATACAAAAATACTAATTGCGACAATCCTAAAGACGAGTCTGGCCAGCGTTGCACAGAATGTCACGAGCAATTTTTCTTCTATAAACTGCGACATTCTCAGGTAGGTTACCCCATGCAATACTCGGTCTTCTGTTGATCATTCTTTCGATGGCCATGAGCGCAAATGGACCGCAACTGTGACTGTCATCTTGTCTAAATTGTCGCACAGGGTTCTGCTTGGAAGGCTTGATCGGAACAATTATAGACAGTGGATCACTCCTATTGACTTTCTTCGGTTTCACTGTCGTCTTCCAATAGCCTCCCTAGTCCAGGATGGTCCAAAACTTCAACGCAAATGACTGAAGTGACTCGATGTCTTCGAGCATCCTCTAAGTGCGATTTCGAGTCCCACACCTCCATCACCCGCTGAACCATGTTGATGCGAAGGACAAACCAATGCGCACCGAGGAATATTGGAATTATTAACTGTAACAAAAAATCATAATTTTAAAAAGAATTTAAATGATAACTTCAATTTTAGAATGTTTAGATTTTTACTCGGTTAGCTTGCCGCCAAGATTTGACATCAACACTTACATCATGAGACGTTGTGATGTTGGCACTCATTTTCGTCGATCTCGCCATTTGGTTAAGTTTGTGCATGAATGACGACTGGTAATAAAAAATATTAGTACATCTAATAAATTGCATACAAACAATAATAAAAATGTCACTGGGTTGCTCACATAGAAGTCGATGTTCAAAATAATCGTGTTGGTGTCATTAATCCGCGCCAGAATGTGCTCACGTTCCCTCAAACGCTTGGCCAACAATTGGACTGTCGTGACGAAAATCTGACAAGAAACACAAAAAAGTCATATTTATTAAAACAACTCTAAACTAATGATAACGAGTTTAGAATTTAAAAAATTACCGAATGATCCATGTCCGCCGTTAGGTCTTCAATTCGGCGAAAGTAGTCAATTGTCCATGGAATTCCTTCTACATAGACGAATGAGTCTGTGTTTCCCATAAATAGCTTATATCTCTCCCATTTGTCCTTGTTGTTAAGGTCAGCAGGAGAAACTTCCGCTCCTAGCTGAAGTAGTTTCTTATCTCGGCGTTGACCTTGGACATCTTCTACGGCAATACTCTTCCTTTTTGCTGGCTCAAGTGGTTGTGTCTACGAGAGCGACTTCCTAGAAAACTCAGTATACAGCGGGATCGTACAACACATCCTGAGGAATCCCATCAGGACCCCTAGCGGCTAAGGGTTGGGCCAGAATGGGAGGATCATCTTGTTCATAAGCATACTCAAGATCACCCTTTCTCAGCCATTCGAGAATTGTGCACTGCGGCGCTGAATGACGTGCTGGAACAAAGGGTTGTTGTCTTACTGGATTGTCGTGGGCTGAGGCACTGGGTGGTGGTGAAAATTGCCTTGGGCTAGAACGTCGGCCACTCTTCTTAAACAAGTCTGTGAAAAGAGACTTGATCTTCGGAAAAAAATATTTCTCTCCATTGTGTAGTCAATTCAGTTCTCACCAGGCCTCGTGATTCCTCCATGAACTTGTTTCTTCTTCCCTCTCTCCGACCCAGTGTCGGTGCCACTGCTCGATGATGATGACTATACTACGCGAGCACATTTTTCTTTACTTTTCTTAGCTTTTGTCACATCTGTAGGTGAGGGCCTGTCTCTCAAATCATATACATTGGGCTCGACGCTAGGCTCTGACACCGGAGGGGTCCTAGAAGGCCGCTGAACTGGGGCACGACGTTCAGGTTGTTGTCCCTCGGAGAGCAAGTTGATGGGCGGGACATAATTCACTGCGAGCGGGTTTTCAGCATTTACGAGTGACAACCAGTAAAACGTCCATTCTTCTTCTTATTTAGGGTCCAGAAAATCTCTACAATTCACCCCGTCGAGAAAAGCCCGTTCCAATTTGCGCTGCAAAGCCGCATCCAGCCTCTATCTCAAAAAATGAGGAAGGGTAGATTCGGATACTCTGTTGGCAGTCATCGCAGCCAAAGAAGGTATAGCCTCATTCATCCACATCTGCAGTGCCCAAACCGGCCCATAAATGTTATACCTCAATCCCTTTCTCACATCCTTTTTGTTCTTCATTACCGCCGAGATATAGTTCTTCAAAACCTGGAAAGAATATTCGCCCAAAGGAAATTGGTTCCATCAGTCGAGATCATCCACCAATACCCAAAGTCAGGAATTTATCTTGTTTCTCTGATCGCCACCTAAGCAGATTGCATAGGTAACGAGCACATATTCTGCTCGAAGATACAACTGTGCATCTAGACCATTCACCGTAAAAAATTGAAGCAACATGTCCTTGGCTTGTAGCTAGTCCCCAGCAAACGTCTGACAAACTGCCACATTATCCGTCGACAAATCTTCCCTGTGTGGATCAAATGAAGACACTCCAAAAACAAGTCCCGAAATAAGAGCGTATTCACGAGGTGAAAATCTCAAATTTCTTTCACTAATACGAAACCATATATCCATCGGACTAGCACCGGCCACAATTACCTCTCTAGCGACGACCATCTGAAGCACTTTCCCGCACGCTTTACCATCATTCCATCTCAGAAAATGCCCTAAAGCACCAACAGAGAACCTTCCAACGAGCTTTGCACCCCCAACTTCGAATAGTCGTTTCTCTATCGGTCCCAACATGCTGAGTTGTTGTACGTGTTCACCACGCACGTCACATCTTGTAATGTTTTACGTACCCAGCATCAACCATGCTAAAACAGAAATAAAATCAATTAGAAACAGAAATAAAAAAATTAAAAACACGTGACAAATTCTTTTCAAACGTGATAAATTATACATCTAACTATAATAGATCAATCAGGCATCATTAAATATTTAAATCATAATCATAGCATACAAAATAATTAACTAAGCAAAAACTGTACATATCTAAAAAAAACATACAGATCTCATATTGGATTTTACGCCTTGTATGGTTTTTTAGCCACCTGTATACTTTTTTTAAGTAATAATCTATTCAATTTCGATCTATAATACGATTAAGTTCAATAATTGTATTAAATTAATAATTATATTAATTATTCGATCACATTATAATTAAACTAACTAATTATAGATTATATACCACGAATTAGCATAATATGCAATCACAATATTCACAAATCATCCTAATAATTGTATAGAGATTAATTAAACAAATATTAACGAAAAAAAAAGCATACAGGTCGTGTGAGACAATGCACGTCCTGTACAGTTTGTACACGATCTGTATAATTTTTTGTAATTGGGGATTTATCTAATTCGAACTATATTATTATTAAACATATTATATTAAATGGAACGTAATATATGAATTATTCGATTAATATATCATTAAACTAACTAAAAGCATCTACATACCACGAATTAACATTATAAGGAATCATAATTTACGAAATCATCATCATAAGTTCTTAAACTAAATGAACTAATGTATATGAAAAAAAAAAGCATACAGATCGGTATAAAACTATACAGGGCGGATAATCATTAAAAAAATATATGCACGAGCTGTATAATTTATTCATGATCTGTGTAGAAACTGACCTCTTGTAGATGTTTCTTTTGCTCTTCTGTTAGATCTTCAGATTTTTTTCCTTTCGGATTTGATGACGAAGCCATAATTTCTTGAAGGATTTGAGAGATATTTTTAAACGGTAATATCGAAACAGGGGAGAGGGAAGGAGTGGTTTGTATGGATGTGTATGGGGAAGGAGGGTCTGTATGGATGTGTATGGGGAGGAGGGTCTGTATGGATTTTATAGGGGAATGAGGTGTTTTGTGTTTTACCGTTTCATCATTTAGTGGAGAATAAATTCTCTGTGAGGAGGTGGGTGGGGGTTAAATCGTACGTAAACTCATGCAGAAATTGAAACTGGGGGTTTGGGTTTTAGAGTGTTGAATACAAAATTGATATAAAGTGGGGGCCCAGGAGAGAGAAAGACGGTCAAAGGAAGAGAGAGATTCTCTTATATCTGAAAAGGTAAAAGAAGTGGGCCAAGTGGGTATATAGTGTAGATAGTTATCTTAGTGGGTATTTCGAATTTCCACTCTTTTAAAAACCACGAATTAATGATAATTATAGTGGTAACCCAACCATGATGACTGGAGGATCCCAAGAACTTGGTTCAATGGGACAACTAAGTTATAAGAGTCCGTGCAAAATACTCGGAACATTCTATCTTCACCTATTCCCTGGAAAGCGTTGTGTGTTTAACCTGCACATGCTGAGGTTAAGTTTTTAATTTTTAATGATTCTTGGATAACTAAAAGAGATCAAGTATAGTAGGATACTTGAGTAAAAGAATTACCTAAGTAAGCGTGAAGTGTGGCCGCTTCAAATGACGCACTTATGAATCCAAAGGGGTGTTCCAGGGCCTGTAATGGACACAAACGTGAGAACGAATGAGGGTTGAGACGATATTGTGTCAATATTGTTGTCTCAGTATACACTAAGGCAGAGACGGAGCCACCTTACCCAAAGGGGCACGTGCCCCCATAATATTCTCAATTTTTTTTACTACTATATATATATGTGTATATATTTTATATATTTTTATTTAACTAGACTAATCATAATAAAAAAAAGTACACTTTGAAATTATGGATCAACCTTCAATAGACAGTCTTCTATTTCTTCCTATTTTAAGATTTGTATGTAGTATAATTTATTTTAAAAATATTAATTAATTGAGTTATATTTTTTTCGGGGTTTTCATTTTTCATAACTCATAAGCAAATTAGCTTAGTAGGAATCCAATTTTGATTTATTTGATTACATGATTTCGGTTTTAGGGAATAAGATATTTAATTGTGTAGATTAGGTTCTAGAAGGTATAATGTATAATGTATGATATTTTAATTCGATGAAAATATTTTGTAAAGGAGCATTGGATCACCATTTGTTATTGAAAAATATGATAATAGACGGATTATTATGTAGTAAGTTTATAACGTAGTACTCTCTCCATCCCTAAAATTATTTCGGTATTTTCTTTTTCGTGTGTCCCATAAAAATGTATTTTTCTTTTTTAGACTTTTTCTACAATCACAATGTGAGACCATTTTCCCCAACATACAAACATCATTAGATTTTTTAAAACCCGTGTCGAAGAGTACATAGTTATTTTGTGCCCCCACAATGAAAAATTTCTGGATCCGTCCCTGCACTAAGGAGGACTAGTTCAAGGTGTAATAAGTCCACTAGGCTGTCGGTATACTCGATGATATTGACTATGGTAGGTTCAAGGCCACAAGCCACCTTTTCAAATGCAATATGGTCTCTTAAGAGGACTGAGCTAAGTGTCTGCATACATTTGTATATGATTTTCTCACTCATGTGAGGGATTGTTGGGAAATTCGTTTTTCATAACCATTTTGTGATAATAATTATTTTGTTAAAAAATTATTGGATGAACGTTTTATACTTATGTTTTCTCAAAAACCGATTTTCGGTGAGTGGGAAACAAAGTATAAAAAACGGGTGTTGTTTGGTGTAAAAGGAGCTTGGGCTTAGTCCAATAAAAATAAGTTGGAGTTCAATTCGTTTGGCTCAACAAATGAATCGTTTGGCCCAACAAGTTTGTTGTGTTTCATCTGAAAGGATCCGTTTGGCCAAACAGATGTGTGTTCAAGTCAGAATGCAGAATTAAAATTCTGAAACCGCCAAATTAATATTTGGTCGATGCTTTTACACCTACAACAACTATTTTGAATGTGTAACAGCTTTATGGCTGTTTAAAAACTCATGTAACAGTCAAATGTGCATTTGATTGTCTTAGTGGAGTAATAAACCCTACATGTGTGAAGAGCCTATAAATAGCATATTATTGGTATGGAAAAATATTGCATATCTTCCTACAAGAAATTTGCATAACATAGTGGTCTAGCTCAGTTCTCGATTCTCGTTCAGTTCGTTAAAGCTCGTCGGACTTGTGGTGCTACATCCGTCGAGACGAAGCCGTTTTACCTTTGGGGAAGGACCGTCAAACCGAGAGCACTACCGAAGCATTTTCCTTCTTGCGGACAGAGATTCTATCTCGACTCGGCTATCATATAGAGTTTGATTATGTGTTTTGTTCCATATTATTATCATTCCTTGTAATTTCTGATTTCTCTATATATTCTCTAGTTCAGTTTATGTTTTGTTGTAAAGTTTGTGAACGAGTATGTGGGTTCTAACGAAGAAAATAACAGAGAATTTTATATTGAAAAATATGGCATGCAATATTAATTGTATTGAAGGTTTTTTTTTTTTTTTTTTTTCCCAGCGAGCAGAGGTTAAAAGGAGTAAAACAAAAATGTTTTGGCAAAGAAAATCAGCGAAGCAAATATTGTAAAAGAAAACTTTTGAGAAAGCAAACAAATAAAAAGAAAAAAAAAATACTACTTTCAACAAAAATGTAATGTTGACATGATGACAAGAAAATACAAAGACAAAAGAACCAAACCAACGAACATATTCTGGTTTCAATAAATAAACGTCATATCATGATGTGAGCAAAAAGACTAATACTATAAATAAATAAAATCAACCCAATTTAGAGAACATTTCAAATATTGAACCTTTTGAAATTTAAACTATGAATTAAATAGCTCCTCTTTTTCACATACAAAAGAAATTTTGAATCTACATTGAATAGAACATTCTTTCCTCATTTAACTTAGACATAGTCAACAAAGAATAAAGTGGTGGCATTCCTTATGTAATTTAGCTTTCAAGTGTTTTACGAGACGAAAAATTTTCGGATAGTAGTTGCGAGTTTCCCCGTTGTATCAGAAAAAACTGGGTTCTTACTTCTTAGTACATCAATTCAAGTCAAAGAATGAACGAGTGCACTCAACCACAAAAATTAAGATTAAGATTTCAAATCTTAGACTATATGCATTCAGTTCATTATACATTTACTACAAACAGTTTAATCAAGAACAAGATACAATAGTTCTCAAGTAACATTATACTGCTAAGGATCATCACAAAAACTAACATGTCCAATGCAATACTCAAACACCATAACCTTCTATTCACTTCTCTCTCCAAAATGCATATCTTTGATTATGAATATTCACTCTCCCATCAAGCAAAATAGGAGTTACCGCAGTTGCTCGACTTGGAACTATCGCTGCTTGATGTGATCGGAGATTCTGAAATGCCAAAGGAGCTGCTTTGGGAGGAACTTGATTGATTGCCATTGGAAAAGTAGGACAGAACAGAAGTTGCTACTGGCTTTAAGTTGCCAGAAACGCTTCTTCTAATGTCCTGTACGAGGAACAAACTAGTCATTGTAATAAATCACAAGAATAATAAACCTAGTATGCATCTAACTATCAAGAAAAGCCCCCAAAAATAGTTGCAAAAATGTAAACGAGGCTTACCATGTGCCTTATAGCCATGTCTAGTGATTTTTTAGACAGCGATCTCCCAAAACCCGAGTTCTCATGGGAAGATCTCTTAGGATTTTCGACAGAAACATGTTCATCTTGTTTAGGTGGTGCTAGTTTCCTCATGTTTACCACTCTTTCTACCATTTGGGTCCCCATCAGTACAGGATTAACATCATCATCACCACCAGCATGGTTGTATCCTCGACTTCTTGATAGCATAGTGCTCCCATTTTTATGAAGAATTCCAACCGGAGCCCTTGCTCTGGCAGGAGAGCATGATTTCTGTCTTGGTTTCCCTTTGGAAGGAGACGAGAGGGCAGCAGCCGGGGCACAAGGCCTTCCTCTCGATGCAGATGCAGGCCTTTTAGGCATAGATGTTTTTACACCTTGAGGTGCATCATGAGACACAGAGAGTACAGCCGAGGCCTTTGATGGCCTCGACTTCACGTTTTGAGAACCTCCACTTGTATGTTTTGTGGCTACGGATTTTGTTTTTCCCCTCGAGGAATCTCCACCTGAAGCAGACGTGCTAGATGGAGTTGTTGGAGTTGCTGGTTTGCGCGTAGGTGCAGCAGAGCATGATGTAGGCTTTGAACTAGACACGTTTCTAGCAGATGGAGTGGAAGAACGCGATGTCGCCCTTGATGCAGTGGAGGATCTCGATATAGGCCTTAAACTAGCTGCTGGTGTAGCAGTTCTAGAGCTTGGAGCAGAGGATCTCACTTGAGCAGACTTAGGTTTAGAAGAAATTGTTGCTGCAACTCTTGAAGGAGAACGAGGTGTGGGTGTGGAAGCACGACTAGGCTTCGATTTTGCAGGCAATGATGGTCGTCTAGTAGGTGTTGGTACTCGAGAGGATTGTTTCCGGCCACCACATGATAGAGGCCTTTTATTTGCAGCAGCTGAAGAGTCTAAGATTTCTGATTTTGGTAGCTGCTTAGAAAACAGTGGAAAATGTTACTATCCAAAAGATGAAGAACAATGTAAGGGATAGTTCAGTTATTTAGTGCTCCACATTTTACAAGGTGGGTTAACTTGAAAATTTGAGCTTGCCTCAGAATTGTGAGAAATGCATTCACCAATAGAAACATCAGCATGATCCGCTGCTAAATCTTGCTCGTCTGCATCTTTCTGTGCGAGAAGCCTGAGACATGACCTTGTATCAGACAATGCAACATGATTGCTCATAGGGAAAGAAGAGAATATGATATCAACTCAAAACTGAAAGAAAAATCAAACAAGAATTAGGACATAGGACATTATACCAATCATGGTCATTCTTGCTATTGCTAGTCTCCAGATTGAGTAAGCCATCATCAGCCAACTTTAAGGAGGCCTCTTCGCCCAATCCATTTACTATCAACAAGCTATCGGGTTTCGGCTCCGTGCCTAAAATGAGACGAAGCCATGGACCATGAATACAAACTCAAGAACAAATGTAGCCACAATTTAGAGTGAAATGCCAAGAAATACATATTGTCATACACTTGTTATCAACCTCAATGTCTCCAAAGATAAACATAGAAATTAACAAAAACTAAGGTAGGAGAAGTACTTGTTGAGACATCGAACTCCTCAAAATTGTCAATACGAGCAACAACAATTCTATCCATCTCAACATTCTTCATTCCCACAAAAATGGCAAGATCTTCATCAACTTCCCTCATCACCACCCCAAGATCTCTATTCTGAGGCCTAAATTCTACGGATGCCTGCATTCACCAAAGAAACCTGTCAAAAATGCAGGTAAAAACAGGCCTAAAATCTAGCTTAATTCATACAAACAACTTCAAACATACAAATTCAAACATCAGATCCTCAAATTTTGCCTTAGGCTGCACTTTAAACAACTCAGACCTCCATGAATCTCCATCCCCATGCATTTTCGAAAAAAATAATCGGCGCCGTTGGATCCAAAACTTATAGAACTTTGAAACGTAAAAGTCCAAACCATCCAAAGCTAAAATCTTGTAGCAAAAGAAAAATGGAGATTTTCAACTTACTATTTCGAGAAATACAATCGAAACTGAACCAATCAAAGTTAGACGCACAACACTTGTAACAATTTTGGTAGTACACAAATCAATGTTTCAATCTTTATCATTCGCAGTCACCTTAGAACCTCCGAATCACACTCACACAAACAACACAAAAAAAAAAAAAAAAAAAAACCCCAGAGAAAATAGGAAAAAACAAACATGGGCATGTTCAAGAATGGAAAGGACAAAAAATGGTGAAGGACTTACTGCCATTGTTGCTGATGCAAATCAGACAGGTCAGAGAGAGAGAGAGACTGAAGAAGAAGGAGATTGTTATTGAAGGTGTAGTTGTAAGGTATCACTTTTTAATCTTAGTACAAGAATGAATAATTGTTCTATTTGTTTGAAGTTTGAAGAGTTGTTGTCAGAGACTGAGGGGATTCGGGAACCAGAAATACAGAAAATGGTAGTTCACAAATGGGAGGATCGTTAGCTTGATTCTTTTGACAGCTTAATATTTTATCAGGATTTGAAATCAGATGATCTGTATACTGTTCGTTAAATTTATTTTATTTTACTTAATCATAGTGATTATAGTCATCCCTAGTTAGAGAGAGAAAGAACCAAGTTGAAATTTTTTGTTCATTCTTTATTTCGCGAGGGGCCTTTTTGCTTTTGCAGTTTCACTGCATTCAAAATCATTGCCATCTTGATTAGGGGGTGGTGGTGGGATCCACTGGGCTGCTGCTGGTCATTAATCACTTAATATTTGTAACATTAATATACTCCCTCCTACCCAAAATTATGCATAATTTTAGACACAAATTTTAAGAAAATCTTAAAAATTAAAATTTAAGTGAATAAAAAGTTACTATAGGTGCAGATGAGATCTCATATTAGATAAATTTGAGGACAGACAGAAATGAAAAATAATGTATAATTTTACGGGTTAGAGAAAGTATAATAAGTAAGAATAAGAAGAAAGTATAAGAATAAGAAGGCTCCTCTCGAAGATGCTAAAAAATGAATATGTACAGATTTGATTTGATGTTTTTACACATGTTATCAAGTTTTGTCACGTGATGTAATGATCTTTTCTTAGGCTATCTGCATTATTTACAAACTATTAGGGTGCTTTAAGGGTGCTCCAACACTAGAGTATTCTTAGAGACTTTTATTCCAGCATTTTAAGGGTACTCTAAGGATGTTCCAACACAATATTAAATAATTCTCTATTTTCATTTATTAAATTAATTGATCTATTTGTAAATAAATTAAAATACACTAATTAATAAATAATACGAATTTTCCATTAATATTTGAAAATTGGAAAATTACATGCCGCACACAATTAAAAAAAACACTACATAATTAAAAATAAATTACATAAAACTAAAAATAATGGAAAAAACTACGCCTATCCCCGACGTTGATTCACCTCCTCCACCATCATTTTGTGAACATGGAGCTGCTCCGGCGTCATATATCTCGTATCTCTGGAGACAACTTCCAAGTCCATGGCATATTGTCTCTGCCGAACATCATCTTGTCTCGCCCGAACATTTTCCAGCTTCGCTTGAGTTGATTCTCGCAACGCCAACGCGATCTCATGTTTGGCCTCGACGAACTGGGTAAGTCGGGAGGTATATCGATCCATGACGGATTCGAAGTGGGACGACCCCTCGACCGGCTTCTTTCCTTTGCCCCTTGCCCTGGCCCGTGCCGCGTCTCGACCCTCCGGTCGGGGAGGCGCGCTTTCTCCTTCGGTGAACTGGGCCTCCTCCGCTGACGGCTGGGACTGAGAAGAAATGTAGTTGCCCTCCGCCGTAGTCTTTGTCCTCTTCATGCACGGTACGTTTGGGAAATTGGCGAGGAGGAACTTGGGGTTGTCTTTAAGAATGTCCCAAGCTGTGAAATAGTGGAAAGAAGGTGCATGGGTATTAGCCTTGTAAATGGCTTGGGCCTGGGCAATCACATACCCGTCATCGGCGCCGCTTGGCCGGCGAGATTGGGCTTTCTGGAAAGCTCTAATCCAGGCTTTAACGGCGGTCTGGATGCAGCCGAAGAAGCTCTTCACTGCTTTCTTGTTGAGATTCAAGTTGAACTTCTTGTTGAAGCGCTCTTGGATAGAGCCCCAATATCTCTCGCCGGACTGATCGCATCCGACGATGGAGTTGCAGGTCTCCTCCAACCAAATCTGTGCATGTAGCTGGCTTGTTCGTTGGTGTAGTTGTGCCGCTTGGCCCGGACGGGTTCCGAGTCATCTTCCTCGGCAGCGGCGACAGAGGTGGCGATGACTTTGCCCTTGTCCTTCTTTTTTCTTCCTCCGTCAGTGGGCTGGGACGACGGTGGTGCCAAAATGAGGCGATCCTCGGTGTTTGTCGCCAGACTGTCGGTATCGGGGGAGAACGATGGGTAGGATTCGGCGGAGGCCGGAGTATTGAGGTTGATTGAATCAAGCCCCGCCCCCGTGAAACCGAACGGGTCGTCGGACATGTCGCCAAACCAGGTGTATGGATTGTTAAGATTGTTGGGATCCATAATTTTTTTTGGGATGAATTTGTTGGACAAATGAAGGAGATAAAAAAAATTTGAGGGATGAAAGGGATGAGAGGTGTGAAAATGAGGGAGATGAAAATAGGTATTTATAGGTAAAATAAATAAAAAAAAATAATGCATTCTACCGTTGCTACTGCCAAAATCAAGTCGTTGTCATTTAATTTTTTTTCCCGTTGGCGCGTGGCGCCACGCGCCCGCATTTTTTATTTATTTATTTATTTTTCTATCTCGCGCGTGTCGAGCACGCGCTGCTCGAGCCATGCTCGAGCTCTCGAGCCGTGCTCGAGCACCTGCCCCCTCCACGTGACGAGCTCGAGCCCACCCCTGCTCGATCCTTGCTCGAGCACCCCTCTTCGAGACGGGGTGCAAATAGTTTTATTGTTAAATCCTAAAGTTAATTTTTCTCTTTTTCGGATTTTCTATCTTTACAACCGCCATTACTAATTCATTTCTATCATTATTATCTTTTGCCGCTGCCTCGATTACACTATTATATTCAAATTATATACTCCCTTCATTCACCAAGTTATATCCCGTAGTGACATAGAGATTAAGAAATCTGAAAAAGGTATTTTGAGTGGGATAAAAGTTGAAAAATAGGGGTAATATTAATGAGATGTTTACTTTTGTTAATCTCTAATTAAAGTTAGTGGAGGTTATTTCTATTTATTTAATAGAGTATTGTGTGTAAATGGAATTATTTCTTATTTTTTGACTTGTTCGATTTTTATTTACTGAGCTCGTTTTTTTACTCATCCTGCTCGTCTTTTTTTTGTCTCACTGACTTGTTCGATTTTTTGTGTTGCGCTTGTTCATTTTTTTGTATCAATGACTTGTTCGATTTTTATTTACTGAGCTCAGTTTTTTTTTAATCGTGCTCGTCTTTTTTTTTTCTCACTGACTTGTTCAAAATTTTTGCGTTGTGTTTGTTCGTTTTTTTTCCTCAATGACTTGTTCATTTTTTTCTATTCCTATTCGTTTTTTTTTTCTATTCCTGTTCGATTTTTTTTTGCTTACTTACTTGTTCTAATTAAACATGTGTACAACCTGCATCCAAATAAAAAAAAACAAGTACACAAGGAATGAGAAGGGAACCATATGCACAAAACATCACTTTATTAATCATTAAAATTCCTGATTACATAAGGGAATGAAATGAAAAACAAAGGAGGGAAACAATTGGAGGGATTGTTTAGGGGGGAAATTTAAATATCCAACTGTCTAATCAACTTTCAACTAGCTAATGGCCTATATATACAAGCAATGAGCTGCCAAATGCAGCACAGATACACTTCAGAATCAGAAACAAGGTAGTACATGTTCATCAGTCTAAAAAGCCATCAAAGAAAGCAACACAAAATCAGATATCACAGCACATGTACAGATTTCACAGAACCACATGCTCATCAGTTTTCTCTCAAATCCATCATGTAAATAATCAAGAGATTCATAGCATGAATTTCAGAATCAGAAACAAGTGTAGTACCATGTTCATCAGTTTTAAAAGCCATCAAAGAAGGCAACACAGAATCAGATATGACAACACATGTACAGATTTCACAGAACCACATGCTCATCAGTTTTCTCTCAAATCCATCATGTAAATAATTAAGAGATTCATAGCATGAATTTCAGAATCAGAAACAAGTGTAGTACCATGTTCATCAGTTTTAAAAGCCATCAAAGAAGGCAACATAGAATCAGATATCACAGCACATGTACAGATTTCACAGAACCACATGCTCATCAGTTTTCTCTCAAATCCATCATGTAAATAATCAAGAGATTCATTCATAGCATGAATTTTAGAATCAGAATCAAGTGTAGTACCATGTTCATCAGTTTTAAAAGCCATCAAAGAAGGCAACTCAGAATCAGATATCACAACATCTCAACATCATGTAAATAATCAAGAGAATCACAGAATTGCATCAACCAGGTTATCAAAAATTGGCATCACCAGCCCCAACACCAAGCACATTCAAGCAAATGCATAAGGTAAATAAGAATTTGGAGTTGCAGGTACCGTGACAGTCGCCACCTCAGTTGCCGCATCAGCCGGCGTTTCAAGCACGACCTCAGCCGTCGCTTCAAGCTCACATTCAGGCACGAAGTCGACCGCCGCCTCAAGGTCAGATTCAGGCACGAAGTCAACCGGCGTCTCAAGCTCAGATTCAGGCACTAAGTCGACCGGCTCCTCAAGCTCAGATTCAGGCACGATGTCATCCACCGCCTGAAGCTCCGTTTCAGGCACGAACTCCTCCACCGCCTCAAGTTTCGTTTCAGGCACGAAATCCACCGTCGGTTTAGAGTCAGAGTGTAGCGGATCTGAGGAGTTCAACTTCATCGGCGCTGGCGGATCTTCAATTTTTGAGCTATACAGTGGAGCGTACAAGGGTAGCGGATCTGAGGATGCCATCGTCGTCGGCGGTGGTAGAGAGATGAAGAAGATGATGTGAAGGTAAGGTTAGAGAACACAGCGATTGAAATGGAAATGGGGAGAATAGGGTTAGGGTTTCTGTGGAATATACAGTGGGGATCGATCTGATGAAGAAGATCGCCTCAAATGTGAGGGAATGAGAGAATTGGGTTAGGGTTTGTGTGGAATGGAAATGGGGATTGAGAGAATGAGGGAATGAGATTGTGAGAGAATTAAAGTTTCTGTGGATTGAGAGAATGAGAGATGTGGGTGGGCTGGATCGAGTAAGGGTGGGTTTGGGTTATTTGTGTTAATTAGTGGGTTGTAATTAACTAGTTAATTAAATATGGGTGACTTAAATAATGACACAGGGTAGTAATTTACATAAAGTAGGAAGGGTATGTTGGTAAAAAAAAGAGGTGAAACATGGTATAACTTGGTGAACGGAGGGAGTACTATTTTCGGTCCTCAAGTCTTTTTTTAGGAGGAAGTGATATGAGTATTAAGAAAAAAATTATTAAGTTATTTGTAAGTAGAGAAAAAATGATTGAATTTGTTGTGAGTGGAGAAGCGGTCCCACATTAAGGGTAGTGATATACTCCCTCCGTCCAATTTATGTCTACCTACTTACCACAAAACATTTGTTCATTTTATATCTATCTAGTTTAAGAATTTTACACCTATACCCTCATCTATTTTCCCCATTTACTACCATTTGTCATTGATGACCCCACTTCACATCAACTTTATATCTACTTTTCTATCATCCCAACAACTTTATTCCTACTTTTTGGTCAATACCACCTCTTTTTTGTCATTATCTCACTACCTTCAAATACACCTTTATTCCACCAACTACCACTTTATCATCTTTCTTAAAACTCGTGCCACACCCTAAATGGGTAGACATAGATTGGACGGAGGGAGTATTAATTAATTGAGAAAGTGGTGGACCATATGTGGTATTTTAGGTAAATAAGTTGATAAAGTAAGGGTAAGAGATAATAATTTGTTGTGGGTTAGTGTCCAAAAGTAGTTAGGAAAGAATTTGAGGACCGTCCCAAAAAGGAAAGATAGGAAGAAACTTGAGGACCGGACGTAGTATATATATATCCGAGAGGATTTTGAGACTAGCATTAAGATATAGTCTTTTAAAAAATTAAATTTTAGCATTTTTTGACATTTTTACTCTTATTATGATTTTTAATCTCTAGTAACAAAAGAAAACGTTACATTCACTTCCACCACCTCTCTGTCGTTGTCGTGCCGCCACCACCGCCATTGTGCCGCCACCGACGCTTACAAAAAAAAAATTTGTGACTTAACAAAAAAGAAAACATTCAACCACCACTTTTCCGCCGCCTCTGCCAGTGGTAAAAAAAAAATTACGACTCACCAAAAAAAAAATGTTGACTAACCAAAAAATAAAACCCACCGCATATTCTCTGCCGCCTCCATCGCCGCTGATCACAATTTTTTTTGGTGACTCACGAAAAAAAAAATACACCTCCCATCTGTCGTCTTCACTGGTCACAATTTTTTTTTTGTGACTTACGAAAAAAAAAAGAAATACACCTCCCCTCTGCCGACGCCACCATTGCCGGCGCCGCCGCCGGCGATAGTCACAAACAAAATTTTGTGACTAAAAATAATGTGACTCACCAAAAAAAAAACCCTGCTTCCTACTCTCTGCTATCACTGCTGCCGTCGGTGGTCACAAATTTTTTTTGTGACACACCCAAAAAAAATTTTTGTGACTGACAAAAAAAATGGAAAGAAACAATAATCACAGTGTGAATCACAACCTGCGGTAACAAAAACTTATTTGTGACTCACAACAAAAAAAATCAAAAAAATTAAAACAAAGGTACTTAAACAAAATTCTGATGAGTAACACAAAATTTTGATAAGTAACACTATATAATACAAATGTACCAAAACAAAAAACTGATCAGTAACAAAATTTTGATCACTAAAGAAATAGTGAATTCAAAAAATATTATTTGTACCAACTATCATCCTCGTTTCTCCATAAAAAGTAAAACAACATATCATCAACACAATTACATAGTTTTGTGACTTCACAAATAGAAAATCAAGACTAGTATACATAGTTTTTTTTTTCAATTCACTGAAACATGTCATCAGCACAATTCATCGATTCACATTTTGAGAAGTACTAATTTTTTGTTGAGAAGCAGAAAAAAAAAATTAAGAAACAAAACTGAAGAAAAGTTTCAGATCTACAGAAGCTCGCTGGTGATGGAGGTTGAAGGAGGTGGACGTTGCCGGAAATGAGTACGACTTACCTTGTCGGAATTGGCCTTTGTCAATGTTGCGGTGATTCTCCAACCCGTAGAGGACAATCTCGAGCTGCTTCTGCCAATGTCGAATATGTTCGATCCCGTTGCGAATGGCGTTGCAGACGTCCAAAGCTTTACACTCCAGTCGAAGAAATCCGTATTGTATCTATCCATGGAGGTTTACTAAGACTGCTCTTATGGTTGAGAACGATGAGCCGGAAATCCTCTTGAATGGAGAGGAATGTGTCTAGAAGCTTCTGAATCCATAGGATTGAGAGGACTTCATCAGAAAGAGCGGCGGCCATATCTTGGAGCGCTCGGCGACTTGCCGCTGGAATGCCTCCAAATCGGAATCCTGATCGGAGAAGAGGGAGTGGGACAGGGGGAGGATGAGAGGGGAGGAGGAGAGAGAAGGGCGAAGGGAGGAGAGAGAGGATGAGGAGAAGGAATGAAAGTAGTAGAGTAACATAAAAGAAAGAGTCAAAATAGGAAATAGAAAGATAAAGTAGGGGTAAAAATATCATTAAGTGCTAGATTTTAAAAGATTTTAAACAAGTGCTAAAATTATAAAAAACTATTTAAGAAGTGTTACTTTGGGGGATATTCTCATATATTTATATATATTATAATGCATTCGAAATATGATAGTACTTCACTTTGATTTGTAATATTGGTTCATCAATGTTGTCCCCAATAAAATTTATTATACAGAAAAGGGAAAAAAAAATCAAACATGTATGGATGAATGATTTAATCTATTCGTACTTCTAATCATCAATCAATCAATCAATCAATCAATCAATATCAATAGTAGTAGTATATAATAGCGAAGTTTACGTTCATACTACGTGGCACGACTACGGATCTCTATTCTTATTTATCTTTATTCTCGTATTTTTTGTATCATTAATTCATATATTAATTATATAAATTAAAATATATAGAGTATATATAATAATAATAATAATAATAATAATAATAATAATAATAATAATAATAATAATAATAATAATTCACATGAATTACGTTCACACGCCTTAATGCCTTATCATATAAATATTTCAAATTCTTGATAGTGTATATGTCATATATATATATACATATATCTAGTTCTATTTAATAAACATATTCATCATATATCAACATTTACTTTTATTTATAAATTATCTCGTTCCTATCTATTTGTATAAGTTATTATATTAAGTTCTCTTTTGTTTATTGGAAATTAATATAGTAAACATATAATCTTTTCATTTCTATTTATCGAAAGTTTTCTTATCCCACGTCGGTTTTTAATAAAATTTTACTCTTGAAATATTTATATAAATACTCAAAATCAATACTTATCTTATTGTGCAATTGTCACACACCATTAATTTAATTTGGCCAAATAAATAGTACTATAGATATATAAATTTTATTTTTTATACAAGTGATGTACAAGTGCACTCTATCTTGTGATAAAAAATGAATAAAAATATTAGATACCTTTCCTATTTTAATTATATAGATCCGTTAATAAAAATATGATAGCAAAATAAAACATAACGATTTTGATAAATTCGACAATGAACAAACTATTATCACTATGTTAATTTAGATATCGGTATCTTATTTGTAATTCAAGTTGAGTTCACTGAAATTATAATTCGTACACCCTAATTGATGCTGGAATCAACGTTTACTCTTATTTATATTTATTTAATAGTACAAGATTTTATTAACTATTTCCCGTTCTTATTTTCTAAAATTTAAAATCTCACACTGATTTCGCACGACACTATACCAACTAAAATTCTAATTAAAAGGATGCTTAATTATATTCATCCTGATGGTTTCGGTAACGAGTATCTGGTGTATGGGTGGAGGGAATACACCAATTGCAATTTTCATTTTCAAATTTTTTTCACTGAGTTAATTGCTCAGATCAGTTCGCTCAACAACTGAGAAAGTCAGTTGGAGCTGATCACACAGTCAGGTGCACAGCTGACTTCTTTGGCTGAAGGTCAGCTGTGTAATCTAACTGAGGTTTCAAAGAGTTAAGCTATGCGAAAGTTGGTGGAAATTAAAACTTGTTGCTTAAACTGAAACCTTTATGAAAACGGGGGGGGGGGGGGGGGGGGGAAAGTCAAGTTCCCAAAATTTAGTGCAGTTTGTAGATGTGCAGTTTGTATGCAGAGTCAGTTGGTTAGGAAACTGAAAAGTAAATACTGAATGTAAATACATAAATGTAAACGACACAGTATTTTTACATGGTTTAGAGACTGGTCTACTACATCCACGACTTTCTTTTCGGGGAAGTAATCCACTAGACAAGCTTACGCGTGCTTATCAAATGTTCCACTTGATTTGCGAGTACCAAGCAACCTAACCAGTTCGATTACGGGTTCGAACAAAATCTTACAATACTTTTGCGGGCAAGTGTACAGCTTGGTCTTAGATTACGGGTTCTAAGGGACCTAGTCTTAGATTTTGGATTGTAATGGACCTAGTCTTAGATTGCGGGTTCTACGGGATCTAGTGTCTTTGATTGCGGGTTCAAAGATAGACCTGAGGTTTGGAGTTTGGTTATTCCAACTATGAAGCCTTCTATACTGAGAGAAGTGGAGGCATTTTCCTAAGGCTTAGAGACTCGATCTTTTGGGAGAGAGTCTACTCAGAAATAGATAAGCAAGAACTTAGATTCTAGACTCGATCAAAGAAAGGGCTTTTTGAGAGACTAGATGAAAAAACAGGAAGAGGTGTGGATACTCTACTTCTACTTGTTCTTCGACTTGGTTGTTCTTGCTGGAGAGAGTGGTGGTCCACTACTTTTCTTCACTCTGCTTCTTGCACTCTTTTCTCTCTGTGCTCTCTCTCTCTCTCATTCGATGTGGAGACCTCTATCTATAGAGGGAGATCTAATTAGCCGTTGAAAAGAGCCGTTTGATCTTTGCCAAAAATATGGCACTTCATCTGCTTCACTGCAAACTTTCCTAAAATGGCAACTGCGATCTTCTCTTTTTGCGCGTCTCTGTTGTCGGGTCATTTATAGTAAGTTTCCAGCTGGCTTGTGCTTCCGAGTAGATTTGAATTTAGACTTCAACTCTTCTGCCTTCAGCGCCTTCAAAGTCTTCTCTTCTCAGCTTTGTAACGTCTGACTTCAACAACTTCTCTTCATGCTTGAGCTGCATGGCTCAGTTATGGAGTCAACTGAGTTGCGGTCCAACTATGTTCCTCACGAACTCCCTTCTTCAGTCTGGCTGTCTTCTTCTGCTCGAATCCTGTAAAGATAAAAATTCATACGCTCAAACAGTGAGCTCTAACTAAGTTCAGATGATGGCTTTTATCTACTCGGTTGGGTCAGTTGGGTTTTGGGGAAAATCAAAACCTTTACCAACCCAAAATTTATATTTAATTTGACGCGGTGGTTCAGATCGATATCATTCTAACAACACCACAAGTTAACTTCACCACGTGATGATATTGGCCAAATAAATAATTCCTTCAAATTTTAATGTGACCAAATTGAAGAAGATCATACACAAGCTCGAAGATTCATCTCAAACATGCAAATAAGAAAAATTCGAGGACATACGAGCTATCATGTGAGCAACAATATTACGTTGTCAACTAACATGTTTAATATGGATTCTGCTAAATGAACTTAATTATATTCTCTATTTTTTTCCTATTTGAGTAATAGTTTTAGTGTTTGTCAAATAAATAGTTTCTTCAAATTAATTTGATCAATTTAATAGTATCTTTTCTACCTATTAACAGGCAATATCTTTTTACATTCGTCCCAACTTGATTGACGAAAAAAATTAATCAATTTCAAAGTGATTTAAAATAAATAGTTTTTAAATTTAATATTAATGGAAAAATAATTAGTGGATGTCTACAAAAATTCTTTTTCCATTTTCACATTAATTGAAGAACTGACAAAGAAACACACTTCTGTATTTTAAAAATAAGTTGAAATTGATTGGCTAGCTTGAAAAAAATGCTATGACTGAAAATTTATTGGTCTTGCATAAAAGGATCATGTAATGAAGGAAGATGTGACCTAACTTAAGATAATTCTTTATTTTAACTATTTACAATAAATATTTACTTTGTAGTGTTTGCATTGTTATCATGTTCATAAAATTTAGGATGAGTATAGATAGTAAAAGCACTTTTTAAGTTGTTTAGAATGAGAGTTGATAAATTCAAACGAATTCCGATTTGAAAACTGCTTAATACATTTTTACCTAACCCATTAAAATTCTAATTATAAATATAAATAAAAGAATTAAAATTATTTTTTTCAGTTAATCTATAATTAATGCTAATAATTTGAATACCAAATCTTTTTAAGCAACATACAAATTTTAAACAAAAAAATTAACATTTTAGATGAAAAGGTTTCGTATAAGATTAGAGAATTTAAATTAGTTCAAAATTTTCTTATTGAATATTTTTCATAGTTATTTTCCCTAGTTGTAGACGTCTAGAATGCATTATGCCGTTTATGAAAAGAATAAAGATATCCGGCCACACTGTGGCTAGCCACACGCTTAAAAAAAGGAAAGTTGACTATAAAAATAGAAATAATCACATTTCCCCTTTAGGGTTTATGCTTCCCAATTAGGGTATATTTCCATTTTAAAAATATATATTACCATTTTTAGCTCGTGTGGTTGGCCCAGTGTGGCCGAATATCATTACCCTTATGAAAAATAGAGGTTTGTTTATTGTTGTGTGTGTGTGTCTTTCGTTTCAATCTCTTAAAAAGGAGAATGATGCAGGTAGAGTACAATATACGCAAAAACTTAGGAGATGCGCAAAGAGGAGAGATTTTTGAAAGAGCCTCGGTTTAAAACTATCAAAAGTGTGATTCTAATAAGCGAAATTCCAATTAGGAACCAAGTTAGAGAAATGAAACGGAGATTGTAGAGAATTTTTTTATTTAAAGAGCTACGATGATTAAAATCTAAGTATATGCATTTTGCATTTACTTTTGAATCCATTCTTCCACTAGATTTCTCTTTAGAAAAATGTTGCAGTATTAATACTTCCTCTGTTTCTTAATATAAGAAGTTTTAATCTTTTTAATTTTTTTTTGTAAGAGATTCTTTTTTACCAAGATTGTTTTCTACCTCTCCTATTAAAATTCATCAATTTCCAACTCTCCCATTAAAACTCCCAAGATTTTTTTCTTTCTTTCTTTTCTCACTCTCCCTTTAGTTATTTTTAGGGCAAATTGCATAATAATTCCCCACCTTTACCGAATTCACGTTTATTTCCCAACCTTTTCAAAATCCGTAGAATTCCTTGCCTTTCAATTTTTCCAATTTTAATACCAGCCATTTTCACCGAAATTGAAGCTAACGTGGACGCCAATTGCTTACATGGCAATTCGCCGCGACTAAACAAACAAAGTCGTTTACAATTTGGCTCAATCGATGTCGTTTTTACTCTAATTTTACCATGAATGGTCCATTAATTTTTTTGCTAATTAATGTTTCTCAATCCTAACTCAAGATTATTCAAGCTAGCTCTTATAAATTGTAAAAAAAAAAAAAAAAGGTTTTGGAACCGAATTCTTTTAGCCTAAACAAATTTAGCTCATGGACATAGACAAAGATCAATAGTTCTGCTCATAATTCAAATAAAAGAATAGTAAGATGCACAACGATATGACTTGACTCATGACAAATTATACTATTAGTATAAAAATTTATTTTGAAATTTGTTTGTATTAAGATAACTTTAGAATGTAAATATATAAAAACAGAGTTATATTTCATCGAATTTCGAAGGGTTACTTACTAGTTAATTAATAATAGAAAAATAAACGGTGCACCCTCCTTGATACTCCGTTCAGATTTTCCTTTATTATGGTATTTTTGACATTTTTAATTCATAATAATACACACATATTACTTATATTAATATAATAATTTTTGAAGCCTACATGTATATATAAAAACACTATCTTTATATCTTTATCTTTATTCTTCACATTCATATTTATATATTCTAATATATAAACATATATTAATTAGATAAGGTTTATACACAACATAAACATATTCATTATTATATTGTGTATCAAACTTTATCTAATTAATATATTCCACATAAATATCTATTTGTAGTTCTCAATTCTTCTCAAGCAATATATCAAATTCTTAGTAACATCAAATTACATCTGAATTCTTGTATTTCTTTCGTCATATCCATATTCATATATAAATTAATCTCTAAGTTCTTCAAATAATAGAATATAATACTCAGTGCATTATAGAACTATTTATGTAATCGGTATGTCAGTTTTGATCATCACCAATATTAATGCTACATAAAAAAATTAATTCTAATATTAATGAGTCCGTTCGTCAAGATCTAAAGGAAGGATTTCTACTATTTATAATTAGTGTTCAGATTGTTTCGGGTATTATCTAATAGGTTCGAGACGAGTATGAATAATAGTGATGTTTTTTTAATCGAATCTAGGACGTAAAATAAGTAGAATTTTTTTTTAATATATTTAGAATTGAAAAATCCTTGGTGTGCATTTGTGATAAATATTTATTACAAAGAGACAGTTAAGTGTAAACCAACAAAACGGTTCAAATAGACCTAAGAGAATGATACCGATGTAAAGGTTTGTAAACATCTAAAGGAAGAATGTCTACTATTTACAATTATTGTTCGGACTGTATCGGGTATTACCCAATAAGTTCTAGATGAGTATGAATAATAGAGATATTTTTTAATGAAGTTAGGATGAAAATAAGTAGAAATTTTCTGAATAAATTTAGAATTGAAAAATGCTTAATTGATTTGTGCATTTGTGATAAGTAATTTTTACAAATAGACAAATAAGTGTAAACCAACGAGGCGATTCAAAGAGGCATAAATATAATGATTTTTGTATTAGTTGTAATAAATTTATTCGGTCACACTATGGCCGGCCACATGCTTAAAAAAAGAAAAGTTATAGTAAAATTACTAAAAAAATCAAGATTATGAAGAGAATATGTAGAAATATTTTTAAATTTAGATTTGAAAAATACAAAATGAATGATGATGTCACAGCCTCAATCATTAAAGATGACATAATTGAGGTGTGACTTGGGGTGGGAATTTAGAAGAAGGAAAGAAAGAGGGTAACAACATTTCAATGAAGAGAAGATAGAGGGTTCCATGAATTACATTGCATAATATCGATATGGAAATTAATTCCGAGGAAATGATTTAAAATTCAAGTGACTTACATATCATAATAGTTGAGAAATACTTAGAATAGATCCTAATAATTTAGACAATAAGTCCTAACAAAATATCTAGACAAAACTGAGTGTTTGCAGCGGAAAGACGTAGTTTGATTACATATATAAAGATATATAATCGGGGCTTAACATTATTTCATGCGATAAAAGCTTCCACTCAACACCCGCCATCACATCATCAACTCAACCTGCACAGTTTTAAAGGATATGCAGGGCTGAGTACGAGGTCTCAGTGAACACGTGCCAAAATATGAAAACATGCTTTCATATTTATTATCATGCATATAAAGCAGTAACACACAGGGGTTTTAAGAAAAACCTATGCTTACTAAATCATTTTATCTCATATTGTGTAATGGCATCATCATAATAACCATATCTGAAATACGCAGCGGAAGGTGGCCGCCTTCCACGAATGCTATTCCCCGAGATCGACCACTCTGAAGAGACAACTCACAATCTCGAGTATTGTATACACTAACCCTGGCTAGCAACTTTTGTCTAGCTTAGGATCCGATCGTTTTTCATAAGTTGGCAAGCCAACACAAATAGGTTCATAAGAATCCACATAAAACATTTATGCATGATAATCATTTAAGACATAGTTCATTTTTAAAGCATTTCAAATAACGAGTACGAGCTCAATTCATTTTCATTAGAAAGCCCACCCGGTAGCAAAAGATCACAAAGCGATAACGTCCTCTGACTCCTTCTTAAGCTTCACTTCCTTGTTCCACCTTACATCATAAACAACTAAGCTTTAGATGGCAATCGAGCCTAAAGAAATCTAAGAACAATGGACTCGATAAATAAGCTTTGGACCTTAAGGCTTTTGCATTCATTGTAAGTCTTAACTAAACCAAGAAATTAGCAACTGAGAAGATGACACATCAGCAGAGAAATCCACGAAAAATCCACGTAAGAAGCTCAGTTGCAGTAGTAAGCTCAACTGCAAGAGTAAGCTCAACTTACGCTCAGCTCAACTTGTGCTCAGCTCACCTTGACGCTCAGCTTAACTTGCGCTCAGCTCAACTTGACGCTTACTTCTAAAACAAACCTCATACACTTAGCATTTTTCTCAAGCAAAATTTTTGTGCACATGCACTGTACACGAATAAAGTTCTGAAACTGTTCAGAAAGAATTAGGGAGCTTATTTCATATCATTCGAAAGCTACGGATGTCTACTTTCCAACCTAACTTGCGTATCTCAAAAATATTAAACGAGCAAAGAGTTATGGTTGTTTTGGTTAAGGGTGGCAGACCTGCAGATTTTCTGCGAAAATAGCAATACTAAAGCTTGGCTTTCAATACTAGCATCCATTAATTCCTAAATTTTTCGAATAAATATAAGGTACCCACTTGCAAAAGTTTTTATATTTTTGTTTTTATACCAAGTCCGTTCCTAAATATAGCTCGAATTCACTTTTAGTGACTACCAAACATCATAGAAACACCATAGGAACATCATACAAGAGATTCAACAACAAACTCTAATTATTTCCTTATTTTTCGAAATTAAAGGGGGTCTAAAACAAAAATCTTTTGCATAGAAATGAAGAGGGGAAACTCACCTTATTGAATACGAGGTTGGAAAACAAATTGAACCAAGAGAAGAGCTTGAACTTCGAGCTTTAAGGTGCAACAATGGAGGAAACTCTCTTCTCTTTCTCTCTCTATTACTTACGTGAATGAAGGTGAATGGGAGAAAGAGTGTGAAACTGATTTTAGTTTAGTGGGTAAGAAAAAAAAAAAAAACGAATAGGGGGGGAGGGGTTAGACTAGGTGAATTGTCAACTTTTGGGTGGTGTTAGGAAAGTAAGTTAGAATTCTTTTAATTTTTTTTAATCTAAGATGACATGAGATTCCTTTTTTACACGAATATAAAATTAGACTCATCAATTTAACTTGGTTTAAATTTCTAAAGAATGCAAAAGCCTTATTTGCGACCTTAAGTTTTAATTAATTCCGAATTAAAAGAATGGGGCGTTATATCCTACCCTTCTAAAAAGAAATTTCGTCCCAAAATTTACATATCCCTCCGAAGTGTTCAGGGTACTTCTCTCTCATCTTGCTTTCGAGCTCCCACGTGGCTTCTTCTTGCCCGTGGTGATTCCATAAAACTATTACTAAGGAAATCGATTTATTCCTCAGCTCTTGCACCTTTTTATCTAATATTGTTTGTGGTCTCACTTCATAGCTTAAATCGGGACTAAGAACTATGTCGTGTTGATGAATCACGTGTTGGGGTCAAATACATACTTTCTCAACTGAGAAACGTGAAAAACATTGTGAACACTTCCGAGACTTGGTGTCAAAGCCAATCTATAAGCGACTAGACCAATTCTCTCTAAGATTTCATATGGACCTATAAAACGAGGTCCAAGCTTTCCTTTGACGCCAATTCTAATTATCCCTTTTGAGGGAGAAACCTTGAGAAAAAAATTATCTCCACTTTGAAATTCCAGTTCAATTCGGCGAGTATCAGCATTTGACTTTTGTCGAGTCTGGGCCTCTAGTATTCTTTGTCGTATCTTATGGACAATCTCGATCATCTCATTGACTACGTCTTGCCCTAGAACCTTTCTCTCACCTACTTCATCTCAATAAAGTGGTGATTTACACTTATTCCCGTATAGTGCTTCATAAGGGGCCATACCTATCGTTGCTTGGTAGTTGTTGTTTTACACAAACTCGATCAGTGGTAAAATATGCTCCCAGTTTTTACTATGATCTAACACCACAGTTCTCAACATATCTTCTAGAGTTTGAATCGTCCTTTTGGACTGTCCGTCTGTTTGTGGGTGAAAAGTTGTGGTGAAATCCAATTGCGTGCGTAATTCCTTTAGAAAGCTAGTCCAAAACCTAGAGGTGAATTTCGCATCTCTATATGATATAATTGACTCTAGCACTCCATGCAGACGCATGATCTCACGGACGTATAATTGAGCTAGCTTCTCAGCTCCATAGGTAGTCGGAATTGGCAAAAAGTGAGCTGATTTGGTAAGTCTATCTACTATAGCCCATATAGCAGTGTTCCCTCGTTTAGATTTTGGCAGACTGGTCACAAAATCCATTGTTATGCCTTCTCATTTCCATTTCGGAATCTGCAACTGTTGTAATGTTCCATACGGTCATTGGTGCAAAGCTTTTACTTGTTGAGATGCTAAGCATTGGTCAACAAATAAAGCTACATCTCGTTTCAATCCTTTCCACCAGAACATTTTCTTTAGATCTTGATACATCTTGGTACTTTCCAGGAGGGCAGTATAAGGGGAATCATGAGCTTCACTCATGATCTCATTCTTTTAATTTTTTAATCTAAGATGACAAGGGATTATATTTTTCACACGAATATAAAATTAGATCATCACTTTAACTTGGTTTTAATTTCTTAAGAATGCAAAAGCCTTATTTACGACCTTAAGTTTTAATTAATTTCGGATTAAAAGATCGGGGCGTTACAAATGAGATGCTCTATTCTCATTTTCCTTTATTCTGGTCATCTATCAACAATATTAATGCTACATAAAAAAATATTTCTAATAAAGTAAATGCAATTTAAGATTTTTTTCTACGATAAAAGTTTCATTAAGTACTCAATGCTTTAGAAATATAGACAACCCATTGAAAAAAAAATATGTAACTAAATAAATCTTTCTTGACCTCTTGCTAAGAACAAATGTAGTTATTCTTATAAGGTTTATAATTGTTTTATGAATTGATACTCAACTAATTGTCATTCATAAATATAAAATATATTTTTCTCGATATTTTGGCTAATATTAGAGATGTCAATTTGATCCAAACTGACGAGACGGTTCGCATAGATTGAAAGAAATGATTTTAACTATTTATAATTTATATTTTCTCTGTAGTGTTCGAATCGTATGAATAAGAACTTTTCAATTGAATCTAGAACGAGAATGTCAAAAAATCTGGAATGAGTTTACAATTGAAAAATCCTTAACGGATAAAGCACACAATCCATAGCATTTTTTTTCAAGCTATTCAAGCTAGCCAATCAATTTCAAGTTAATTTGAAAATGTAGAAGTGTGTTTCTTTTTTCGGTTATTCAATTAATGTGAAAATGGAAAATGAATTCTTGTAGACATCCACTAATTATTTTCCCATTAATATTAAATTAAGAAATTATTTATTTCAAATCACTTTGAAATTGATTAATTTTTTTCATCAATCAAAGTTGGGACGAATGTAAAAAGATTTTGCCTATTAATAGGTAGAAAGAAACTATTAAATTATGTCGCTAGTAGCATATTTTTTTAATGTTTTTTGAATTACTTTTATTATAGTCCAAACTCCAAACACTATAAACTAAATGGAACTTCGAAATGTTCCAAAGAGGACATTGAAATGGTGCGGCTTCAAGGTGTACGCAGCAAGATTTTGGGTTCGAATTTCATCGCTCTCCTTTTCCCATGTCAATAATAATAATAATAATAATAATAATAATAATAATAATAATAATAATAATTATAATAATAATAATAATAATAATAATAATTTTACTGACCTCTTATCCTAATAATTCTTTAAAAAAATGTGTCGAATGAATGATACCTAATTTTATTTGAATTCCATGTGCCAGTTGTAGGAACTCTGTTATAACTACTCTCGTTTAGTACCAAACTAGCGTATAACCCGTCGATTTAATTATAAAAATTAATAAAATTATTAAATAGTACTAATATGTGATAGATTAAAAAAAATATTATTTGTTAATTATTTTAGCGTTAAATAATTCGATTATGCAATCTACTAAACTCACTTAAAATTTATATCCCTTGAACACATCTCAAATTCAATTAAAAAGTAATTTTACCACATGTTTACGTCTCAAACTCATGTAGTTATGTTTGTTAAAAATTATAACTAATATATTCTCATTACTTTCGATAATTGTTAAAGCTTTGTTCTTCTACAAAACCGATGTGAACAAAAATATATTTCTCTCTCAAGGGAAAACGACTCTTAAGCTGAATTTTTTAACTTTTTATGAAGAAAAAGAGGCAAGGGAAGGAGCGGGTAGTGAGAGAGAGAGAAGAGATATATAGATAGTGAATAATACTATAGATGTTAAGATTGTCTATAAGATGAAAGTGACCCTAAATACCTCACATTATGAATTCAACACAAGATTAAGAAAAAAAAAAAGTTAAACCACCGCTTCACAATTATCCCGTCTACCCCGACGGTTCCGACCTGGAACCGGCCTATTGACTACAATACTGATTTTAAATTATATAAATAATCATCTTCCAAATATATTTACAAAAAAATTAATGATGATATTTGTTATCTTTTTACCTGAAATTAATATTTAATTATATACTTAACTATATTCCAAAAAATATTCACACAATATTTAATAAATAAAAATTAAATTATAAATTGTAGTATTACATAAATAATCATCTTCCAAATATATTCATAGAAAAATAAATGATGACATCCGTTTTCTTTTTTACCAGCTTCGAGAATAACTTTTTTAACTGAGAATAGAACTTCAAGAATTGTTTCACTATGTACTTGGTAGTTTTTCCATTTTACAAATCTTTATGTGGAATGATTGTGATTCATAAAATTATTTAGTCAATGATATAAGATAAAAGTTGACCATAAATATTCTTAATTTTATGAGTTCAAAATTATATAATATATTAAAAAAAAAGTTGTCCCGCAAGTACTGAATTGGCCCATCTACGCGCACGATTATTGGTCGGAATTGACTCGTTGATAAATCATTAGTAATTTTTCTGCCAATTTTCCTACATATTCTACGTTTTCCAACGAAGACGATTAATCAAACAATTTGAGATGATGTGCTTAGGATTATTCAAATTTGTTTGAAATTTATATACTCGTACTTATTTAAAATTCGATTAAAAAATTAGTCATTTGTGTTCCTTTCTGAAAAAATCCGTATATTAGTCTACCGCCACAGTTCTGCGTCGGAACTGGCTCGTTGACCACGACTCTGATTTATAAGTGCGTAATTTATAAAATTTATTTAGAATTTATATAGATCATAAAATTTAATAAAAATAATAATTGTACTATTTGTTATCGTCCTTAATTGTATAGTAATATTCGTTAATTAAAATTATAAATTATGCAAAGCTGGAAAATCAATTACAAATAACATAAAAATTATTTCATGGATGACGATTATAGATTTTAGAAAATACATGGGGAAAAAAAGCATAAAATAAAAAATTTCTCGAGTGTCGGTTGAGAATTGACTCGTCTACCGCCAAGATTCCGGGTCAGAATTGACCCGTTGACCACGATTTTGATTTATAAATGCGCAATTTATGACGATTCTAGATTTTAGAAAATACATGAAAAAAAATGAATAAAATGAAAATTTTAAAATTAATAAGAATAAAGAATGAAAATGTGTCACGTGGGATCCCGAGTTGAGGTACCCGTCAGTTAGGAATTGGCCCGTCTACCTAATTAATTGACAAATTAGAAATTACTTATTTTTTATCAAATTAAATAAAAAATATATATTAGACTATTTCCAAATTTAATTCGGTCAATCAATAAATTATCCAAACTATTTTGGAACCATTTATTCTGTCAACTAATAAATTGATTCCCTAATAAAAATAATTATCTATTCGGCCAATTAATAAATTAACGAAATTAAATTAAATTAAACTATAAAAATATAGCAGTTATTTATTCGGCCGATTAATAAATAAATTGGTCAAATAAAACTCCTACAAAAAATAATTATCTATTTGGTCAATTAATAAATTGATCAAATTAAATTAAATTAAATTATAAAATATAGTTAGTTATTCGGCCGATTAATAAATAAATTGGCCAAATAAAACTGGTGGAGCAAAAGATGAGAAAATACACACTGATTCTAGGTATTTATAGGATTTTCAATAGGTGAAGTTTCATCGAGAAACTGATGTGGGACACAAGATTTTAGTATAGATATTTAAAATCTATTATTTTATATTTAAAAATTCAAAAATTTGAGAATTTAGATAAATATGAATGGAGGAATATAAAGGGTGCCACGTAGGATTTTTTCAAAGTAAGAATCATTTTCTTTTTAGTAATATAATGATATTTATGTTGACTGATCTATTTTCATATAGAGATAATGTTGTAAAATAACTTTTTTTCTAAAGAAAAGTGTTAAAATGCCACACACATTTTAAAAGTTGTAGAATAGCCTTTTAGTTTATAAAATGACATAAATATCCTTAATGAGTATATAAGAAGGCTAACTTTAATTTGAATCATACACGAACACTAACTTCATGTATGAATTTCCGACGAAAATTTCTGGCCAACAATTTTCGGACAAAAAATTCCGGGGAAAATTTGAATTATACAAGAAGCCTAACTTCATTTATGCATCATACACGAAAACTAATCTTCGTGTATGCATCATACATGAAAACTAATCTTCGTGTATGATTCAAATTTGAAATTTTTGGCATCGAAAATTTTCGTGTATGTATCATACATGAAAACTAATCTTCGTGTATGATTCAAATTTGAATTTTTTGGCTGCGAAAAGTTTCGTGTATGATGCATACATGAATGTAAGTCTTCGTGTATGACGCATACATGAAACAAGCTTCGTCTATGATTCATACATGAAACAAGCTTCGTATATGAATGTAAGTCTTCGTGTATGATGCATACATGAAACAAGCTTATTGTACGAATGTAAGTTTTCGTGTATGATATATACATGATACAAGCTTTGTGTATGATGCATATACGAAACAAGCTTCGTGTAAGTTTTCGTGTATGATGCATACATGAAACAAGCTTCGTGTATGAATGCAAGTCTTCGTGTATGCATCATACATGAAAACTAATCTTCGTGTATGATTCAAATTTAAAAATTTTGGCGCCGAAAATTTTCATGTATGCATCATACATGAAAACTAATCTTCGAGTATGATTCAAATTTGAATTTTTTGGCGGCGGAAATTTTCGTGTATGATGCATACATGAAACAAGCTTCGTGTATGATTCAAATATTCGCCGGATATTTTCATCGGAATTTTTCGCCGGAAATTTTCGCCGGAAATTTTCGTGTATGGATGCATACATGAATGTTAGTTTTCATGTATGATGCATATATGATGCATATATTATGCATACATAAAGTTAGGCCTCATGTATGATTAAATTTGTCACCGAAATTTTTGCCGGAATTTTTTCGCCGGAAATATTCGCCAGAAATTCATACATGAAGTTTAGTCTGCGTGTATGATTCAAATTAAAGTTAGTTTTCTTGTATACTTATAAGGGTAGAAGAGTTATAAAAGAAAACAAAAAGCTGTTTGGACAACTTTTTTTTCAAAGTGATAAAATTTATCTTTTCTTTTTAGAAATGACTATTTTGACTTTTTGCTCTTTCATATACTCCCTCCGTCCCACCAAAGATGAGCCCTTTGGTTTGGGTAAGGAGACTAAGAAAAAATAATAGTGAGTGCATTTAGTAGAGTATTTTATTGATAAAGAATGTAAAAGTAGTATGAATAAATAATAAAGAATATAAAAGTCAGTGTGAATGCAAACGTAAAAGCAGTGTGAATGCAATTAATTATTTCCTAAAACAGAAAGGGCTCATTTTTTATGGGACAATCCAAAAAGGAAAGTGATTCATCTTTCACGGGACAGAGGGTTCACGGGACAGACGAAGTATATATAATTGTTCTTTAATGTTGCACGATTCATTGCATATAACTCTTCTCTTTCTTTTTCTCTCGCGGGCGTGTCAATATTGTATTTGTTTATAACTTATTCCATTTAATAAATAAACAACTGTTAGCACAAATGTATCTGGTGTGACATTTCAGAAAAAAAGAAGAAGCAGAGCGTCGAGTATTGTGGAACGTAATAAATAAATGGATGCTAATATGGAAATACTGCTAACTACCTCTGTCAGTAGTCTTACCATTTAAATAAATAAAGGAAATTACTTTTTAAGGTGAATGTCTATCCTCAATACGTACGAGAGATATTTTAAATTGACCGATTTTACTGTTGCTCTTATCCTCATAATTAATTAATTTAAAAATATAAATTCATCTATATATAGAAAAAAAGTATGATATAATATATGATCATACTTATATCCCAAATTTTAGAGATATAAGAATTTAAAAAGCAAACACAATCTAAAGTGATGATAAAAAAATCAAACACAACCTAAAGATCACGGGAAAAGCAAACACAACCTAAAGTATTATCCCTTCATATAGAGAAGTATAAAGCAAAACAATCTAAAGATAAGGGGAAAAGAATAGCTCCAATTTATAAAATCACTTAAAAAGGAAAATGATAAAAAAAAATACTTTCTCTATTTTCTAACAAGTGACTCGTATTTTTATTATGTTATCCATTATAAATAATTGGTTTCAAAATAAAAATATATATTACTTCGAAAGTTATTGATCCTATTATTACTTTTCATCCTCATATCCAAAAGTTTTAAGTGGATTATAAATACTTATATGCGAACGGTCGCATGCCATGCGACCGGGCGCATAGCGCGTGTAATACACGCGCTAGCCGTCCATGCGCGGCGCATATATTACACGCACCTGTATTTTTTTTTCTCAATTTTCAATTTTTTTTTCTTTTTTTAGCTTTCAGCTTTCTGTAATTTCAGTTTTTTTTCCTTTTTTTTAATTTCAAATTTTAAAAAAAATCCACTTATTTTTTTTCACTTTTTTTTTGTTTGCCTCTTCATTTTTTTGTTTGACGCTTTTTCTTTGGTCAATATTCGAGCGAGGGGAGCCGAAGGCCTCGGAACGAGCCTAAAAAGTCCAAATTGTTGCCCGACGATTATCTTTATATTAGTAATTGGAGCGAAGACGGAGCCGTAAAATCGGAGCAGAAATAAAAAAACTGAAATTAAAAAAAGAATTCGAAAAAAAAATGTTCGGGTCAACAGACCAACCCGAATTGACCGAATAAACCCGACCCAGATTCGGTCCCATTGCATAACTGCTGCACCAGAGACCTTCTTGCCGATTGTTATGGGAGGAAAGAACTACTAATTTTTACAAGAATAAAGACATTTGGATAACAATTGTCCGGACAACGGTGTAATATTCATAATTAAATAGTCTTTTAATTTTTTTAATGATTAATATAATTAATATTTTGTCTATAATACCATTTCCCATCTAATTATATGTTAATTTTTAAATTTAATTAATATTTTGAATTTTCAAAGATTTGTGCATGATATTAATATATTTTAATTAATATTAGAAATTAGCATACAATTAAGTAGAAAAAAAATATTATAGACAAAATACTAATTATATTAATTATTAGAAAAAATTAAAAAAATATTTAATTACGAATACAGTATTATTATCCGGATAAATATTGTCCAAATATCAATACTCTTTTTACAAATTTAAAAGTGAGTTCAACCGTTCAAGCTTGAACATGGGCTGTTTGATTCCTGGGAATCCACAACAACACCTCATGTGAGGGCCCACAAAAGAAAATGAGTATTTTTCAGATTGCGGTTTCTTTGGGCCCAGATTGTGGGCATCGAAAATAGTGATAAATTGAATTTTTTTTTATGTGGGTCCTATTTATACTCCTCATAATAAAATTTCCTCTTTTATTGTAAACTTTTAGTTTGAGTTTGGATTTATCTTTTGTTTTTTTCGAAAAATTAATTTCATTAATCACTTAGAATCAGCTATTATAATATTTGATAGTTAAAAAAGTTTAGTTATCATGCTATATTATTATGGAATCCAAAGACCTAACATGTTGAGCAATCTCATGAGCTGCTCGATTAGCTTCTCTACAAACATGATTGATATAGATAATATTAATCTTTTTCGTCGTAGCAAAAAAATTTTAAAAAATAACTTCATAAAGAGCACTGACGGCATCTTCTTCAGCTATAGCAATCACTGCTAATGTAGAATCAGTATAAGCTTCCACCGACGACACACTTTGTTCAACACAAAGGCGATCACGTGTACTAAAGCTTTTGTTTATTCTATATTTCCACAAGATTGTCCTATATTTCCAAGAAATATCTCCAACCATTTGCAGTAAAAATAATATAAAATATATTAAAATAATCAAATTATTTCTAGCACTCTACTTTACTACTATAATTTATACAAAAATAGATTATTATTTAATTTTAAAAATTATGAATAATTTATAATAGTTAATGGAGAATAATAACATTAAATAATTATATTAATGTACAAAACATATTTTATAAATAAATAAAAGTTATATCGTGTTTTTTAAAAAGTTTATACAAATTTATACTTAGTGTTAAAGTATAAATTTTAAATTAAGTATTTCATCTAATTAAAATCTCTTTTTTTATCCCTAATTGATTGTTAAACATATTAAAAATAAAAGTGAATAGTGATGCAACAATGAATAATCTTGTTGCAAACTTATTAAAATACTGTTTTTTTCTTTTTTTCGAAAATCAATATTTTATTAATCAACATATGCATAGAGCATGGAGAAGACCCTCCAAAAAGGCCGGAGGTTCATTCTAAACATACGTACAAGGAAACTCTTTATACGTTCTAGCAAGTTTATGAGCAATAGCGTTAGCATCACGTCTAACATGTTTTATTCGAAAATTAGGATAAGACTAAAAAAGAAGTCGACAACTATCAATTATAGCTCCAAACTCCGAGCTATTTTCATCGAGAAGATATAGCGTCGACCACTAGTTTGCTATCTTAGACGAACTCCACCCACTCAAAACCCAACTGCTTAATCCAAGAGAGAGCTTCAAGCACTCACATTGCTTCTCCCTCCTCGACTTTCATTAAACCAGGTAATGTGATAGCCTTTGCTACCACATAATCACCTTTCTCCCCTTGCAAAATAATTCCAATCCCTATCGAATTTTCCCTTACAAAGAAAGCAGCATCTATTCCACATCTAAACTAGCCAACATTCAAATTGTGCCACCCACTACAAATTCGAGACGAAGAAGAAGAAACTCTTATGTTACCTAATTTGCTTTGAGCATCCATCCATTCCATTCGAGCTGTAGTAGCCATGGTTATTGACAGCGCATGTAAAGGTTGTTTGGCATTCCACACAACATTATTTCTATCCCGCCAAATCTGCCACATGATCATTGCCGCCTTTGCATTAATCTCGTTCTCTTTTAACTCCAAAACAACACTTAAGAAGTCGAGAAATGATTCACTATTATCCATGCAACTTTGAATTCGACCATGGAAAGATAACCCTCTCCAACAACTTTCTGCAAAATTACAAGTAATAAAAATATGCCAATTATTCTCAAAGTCACCCCACAAATACCACACTCTCCCCCATCAGCAATTCCTTTATGAAGTAGATTAGCTTTCGTCGGAAGGCAATTATGCACAACTCTCCACTTGAAAAATTTAACTTTCGGAGGTACCTTGAGTTTCCAAAGATTTGTCCCCGTGTGTGCACCTCGAAATTGCTGTCAATAATCATTGCTCTAGCAAGGTTATAAGCTGAGCTAACCGAATAGAAACCATTCCTTGAATAATGCCAAATCATTTTATCATCATCGAGCCTTAGATTAAGAGAAATGCTAAGAATTTCCTTCACCATCTCAACATTAAACATTGCGTTCACAATCCCCACATCCCACCTTGTTCTTGCCTCGTTCAACAAATCACAAACTCTAATGTTATGGACATCGGACGTATTGTAACTGTTGACAAAAAAACCTCCATCTCTTCTCAGCCATGAATCTTGGAAAACACGAACCCATTCCCCCTTTTTAATTTTCCGTCTCATTCCATTGCGCAACAAGTCTTGAGAAGACCAGATACTTCTCCAAGTATAACTTGGACTATGCCCTAACTCGGCATTCAAAAAATCCCCATTGGGAAAATATTTAGCTCTTAAAATCTGACAAATAAGAGTATCTGGGCCAACAGTTAACCGCCAACCAATCTTCCCAAGCATTGCTAAGTTGAAAAGATGAAACTTTCGGAACCCCAAACCCCCGGCTTCCTTCTTAGCACATAATTTATCCCATCTCATCCATTTTATACCTTTAGCCCTGTCAATTCCGTTACCCCCACCAAAATGAATTCATCATTCTCTCAAGTTCCCCAGTAAGGCCAACAGGTAACAAAAAAATAGTCATAGAATAAGTCGGAATAGCTTGAGCAACAGCCTTAAGCATTACCTCTTTCCCTGCTTTAGATAATTTTTTGCCTTGCCAACTTTGAATACGCTTCTACAAGCGATCCCTAAGAAATCCAAAGATCGCTTTCGTAGATCGTCCAATTAACGAAGGCAGTCCGAGATAGTGTCCAGTATTTAAAACTTGATAAACTCCGAACACATTTGAGATGCTCGCTTTATCTTCTTCTTTCACATGTCGGCTGAAAAAAAATCTTGGATTTCTGAAAATTTATGGCTTGTCTAGAATAACATTCATATTTGAGAAGTAGATTCTTCAAATTGACACACTCATCTCTTGTAGCTCGGCAAAAAAGAATGCTGTCATCAGCGAACATGAGATGAGAAATGACAGGCCCTCGTCTACAGATACGCAGACCATGAAGAGATCCTCTCGCCATTTCATATCTAATCATAGATGATAAGCATTGCCTCAGACCTTTTCCCGGAATCACGGGCCCGACAAGTTCCTGTTTTACTAAAAAATAGTACTCCACCGAGCATACACACATCTCCATCCAACGAAACCATTTCTCACAAAATCCCATACGCCGAAGAATGGCAATCAAGTAACGCCAATCTACTCGATCATAAGTGTAGACGCACAAAATTAATAGATAAATATTAATTTCATATTTTATTTATATTTTAGGAATTTTATTAAAAATAAATCCTAAATTAAATAAATATAAATTGATATTTAAAAGATGAAGATTTTTGATCAATTAGAAGTTGACAAGTGTCATTTCTTGGTCATTAAGTCAAATATTTGATGGAGATAACTACCAAAATTGAGGAGCCAATAGAATTGTGCCAGCTCAGCCCTAAAGCCCATCTTGGAGTCCAAAAGCCCACCAAGTCCACTACATTTTCACCTATAAATAGGGGTGATTGGAGAGGTCAAAGCACACACAAAAAATCATATTGAAGAGCTCAAGAGTTGTAGGAAAATTCTCTACAACATTCAAGGCATTCTTCGCGGCATTCAAGGCGTTCTTCGTGGAATTCAAGGAGTTCTTCACCAAAAGCATCCCAAATCTAGCGTTTGATCCAGAAACAAGGCATCGGCCCTCCGGATTAACGTTATCAAGTCAAGTATCAAAACCGATCAAGATCAAGGAGGCTAAATCTCCAAGGATCCCGGAAGCTGCTTGAAGATCGTTCAAGAACAAGTGGAAGAGACGAATCAGAGGATAAAAGCTAGAGATCGAACCCGCATTTTACTTCAAATCTGCAAATACTTCTTTGTACACGATTTATTATGTTTGTTATAAATACATAAAATTTGTGTTTACAAATTTTGGCACGCCTGGTGGGGACCTCTCTACCTCTCATCTCGACTCTTCCCCAAATCTCAAAGGATGTTGCCAAAAGCTAAGGAAGTTGGTGACCTTACTTTGAACAAACCTTGGCAAGGCGAAGGTATGATGACACGAGCCAAGACTAAGAAACTACGAGAGGCGATCGAGGCTGCCAAAGCTGCCACCAAAGCCGCCGAGCTGAAGTGTGTTTTGAAGAAGGGATCATATCTCACTGCCGAGCTGAAGTCTGCTTTGAAGTCTATGAAAGGAGATCACAACACTGGCGATGGTTCTAGTTGTTCTATAGAAGATGACTTATTGGAGGCTTCCGTCATGACAACCGATGCTTCCAATCCGGATGATCAAATGAGAATGCTAATGAAGATGATGGATAGTATGAACAAGCGTATGGATAAGCAAGAGGAAATGTTTCAAAAGTTCTTCAAGATAAAAGGCAAAGCAAAGATCAAAAAGAAAGGTGATAACAAAGATGGAGAGAGTGAAGAGGAAGAAGAAGAAGAAGAAGAAGAAGAAGAAGAAGAAGAAGAAGAAGAGACCCCCTCCACCATGAGCGCAAGCATGAGGAGAAGAAGTCTAACTTCGTGTCCATGGAGCAAGTAAAGGCGCTTATCGAGGGAACGATGAAAGAAAGAAGCTCCAAGTCTTCTTTAGCTTATTCAAAACCATACACTCAAAGGATCGATAACTTGAAGATGCTTTCCGGATATCAAGCTCCCAAGTTTCAACAATTTGATGGAAAGGGTAATCCGAAGCAACACATAGTTCACTTCATCGAGACATGCAATTATGCTGGCACCTTTGGCGATCATTTGGTCAAGCAGTTTGTCCGTTCACTCAAAGGAAATGCATTCGATTGGTATACTGATTTGGAGCCAAATTCAATCAACCATTGGGAAGAGTTAGAACATGAGTTCCTCAACCGCTTTTATAGCACTAGGAGGACGGTTAGCATGATAGAGCTCACAAGTACTCATCAATTTAAAGACGAGCCCGTAATTGACTACATCAATCGATGGAGAAATCTTTGTCTTAACTGCAAGGACCGTTTGTCCGAGTCATCTGGCATTGAGATGTGCATTCAAGGGATGCATTGGGGCCTAAAGTATATCTTGAAAGGAATTCAACCAAAGACGTTCGAGGATTTGGCCACGAGAGCTCATGATATGGAGTTGAGCATGGCGACAAGTGGAGTGGGAGGACTGCTAACTCAAGAACCTCGTCGGTTTAAGGAAAAGACGGAATTCAAGAAAGGAGGCAACTCTTTCAACAAAGCTCCAAAGAAGGAATCAATGGCAGTGAAGGTAACTCCTGTTAAATTTTCAAGGAAGGAAGTCGATAAAGAGGAGAAGCCGAACACTTTTCAAGGTCCGGGGCAAAGGAGGTCAACTCTAAAAGAGATGCAGCAAAAGAAGTATCCTTTCTTGGATTCGGACGTCTCTGCTATATTTTATGATTTGATCAAGGAAGGTCTCATTGAACTGCCCAAAATGAAGCGATCAAATGAAGCGGGGCAGACTAATGATCCGAAGCATTGCAAGTACCATCGGCTAGTGAGGCATCCCATACATTATTGCTTCATCTTCAAGGACAAAGTCATGCAACTCGCTCGACAAGGGAAGATAACACTTGAAGAAGATAATGTTGGGGCAAACCTCATCACTGCCATAGAAGAAGATGAAGAAGCCTTGTGTGGTATGGTGAACCAAGAAGATGATGAAGGGATTGTGATGATAGCATTTTCCGATGAAGATCTGCAGCTTTCCGGTCCTCATAACCGACCCTTGTACGTGCGTTGTTATACTAATGAACAAGGAGTAAATAGGGTGCTTTTAGATGGAGGATCTGCAGTCAACGTCTTGCCACTAAGAATTCTGAATAAGTTAGGAATCCAAGTTGATGAGCTCAAACCAAGTCGATTGATGATTCAAGGATTCAACCACGAAGGGCAAAGAGCTCTTGGTACGACAAGGTTGGACTTGCTAATTGATGACATGAGATCAACCGCATTATTCCATGTGATTGATGCTAGAACCACGTACAATATGCTTTTGGGTCGGCCATGGTTACATGAATACAGCGTTATCCCTTCAATATTGCATCAGTGCTTCAAATATTGCCAAGATGGAGTGGTGAAGACGGTTGTTGGGGATCACAAGCCCTTCGCGGAGACTGAATCGCACTTCGCCGAGGCAAAGTACTACATAGTGAACCCAAAGGCCACTAAAGAAGCGCAAGAGGAGGATGAGAAAGATGAGAATGAAGTTCCCGAAGAAAAGCCTTTGGATGGATTCATTATGCCGTTGACGAAGATCGGTGCAAAGAAACCCATTAATCCACCCCCCGTGGGATTTGTTCGGCCATAACAAGGTAGCGCCACGGAACATGATGATCTTTCAAGTCTAGAAATCGCTAAGTGTTTTGGACAAAAGGCATATGACCTGCTCGTAAAAGCCGGGTATGATCCCAATGAAAATGCTAAACCCAACCTTAAGAAGGTTTTGAAGAAGAATGGTCCGATGATCCAAAATGCTAAGACAGGCTTGGGATATGTCGCACAAAGTCCGGTTCGTATTGCCATCAAAAGGGCAACTACAAATTATGTCTTTGAAGGAGAAATATCATCTGAATCGGATACTCCTAAAAAGAAGAAAGTTGAAAGAGTGTCGGCCTTCAAGAGGATAGGAAAAGGATGGGTGAAACGAGTCTCTGTTTTCAAGAGGCTTGGCAAAGATAAAGGGATTGAGCAAAGAACGACTCGAAAGTTGAGGAGTATTGTTCCATCTCGGATGAAGAGAAGTACTATATTGGCTGTGTCATGTGGAAAGATGTTGAAGACCAAGATGAAGACGATCATTCATACGCAAGTCCCTGGAAAGGATGAAGATGAAGAAGATAGAGAAAGTGTGGCATCATGTAACTACGCCATGGAAGGTACTCAAAATCAAACTGCTCAGGATAAGCTACGTCGAGATATCGCCCGTCTACTTAGGAGTGGCATCATTAGAGCAAGTGACATAAGAATAATAAGAGAAAGACAAAGAGATGGAATGATGAGATTGCACATAAACTTCCAAAGTCCTGTGCAAAGGAGTGAAGAACCTATTGAGGAGGTCGCTTTGTCACATCATATTACTCTTTGTGAAGAAGGGAGTGTTGAAGAAGAAGAAGATGCGGATATAGCACCCCCACAGTTTGAAGAAGGAGTCAAGTCCACCGTCGATGAATTGAAAGAGGTCAACTTGGGTACTGTTGATGATCTACGACCTACCTACATCAGCGCTTCATTATTGCTGGATGAGAAGCATGCATATGTTGAGCTCTTGAAGGAGTTTAGGGACATATTCGCTTGGACATATAAGGAGATGCCTGGTTTGAATCCAAAGATAGTTGTTCATCACTTAGCTGTTAAAAAGGGGGCAAAGCCTATCAAGCAATCTTAACGTCGATTTCGACCGGAGTTGATCCTGTTGATTGAAGCCGAAATTAACAAGCTCATCGAATCCGGATTCATTAGAGAGGTGAAGTATCCAACATGGATCTCTAGCATTGTACCGGTAAGGAAGAAAAAAAGGACAAATCCGTGTTTGTGTTGACTTTAGAGATCTGAATGAAGCATGTCCTAAAGATGATTTTCCACTCCCTATCACTGAGTTGATGATTGATGCTGCCACCGGACATGAAGCTTTATCTTTTATGGATGGATCTTCCGGTTATAATCAAATTTGCATGTCGCCATCCGATGAGGAGATAACAACGTTTCGTACTCCGAAGGGAATATTCTGTTACGTTGTTATGCCGTTTGGATTGAAGAATGCTGGCGCTACATACCAAAGGGCCATGCAAATGATATTTGATGACATGATCCATAAAAACATTGAGTGTAATGTGGACGATGTGGTTGTGAAATCGAAGGCAAGAAGTGTGTCATCGCCCCAAATCCCGAGGGACGGCAAAGCCGAGGTGCAACTAGGGGTTGGATTAAAGAAGCGGGGAAGAAGGGGGAATGAATAAGAATGGAAGAATAAACAGACATTAATAACAGAATGAATAACTATGAACAAGACTTTAATATATAAAAGGAATAGTTGATCTCGAAGGAATCACTCGACAAGGTTCTCAAAAAGAAACTGAGTTAATTGTACGGGGTTTAGACCCTACAGAAAGATTACATTATCTTCAAAAAGAGATTGGCAGCGGAAAAATGTAAAGCTGAATACAAGTTCTTATTCTAGTCATGACTTCTTAACTCAACATCAACCACCGCCGCTCCCATCGCTCAACCTGCATATTTTATAAAGCATATACAGGGCTAAGTACAAAAGTACTTAGTGGGCACGTTGCCGAAAACATATAATAAGTATAGATAATCAGGCATCTTATTTCTGTAGCACACCGGGGTTTTTCATTAAAGGCCCGTGTCTACTAAATATTTTCTTTCTCATTTTCACAAAGTAGCTTGCGCAAGCATTTTTCATAAATGTTACTGATGGTCCCGATACGAGTTACTGTTGTATGGGGGGGGAATACACCAGTTAGGATTTTTCAACTTTTGAAAAACTTAACACTTGAAATCAACTTCAACTGAGTAAAAGGACTCAGTTGGGATCTCACAGCTGAGTAAGCAACCACAGCTGAAAGAGTGGTGCTGTGCGGAATGTGGTGGAAAATGTACTCGTAAAAACAAACTCACGCTTTTATGCACGGTTGGTCACAACCAAAACTGTTGATGTGAAAGTATGCAGATTGTATGCGGTTAGTTTGTCAGATGAGATTTGCAAATAAAGACAGAACACAAATAAACACGACACACAAGATTTACGTAGTTCGGAGAGAACTCCTACGTCCACGGGGAGATGTGAGTCCACACACCTCAGTCCAAGTTCTTCTGGACAGTTCCACTCAGCTTATGCGGGCTGAGCAACCGTTACAGTTTAGTTTCCGGGCACTAAACAGCCTAAGTCAAGTTTGCGGGTACTTGACGACCTGACTACTCAATTACAGGAAGAGTAATGTCCTAACACACTTTTTAAGGTGTGAGAATGGGTAGGATTTCCAACTACAGCTCGATCACGAATGAGAGCTGGATCTAAGGCTTGAACGAATAAACACTCAACCTAATATCAAAAACAGTTTCGATCTCTAGGAACCCTCAGCTACTAATGTTCTCTCAAATTGGAACTCTCAGCTGCTGATGCTCTTAGATGATGATTTTGCAGAATTGCTTTTTTTTTGCTTTGATTTCTCTCGTGAAAGCTCTTGAATTTTCGTCGTGTCTCTTCTATATTTTCTCGAATGAGAGAATACCTCTATTTATAGGCGGAGAGAATCAACTAGCCGTTGGAGGAGCAATTGATCTCTGATCGGTTGAAAGCGATGGCTTGTCTCTCATCTCTGCAGACTTTCCCGATATGGCATATGTGCTCTTCTGCTTTCCATCTGAGACAGCCTTGTGTTGGGCCAGATGGGGTAGTGACTGAACGGTCAAACCCTCATGTGACTTCCTTTTGAAATTCAAATCTTTGACAGTCAACTTCGGTTTGTCGGTTGAAAGTCTTGACCTTCGTCTGAGTGATCTTCAGCTGATGTTCCGATCTGTCGAGCTCTCAGCTGACTTTGAACTTCAAACAGTTGAACTCCTTGTTCGGATTCTATAACTGAGGTTCTGAAACTGAACACTCAGTTGTCTTCCTTGTATTTACTCAGTTGGGTTTGAACCCTCAGATGATTTCCTTTTCATCTGATGTTCTCTTCCTTTCAACTGTTTTTCATCTGATGAACGCTCAGTTGGTTTCCTTCTCAACTGATGTTCTGAAGACTTTCCCTTGTTTGCATCTGAACAAATGAACTCTCAGTTGTCTTTCTTCACAACTGATGTTCTGTCTGAGTGACGCCTTGTTGCCATCTTCAGCTGGAGACCTATAAAGATAAAATCTTAACTTTGCTCAAACAGCGAGCCTAAATTCTAACATTAGGTTCTGGCAACATCTACTCGGTTGGGGTCAGCCGGTTTTGGAATTCATCAAAACTTATACTAATAAATTTCCCAACAGTTACGTTCAATCTTGACCATTTATTATCACCGCGGCAGGTCGTCCCCTAAACAGGGTTCCATACTTCAACGGCTACTGTGTACACTTAACTTTGGAAAGTCCCTTTTGACTAACTCAAAGTCGATCGTTTAGTTAACCCCTTTTGGCTAACTCATAAGGTACAAGAGAACTCATATAAAACAAATAGTTTATGCCATGATTATCACTTTGAAAACACGATTATCAAAGCGATAAAGAAAAGGTTTTCGAGCATTGCTCATTTTGTTTCATATTTAAAAGCCCACTTGACTGATTACAAAACTATTAAACGAGCTTCCGTCTCTGGTCTTCCGTCCTATCCTCGGTGCTGACTTCCTTCTTTTATCGTAAATAAACAGACTTTAAGCAACTTGAACGCAATCGATAAAAGAAACAGGAAATTGAAACGGTTTTTAGTCTTTTAGGCATTTACACTTTACTACTTCCTTTTTATTAACTAATAAACGAGACTTCGATCAATTCTCATCTACAAACTGACTCGCTCATTACTCGACACTTAGGTCAGTTGGTAAAAAGGGCGTCGATTACTTAGAACGACTTAAAAGTTCACAAGGAACGAAGTTGAAAAGGATTCAACTTAGGAAACTAGACTTTGGATACTTACTGCCCAAGTCAGTAAGTCTGTACAGAACATAGCATACGAAAACAGGGGATGAATCTTATACCAAAAGAAAGGTACGGGTGTCTAGTTTACTCTCCAATTTACGGATCTCGATTTCGTTAAGCGAGCTAAAAGTTATGACAGTTTTCGTGAAATGTCGCAAAACAGTCGCGCGAAATCCTAATGCTCGACAAATCTCGACGCGCGATTCCCTAGGTTCGATCAATACTATTCCACTTTTATTTTCACGAAATTTTCATCCCAAGATAGTCTACATACCGTATCCCATAATCGGGTTCATATTCACGACTTTTGATTAACAAACGACGAGCATTTCCTCGTCATTTCCAACTAACCGTTTACTATACCAAAACAAATTTCAATTTCTATTTCGTTCAACAACCTCTCGATTCTTAACTAAATCTCATAACGTCTCGTTTCTCGGATGGAAAAGTCGTTAACTACAAATTTGTTCGTCAATCAATAACAATTATTATTATTAAAAGGGATTTCCTTATTCGACTTTTCTATCGGCTTATAAACTCATTTCTTCGTCTCTTAACGAAATTTCAAACTTCTTAGAATTCGTTCAAACTTTGCGGTTACGATCATTAACTAACAAGATCAAAGGTTCGAACCACAAACCCTAATCATTCTTCATGCTCGACTTATCGTCGATGGTTCGTCTCTTACTAAAAATCTTACGTTCTCCGTTTCCGTTCAAATTTTACATCAACAATCATCATCTAACGAGCATCACTAATATGCAAACCATATTATCAAAACATTATCGAGCTTCAACTTAACGATGCATTTTCGTCTCTTACGTTTTTCGTTTTATTTTTAGAAAAATCCCTATTAAATATATAATCGTCCTCATACATCGTATATCTCATTTCTATTAATCAATCGAGCATATCATAACATTTACTACATCGAATCGACCATTCTTCCTCTCTTATCCTTCAACTTTTATTTTTAGAAAAACCTAAATTAATTCATATAGTCAATTAATATCATGTAGATCACTAATCTATCAATCAAACATCAAAGAAATCGAACTACGATCAAACCCCTAAAATCCTAGACATTTTCGGTAATTACATAAATGAAAGGGGAGTGATTTTCTTCATGATTCGATCCGTAGAACTCGATTCTAAACATCCTAGAACATGTATTAATCAAAGGATAACATGCTCTTCAAGCTCCTATGTTTCGAAAAAAAAAAGAAAAGATTGGAATCAAGACTTTGTTCGGTTCATTTCGTAGGAGATGTTCTTACCTTGGATAATACAAACTCGGAAATGGAATTGATCGGTAGACGGAGGACTTGTGTGCTTGATAAGAGCTTGGATGAAGAGTTTTAATGGAGGATTTGGAGAAGAAAAATGAGAGAGAGAATGCTTGGGGGGGAGGGGTAAAGAGGGAAGGAGAGGAGACGGAGATGACTCACTATAGAGATACATAAAGTGTATAAATATCTAACTAAAAGAGGGGTGAGTCGCTAAGGGTCGTTTGGCGAGGATTTGTTAGACGAAAATATCTCGTTTCTGGCTTTAAACAACGATTATAAAAGTTGAGGAATACTTTCTTAGGTAGTTACGAATTCGACGAAATCTAATTCATCTGTTAGATTAGAAATAATTTACGTACTCGGAAAACCTAATTCGTTTTCAAAATCCGAGAAAAAAAGTCGGGATTGGACAGTCTAAAAATTCGCCCGGAAAATCATAAAAACTAACTTTCTTCGATGAACTCGTATCGAAGAAAAAGTGAATGTAAATTCTGACGATTTTTAATTCTGAGTTTTCGGACGAAAAATCTACCGGACGCGAAAACCCTAATACAGTAGTCGTTCGTCCGACTTCTGGAATTTATTTTTCTGAAACGGATTTCACCGTTAGTCTTAGAATTGAAAATCCTTAACTTAGGCGTGCAAAGCCTTGATTATTAATTAACTTTTTATTTTAAAGACGGATTAAACATCCGGGGTATTACAAAGTGATCATCTCCAAGACTTGAGGATGGTCTTTGAACGATTGAGAAAGTTTGAGCTAAGGATGAACCCATTGAAGTGCGCATTTGGAGTGAAGTCTGGAAAATTCCTTGGTTTTATTGTCCGCCATCGAGATATCGAGATCGAGCAAACTAAGATCGACGCGATCATGAAGATGTTGGAGCCTCGAAATATACATGAGTTAAAAAGCTTGCAAGGGAAGGTGGCATATTTAAGAAGGTTTATCTCAAATCTTGCCGGACGGTGTCAACCCTTCAGTCGGCTCATGAAGAAGGGTATACCATTCGAGTGGGATCAATCATGCCAAAATGCCTTTAAGAGCATCAAAGATTATTTGATGAAACCTCCTGTTCTAGCTGCACCGGTTGCGGGCCGTCCGTTGATTTTGTATCTCGCTGCTCAAGAGCGCTCTATGGGGGCATTACTTGCACAAGTTAATGAAGATGGGAAAGAGAATGCATTGTACTACCTGAGTAGGACGATGACACCGAATGAGCTCAATTATTCGCCAGTCGAGAAATTATGCTTAGCCTTGATATTCTTGATTCAAAAGCTGAAACACTATTTCCAAGCTCACACGGTGCGCTTAATTTCTAAGGTAAATCCATTAAAATATGTCATGTCCAAACCAGTTCTGTCGGATAGGCTTGCACGTTGGTACCTGCAGTCACAACAATTCGAAATCGTTTATGTTCCCCAAAAGGCGGTTAAAAGGCAAGTACTAGCGGATTTCTTGACTGATCATCCACTACCGGCCGAGTGGAAATTAACTGATAATCTCCCTGATGAAGACGTTGATTGATGTTTGCCCTGGATTATGTATTTTGATGGAGCATCTCATAGAGAGGGAGCTGGAGCCGGAGTTGTATTTGTTACACCCGAAAAGGAAGTGTTGCCCTATTCTTTCACTTTGAGTGAAAATTGCTCCAATAATGTAGCGGAGTATCAAGCATTGATCCTTAGTTTAGAGATGACTGTGGATACAAAGAGGTTGCATATGAAGGTTTATGGAGATTCCAAGTTAGTGGTAAACCAAATACTTGGACTGTACGAAGTAAAAAAGCCAGAGTTGCTGCCATATGTCAAGTACGCTCAACGCATCATCGCATGTCTTGGAGATGTGGAACTTGGGCATGTTCCAAGAAGTGAAAATAAGCAAGCTGACGCATTGGCTAAACTCGCTTCTACAATAGCTATGTCTGAGGAAAAGATTTTTGTACCAGTTTGCCAAAATTGGGTTGTTCCACCTATTTTTGAGGATGAAAAGGAAGATTGTGAAGATGACGAAAGTAATGTCGTAGAAGTCTTCGAGATAGAGGAAAAAGATTGGCGCCAAGTATTTGTTGACTACTTGAAGTATGAGAAGTTGTCAAGCGATCCACATAGAAGAATAGATATTCGTCGTCGTGCTGCTTGCTTCATATACTTCAAACGCACGCTTTATAGGCGCTCGTTTGACAGAATTTTCTTGAGATGTTTGGGAAAGGAAGAAGTTGCAAAAGCCATGGAAGAGGTACATTCCGGGATCTGCGGTGCTCATCAATCCGGCCCGAAGTTGCACTTTTGAATCAAGAGGATGGGCTATTATTGGCCAACCATGGTAAATGACTGCATGGAATATGCTCGAAGGTGTAAGCCTTATTAGTTTCATGCAAATATAATTCATCAACCACCCGAGCCGCTGCACCCCACGGTCGCGTCTTGGCCTTTTGATGCTTGGGGCATGGATGTCGTTGGACCTTTGACGAAATCATCAAAGGGGCATTTATACATCTTGGCTGCAACGGATTACTTCTCCAAGTGGGCCGAAGTAATACCTTTGAAGGAAGTGAAGAAGGAGAATGTTGTTGATTTCATCAAAGGTCATATCATCTATCGTCATGGGATCCCTCGATACATCATCACCGACAATGGGAAGAATTTTAGCAATTCCTTCATTGACAAGTTATGTGAGAAGTTTGGGTTTAAGCAGAGGAAGTCATCCATGTACAACGCGCCGACTAATGGATTGGCCGAGGCTTTTAACAAGACTTTGTGCAATTTGTTAAAGAAGGTTGTCGCAAAGACGAAGCGTGACTGGCATGAGAAAATCAGAGAAGCACTGTGGGCTTATAGAACTCCGACACAAGCGATCCCGTATTCCTTGGTGTATGGTGTAGAAGCGGTGAATCCTCTCGAGCAACAAATTCCATCGCTAAGGATTGCTATCCAAGAGGGCTTAACTGAAGAAAAGAATGCTCGCCTACGGCTTGAGGATCTAAAAGCCTTGGATGAAAAGCGGTTGGAGGCTCAACAAAGATTCGAATGCTATCAAGCTCGCCTCTCAAAATCTTTCAATAAGAATGTGCGGTTGCGTTCTTTTCAAGTTGGAGACTTAGTGCTAGCTGTGAGAAGGCCGATCATCACCACTCATCGTGTTGGAAACAAATTCATCTCTAGATGGGACGGGCCTTATGTCGTCACCGAAGTTTACACCAACGGTGCATACAAGTTGATAGATGAAGAACGTGTGAGAGTTGGTCCGATTAATGGGAAGTTCTTAAAGCGCTACTATCCTTGAAGATTGGAGGGCTACCTGTGTACATAAAAAAAAATCGAAAAGGAGAAAAGCCAAGAAAGAGAAAGAAGTCCGCTCCATGACGCACGAGCTTAAACTGCATGTTACTCCTGGCTCGCATGAGTATAAACTGTGTAAAGGCACCCACCAATGGAAGTGTACGTGGTTAAACTACTAACTTTTCCACCAAAAGGTAAATATATGTGGCTAAACTATAATATATACTCCACTTTGTCTATGTAGTGGCTAAATAAATAGTCACTCCTGGCCTGCATGAGTATAAACTGTGTACGGCGCCCCCTCTTAAAACTTAAATTAAGTTTTACCCTTTTGAACTACGTTTGACTTGATCCTTTTTATATGAAGAGGTACGTAGGTAGCTTGGATAGATTCTAAGTTCAGTCATAATCCTATATTTCCTACAAGTTGGATCTTCAAGTTGGACGATTGCGTCAACATTCGAATTGAGGGCATGAAATAAATATGCAAGTATTCAAGATGAAATAAAGACACATTCATACGAGAGCAAGGTAAAGAAAGAAACAAATACTTCATCGCATAAGCGTTCAACAAAAGGAAATGACAAAAGGAAAGTGCAACATTAAAGAAAAGGAAAAGAAGCAAAATACGAAAAAAAGTAAAGTATGAAAAGGAGAATAAAACAATCTATATCTAAGAAAATGGGTCTTGATCTTGCAAAGATTTTTTAGCAGCCTCCAAAAGGGTCTTGGCCTTCTTTACGTCCTCCATGACTACTTCATCAACCAAGAGGGCAGTTTTGAAGTTCGCAATCTCTTCTTTGAGCTCCTTCATATCCACACGAACCGCTTGAAGTGATTTCTCTTGACTCTTTATGGTGATTGTCAACTCACTCTTGCACTTCTCTAATTCGGCAAGTTCATTTTGATCGGATTTGAGCTTGGCGATATCAGTCTTTTCCTTAACGCGAGCTTCGCGGAGACGAATTTTGTCCCTTTGGTGATGTTGAGCAGCAATCTCTCCACTTTCATGAGATGCGGACCTTTCCTTGTCATAAGTGGTTGCTCTCGCAAAGAGTGTGTTAATACTATCTTCAAGGCATGATAAATCAAAACCATAGGGAAATTTCTTCATACGAGAAACACCAATCCGTATTTCGTCTTCAATAGATGACATGAGATCAGCTTCAGTCTTTGTTATCTTGCTTCGGAGCTTGTGCCAGATACTTTGTAGACATAGCCGTATCTCATCATCAACTATGTTGTTGCTATGGAATTCTGAAACAGCACCAAGTGGAGGTTTGCGGATCGGCTTCTCGACTGTAGGGGTCTTCTTTGGTTGAAGATCTTGAATAGACACATGATTTTCACCGTCGCTTTCCTCATCATCCATCCCCAAACTCTTCATCACCTAAAAAAAAAACGAGTTAAAATAGGCAACGATAAAACATATCAATATAAGTAAAGTGCAAATGTGAACCTTTTGTACAACTATATTTGATTGGTGTTGATCACTTTGAGCATCATCCTCCATAAAGTCTTGAGACTTCTCAATAGACTCTGGAGACTTGGGGCGCTTCTCATGCCTCCAACAAGGCTCAACACGACTAGCAGAGTCAGACTCGGTCGAGGTTGCTTCTCGCTTTCCATTAGAAGGTTCGTCCAAAGGTGCTTCCCGTTTCCTTGAGTTTTTCAACGGAATCGAAGTTGTTTTCTCCTCGCTCACTTGTAATACAACTTGTACATCTTTTCCACATTCTTTGGAAGCATCATGTTCTTGAAGTTGGGCCAAGGTCTTGAATTTCTTCTCAACAAACTCTCCATAGACTTCGTGCCACCAATTCCTGTATCCAGGCGAAGTGAACTTCTTAGGGTTTTGAAGCGAGCTCGGGATCATGGCCCTAGCTTGGGAGTCTTCAAGCACACAAGCCCGCCAAAATTGGATGCCATCATCCAAGTTAACTCTACGAACATCTTTCTTGAGAATGTCGGGAGGAAGCTGATAATATCCAAACTGACGGTCAAAACGATGCGGACTATAAGGCTCAACAATAAATTCTTCACCAAGTCGCCAAGTCAAGTAGTTGGAGCGGATGGCCATAAAAAAGCGACGATCGACTTCGTTTACTTTCTTGTCATCTTTGTATGGAGTAACTTCTTTGTTCTCGATCATGGTGGAGTTCCAAGCAATTTGATCATACTTGTAGATCCACTTTCGTGCATCTTCCATATTGTAGTTCCTTGCTCCTCCTTCGCCCGAGAATTGAACCATTCGAGGCACGTGCACCTTATCGTCAAGAGGGAAGTGAGTCTTGAAGTAAAACGCCAACCAACCATATACGAAGTGAATGGGAAAGACTACATCGATTTGAGTAAGGTCATGAAGTTTTGAGATCTTGTTAAAACCCTTATAGATGCTCGTCAAGATAGGGACAACTAGTGAAACCTTGTTCCTATTAGCCATGGTGCTCGCCATCTTGAAAGTATCGGCCGAATTACATTTGCGTCATCTTCGGGAATGGAAAAAGTGCTCAATCAACAAGCAAGGTAGGCCGCCAAATAAGCTTCTTCCATTTGGTGATCTCTAGCGCCTATGTCCATGAATAGGGCCTTGTGAGTAGAAGTCCACACCGCATGCCCTTCAAGCTTCCCATTTGGATTGTGAGTTACCTTAGGACGCGTCTTCCCCTTAGACTCTTTTCGAGTTGGAGGCCTTGGATGTCTGAAGCTCTCCTTGAACCAAAATCTGATCCATTCATCAACAGAAACTGAAGTGGTGGGAGCTCTCGCCTTCTTCCGAAGTATGTGGTAGCCGTGAAGTAAGTGCTTGCAACTCGGACGGATAGCGGATTCTCTCTCGAACATCTCCTCCGTAGATGGAACCACCTCGTCATAAAGCATGCCATCTATAGAAAGTCCGGACAGGTAATGCAGATCCCAAAGTGAAATTGAAAGCTCCCCGGTCTAAGTGAGTAAAGTGTTGGTGGACGGGCACCAGGACTCGCAAAAGGCTTTAATAACTTCCACGTTGCGATCATAAGTGAAGAGGGAGGCATAAACAGCATCGTAGAGTCCGCTCGTTCGAAGGTCATCTTTGCAGCGCAAAGTACGTCTTCTGTCCACTCCCAAAAGCCTTTTATGAAGTGTGCTTCTCCAGGAAACTCCGTGCGCTCTCCCCATGCAGCCTTTTCGGCCATCAAGGGTCCCGTGCCGTGCGCTCTCCACATGCAGCCTTTCGGCCATCATGCGTCTTCCTAAGGTCGGTAGTGGTTCCGAGTTGCCCATAGAATGGTGATGAGTGGAGCAAAGAGAGTAAACAATAGATAGAGGTCTTCCCACTTCGTGGCTTTGGCACCATCCATTGGTATGGAGTGAAGTTGAATATTTTGGCCATTGATCATGGGTGCTAGATTTGTGCGTCCTCAAATGCGTTGCCTTCTCCAAATGTTGACGTTTGTCATCCAAAGTGAGTAAATAAGTCCTTTTGTTCTCGGCAATATCCTTGAAGTAAACCATGATGGACCTACACATAACAACAACAAAAGAAGGGTAAAGCCAATCATCAAACACCTGGTATGCACAAATAAATGCAAGGAAAAGAAGGAAAAATTGTTCATTCAGGAATTTTATCAAACATGTGGTGTACAAATATATCTACAAAGTAGAACAAAGGGATGGAGTGCAAACGAGATTGAGGAATTCGCTTTATGGTCCTTGGACTTCTTCTTGCTGTTGCTTCCCTGCAAAAGTCACACAAAAAGGATCACTTCAAAATTTTGAAAAAAAAAAGAAATCTGGTTTTTGCGTTCAAGCTTTTCATCGAACACATGGCGCGCAGCGTGTAGAAGGATATATTTTGACAAACTTAAAGGTTGGAGCTTACCCAAAAGATTTAAATCAACAGAAGGTGAAACGTGAGCTTTATGCTTCTACGTGCAGGATATATAGGAACCGAATTTTAACAAAGATGGAGGGTATGGCTCACCAAAGATTAAGGGATTAAGATCAAATAGGCGAAATTTGAGTGCTTTGCTGCGTTTACAAGCTTTGTATCTGGCGATGAGAATCAGTAGCAGAAAAGGGATGTAGATGAATTTGGAGCAGAAGAAAACGTCAGAGGGAGGATGTATATATAAGGTGTGTACGCGGATTCTAGAAGGAATTGAATTTTAATTCGAGCAAGTTTTTTTTAATAAGGAAAAGGTTACGAAGAATTAATCCCGTTAGCCAGAAAATTTCGGCTGATGATTAATCAATTGGATTTATATGCCATTTCCGAATTGGGCCCGTAAGCATGGCCAATTATTTTATAGTTAATGTCTTATTGGGCTTTAGAAACAGAATTGTGCTCATAGATCATGGAATTTTGACTTTGTTCAACATATTGGTGCACGAGAGATGTATAAGATAAAAGAAAATATGGATACAAATTCCCTGGCCAAAGTTTGAAATTATTAACTCACAATATTGGGTGATAATAAGTTAAAGAACTCCTAAATACGAGTATAAACTATTTTTAAATTCAAGAACTCTATGAAACGAGTCTAAATTTTCACACTTCCAAATTCAAGAATTCCTTGATACGAGTTTAAACTATCTAATAAATTTCAAAAGTCTTGAGACTTATTCGTTTCCAAGATAAATTGTCCACAAACAAGTCTCAAGGGGGCATTTGTAGACGCACAAAATTAATAGATAAATATTAATTTTATATTTTAGGAATTTTATTAAAGATAAATCCTAAATTAAATAAATATAAATTGATATTTAAAAGATGGAGATTTTTGATCAATTAGAAGTTGACAAGTGTCATTTCTTGGTCATTAAGTCAAATATTTGATGGAGATAACTACCAAAATTGAGGAGCCAATAGAATTGTGCCACCTCAGCCCTAAAGCCCGTCTTGGAGTCCAAAAGCCCACCAAATCCACTACATTTTCACCTATAAATAGGGGTGATTGGAGAGGTCAAAGCACACACAAAAAATCATATTGAAGAGCTCAAGAGTTGTAGGAAAATTCTCTACAACATTTAAGGCGTTCTTCGCAGCATTCAAGGCGTTCTTCGTGGAGTTCAAGAAGTTCTTCACCAAAAGCATCCCAGATCTAGCGTTTGATCCAGAAATAAGGTGTCGGCCCTCAGGATTAACATTATCAAGTCAAGTATCAAAATCGATCAAGATCAAGGAGGCTAAATCTCCAAGGATCCCGGAAGCTGCTTGAAGATCGTTCAAGAACAAGTGGAAGAGACGAATCAGAGGATAAAAGCTAGAGATCGAACCCGCATTTTACTTCAAATCTGCAAATACTTCTTTGTACACGATTTATTGTGTTTATTATAAATACATAAAATTTGTATTTACAATAAGCCTTGCTAATGTCGATCTTTAAAGCCATATCTCCAACCTTTCCTTTGGTCTTCTGCTTCATAGAGTGGATCGCTTCGAAGCCTATCAAGACATTATCTTGAATAACCCTCCCTTCGACAAAAGCTAACTGGGCCTTATCTATAAGAATAGGGAGAGTATATTTAAGTCGATTACATAATACTTTCGACACCATCTTATACATCACATTACATAAAGCAATTGGTCTAAGGTCCTTCATAGATTCAGGATGATCACTCTTAGAAATAAGGACAATATTAGTCCTATTTAATCCATCAGGGAAGACAGAATTAGTTAACCACTCGACCCCATTATTAAAAACATCACCTTTTAATATATTCCAAAAGTTTTATCAAACATCATGTATTCTTATATTATCTTGCATAATATGATAATTGAAGATGAGGGCGAGGGCGAGGCTGCAAGTACTTAAAGTCCAGATGAAGTGCCAACCTCCACAAACGAGGTGAGCACAAATCGAGGAGCGACCGATGCCTTTCAAAAATATTTGAAGAGAAAAGAACACCTTCGAGATGCTAGAGCCCATTTCAAGCTCGAAAATGATTTGATCGAGAAAATATGAGCACGTTTCGAAGGATGATATAATTTTTATTTTATTTAAGTAATGTAATGTTTATTTAATCAAAGTAATTATTATCTATATTTAAAAATAAAGTTAATTATATAAAAAAAAAAGGTCATAGTCATGGTATTAACCTCCCAACTTTATAGCTACAAGTAATGTTAATTGATAGGAATGAGTTTTCTTACGCACGAGAATAAACCAGCAATTGTTATTCAAAGTGTGTACTGAGTATTTTCACTCATAGTATGTATAATAACTAACAAATCATATAAGAGAGTAAAGTATTAAAAAAAAATATGGTGTATCGGTACTTGATACGAACTTAAGATTTCTTATTACAAAAGAAAACAATGACAATTGAAATGAGTATATTCGGATTAAGATTTGATGAGGTGTGTAATTTTTATTTTTATTTTTATTTTTTTGAGCTAAGATGAGGTGTGTAATTGGAATAAAGCTTATTAGTGGCCTCATAACTCATAAGCCAATTTGTACTTCAATCAAAAATTGGGTAAATACATTAAATTATCATAAGGTTGACTGATCACTTATTCTAATCTTTTTAGTTTTAACCAAAAACTACCGTCAATCTTTACTGATATTTGATGATATAATTATAAGTATAAATACGCACCGGAGACGTGCAAGACTCGCTCAAACGGAAATTGTAGAGAAAATGTAGGAAAAATGATCGATTAAAAAAAGGATAAATGTCGAAATACGTGAAAGGCCATGTGATGCAATATTCTTCACCTTATAACACTAAAATGGTGTGATAGCTTAATCACTTTACAGTTGTTAGTTAATGGGTACAAGTACAACTTGATAGTAATACATTGTGTGCAGTGCAACCACCTGATTTGCTTGCAATGATGTGCTGAATATATAGGTCAGATCGCAGATCGAATGAGTTGGTAATTTTTTCTTTTTTTTTTCTTTTAATAATAAAAGTAATTCGAGATTTCATATATGATAAAAAAAAGGTCCAGATAGAATGAGTTGGTAGATTATGCTGATGTTAATTTGATTTCATACTAAAAAAAGGTCTAGCACGTTCCAAGACTCCAAACCTACTTCGCAAATGATATTAGGCCAAATCGGGCCTAAGTAGTGGCAGGCTCATGGCGATCTGGGCCGATCCAACTCTGTTAACAAATCAGGCTTAAGTAGTAGCAGGTTTACTATGAACCTAGGTTAAAGCCCAACTATTAATTAGGATAGTCACCAAATTTTCTATTGAATTACAAATCCAAGAGGAGGTCTCCCATTCAATCTGCTGCACCTTAGATGCGATCGGGTCGGGTCGGGTCAATTCGGTCAAACCGGATTTGATTTGTTGATCCGGTCAATTTTTAATTTTTTTAATTTCAGTTTTTTTTTTTATTTGCTTCGCCTTCGGCTCCAATTTTACGGTTCCGCCTTCGGCTCCAATTTTACGGTTCCGTCTTTGCTCCGATTACTAATATAAGGATAATCGACGGGAAACAATTTGGACTTTTTTGGCTCGCTCCGAGGCCTTCGGCTTCCCTCGCTCGAATCTTGACCAAAGAAGAAGCGGCAAACAAAAAAACGAAACGGCAAACAAAAAAACGAAGAGGCAAAAAAAGTACAATTTATAAAAAAAATTGAAAAGAAAAAGACGAAATTGGAAAACAGGAAAAAAAAGAAAAAAAGAAAAAAAATCAGAAAAAAAAAAAATAGGCGCGTGCACTCCACGCGCGGTCGCATGGGTTGCGACGCGTCGCATTCAAGTTTTTGCCCAAATCCTAATATTAATGGTAAATTGGTAACGGTGCTCCTCCGTATCTTTTTATTAAGATCATTTGGGGCATGCATATAATAAAGTCAAAAAAATAAAGTAATTTTTTGGGGATAATTTTGTCACATCGAGTAGGAGAGATAATGAAGTTAGTTGTTTTTTAGGGAAATCTATATATTATTAAAATCAATGTTGATTCAAGCACTCCCCATAATTTTAGGTCCTACGTGGTGCATCTTCATTCGACATTACTATTTATCTTAAATCTTCATTTTAATTCATAAATTCTACAATTATATATTTAATTAATTGCTTAATAGTTATAAAGGAAATAAAAGATTCCATATGTTAAATATGGCATAAGATATCTCGTATATTTCAAATATACCTTGGCTCAAATTTGCCGATTTAATAGTTATATCTATATTATTATATCTTATTTAATTATAAATCTTCCATCCCACATCGATTTTCAATCAAACTCCTCCTATTGACAAGCTTATAAATACCTAAAATTAATGTGTATTTTCTCATCCTTTGCACCACCAAATAATTTGGCTAATTTTTTAGTTGACCGAATAAATAGTTATATTTTTTTTTTATCATTGTTCTCTTTTCCTTTTCCATCGTTTTTCAATTTGTTTGTGTATGGATTTGTTTAATTCAATACAGTTTTGAGGGTGGTTGCAAATTTTGAGGTAACGCTATTACACGTTTTATTTGGTTGTCTATAAGAATTTTCTACATATCATTAATCTTGCAAGAACACAAGAGTAGTTTAATCCAATAATATATTCTATTAAGTATCACACTTATTAGACATGATTCAAAATCACACACAAACCTATCTTGCTTAATATTAGAAAACACAAGATATGAAATTAATTATTATCGTAAACAAACAGTATCAGAAATCAAATTGAGATATCTAGAACGTTCTTATTATCACGTGTTGCAAAAAAAACACCAATTAAACCATATGCATATGAATCTCGCTAAATGTTTCTCAGAGTGAGTACAATTTTCTTTTTATACAACAATCTAATCATAATAGATTCACAATTCAATATTGAGAATAATAATAGTACGTAATTTTTATATTAGTTTATTACCTACACAGAGATTAACAATGAATGATGATGTTTATGGGGTTTGCAACACTTTGGTGGCCGGAAAGGAAATCTACCTAAACCATCCATAAATATGGAACATTATTTATGTACTTCTTATTATTTTTGCGGATAATATGCGTTTTAATTTTATAGTTTTTGTTTCCCAATTCTTGATATTAGTTTTATATTTTTATGATTTTGATTTGCCCCGTACACTCTAGCGAATAATATGTGTTTTGATTTTATAGTTTTTGTTTCTGAATTCTTGAATACTCATTTGTATAAATATAAACTTGTATATATTTCCTTATAGAGTATCTTGTATAAAATTGAATAACATTTATATGATTTATTATATAAACTTATGAATATTTATTTTATCATATTTCTATTGGTATAAAATCTTTAATTAATTTGGGGGTCTTCTTATTTAGTTAATATAATTTTCTATTTCACTTTGTTTTTTAATAAGACTCCACCCTTTAAAAATTTATATAAATATTCAAAATTAGTGTGTAATTGTCATCCTATATTTGTAAATAAATGAAGCATGGGTATTAAATTGAATTAAAAGTATTAAAATAATAAGCGAAGACGGGAGAATTCGAAATAATTTTCTTGACTTTAATTAGAAACTAAAGATTTTACTTTCAAAAAAAATTTCTTTAACCAGCAAACAAAATGAGGAGTAAACGTCATTTTTTTATATTAAATAATAAATTATAATATCTAATACATATGTGTACAGATTTTCAAAAAAAAATTACGATTAAAATTAAAAAAATTGCAAATACAAGCACGTATGACTCCACACAAATTAGTAAATTTAGGCGGGAGAATTGGAGAACGATTTTCTTGAATTGGATTAGATAATAAAGTTTTCACTTTCAAAATAAATTTTATAACTACCATGAAAATTGCTTCTATTATTAAAATGATATGTGTATTAAAATTGAACTGAAAGGATAAAAAATAAATTTTATAACTACCATGAAAATTGCTTCTATTATTAAAATGATATGTGTATTAAAATTGAACTGAAAGGATAAAAAATAATAAATGAGAAGGGAGAATTGTAGAATGTCATTTTTTTTCTTTAATTTAATTACATACTAAAAATTTTCACTTTCAAGATAAATTTTTATAATTACCAAGTAAATTGTAGCTAATATTTTTCATTATCTCAATGAAGCAGTTGGATTAAAATTAAACTAAATAAAAGGGACGAAAAATAGTAAATTAAGACGGGAGAATCACATAATAGTTTTCTTGAATTAATTAGAAATTTAACATTTCACTTTCAAAATAATTATTATAACAATCAAACAAACCGTGGCTAATGATTTTAATAATCAATTAATGCAGAACGAGATTATCAAAACTAAACATGGTTACTAATACGTTGCAACATCATGACTACAATAGCGAAAGAGAACTCAAAATTTTAATTTGTGATGAGATGATCGGACTTACACAATATTAACATCGTCTTCGATTTAATTTTTTATATTTTCAATTATGTTCAGTTTGTACCAAAAAAAATCGTTGCAATCTCATGAGTACAATAGTGAAAGAGAACTCAAAAGATTAATTTGTGATGAGAATGTATGCAATAATTAACATTGTATACGATGAAATTTTTTCATATTTTAAATTATGTTAAGTTTGTACCAAAAAAAAAAAAAAAACTTAGTTTGGTTTGTTGCAGATAAAGAAATTGTAGTAATATCAAAGAAACACTCTTTTTTTTTATCATACGTTGATATAGATAATACTATTATTACATTATGTTTATAGTTAAATATTTATATATTATAGCATAATATGATTCTCCGTCAATTTTCGACAGGTTGCACACTAGTATATAATAATTTATAAATTACAGTGAGATATTTATCATATGGTGCATTTCAATTTAAGGAAATTGATTTAATAAAATGATACGTTAATGAAAAGATACCGATGAGGTAATAGATTTCGTATGTGATCTCCAGTTGCTTTGTATTCCCTTTTCCAAATAAGAAAGTTAAAATAAAACAATGCAATTTATTCAAGTGTTCTCTAAATAAAAAGTGTGGTTAAATATCAACTCGGATTTTTTACTCCTTATAGTGTTTCATTCTCTATTCTATTCGTCAATTTTCGACATTTGACGATTTGAAAATAATTATAAACCTTATTCGGGTGGAATGAACCCTAGTCAATATCACATGTTGTTTTAACAATAAAATGAGTAGATAATGAAATACGAAATGAGAGTATAAAATCCGATTTGTTAAATACTATGAAAGATTTATCTCGAGGAGTCTGCCACAAATTACGGACTGCACCTAGCCATCTACATCATCACTGAGTGCAGACAAAACTTTTGGTACGAGAAATGAAATTATATGTATATGAATGCCAAAAGTAATATCGACGGAGTTTTTTTTTTTTTTTCTAAATAGAAGGAAGTAAAATATTATAAACACCAGAAGATATTAGATTACTACTATATGACTCCCGGCATAGGTTTTTAAAGAGTGAATCAAGCTCTCATTAGTAACATTCCTATTTTTAAACAACATAAAATTAAATGATTAAATAAAATTAGCAATTAACACTAGATTCTTAACAAAAATGCAAATATGGCAGTCATCGCTAGTGTTAATTGATAATTCTATTTTTCTTTAAATTTTTTTTGATAATTCTACTTAACACACATTTCACATCATTGGTTAATTAACATCATTTGTTAACATATTTCACGTTCATGTAACATCCCGCTACTAAATTTAAGATGTTAAATAAAACAATTTTTACATGAGATGAGAACACTGGAATAAATTGCATTTTACAGATATATAGCATGCATTAATATATATATGTTCTCAACAAAATAAAGCATTAGGAAATTAATTAATTAATAGCTCAAGAAAAAAAACCGAAGGTATCCAAAATAGTTGTGTGGAGCGGGTCGCTCAAATGGGTGACCCAGTTGTTGAGCGGGCCTTTTCCGGTGGCGGCAGCCTGGACGGCAAAGCCCAAGAAGGCCACCATAGCAAGGCGGGCATGCTTGATCTCCGCCAGCTGAAGAGTCTCCTTCTTTTCCGGGTCGGCCGCCAACCCCAACGGGTCAAAGTAGGACCCGCCCGGGTACAATCTCTTTTCCGGGTCAAGCTCCGCATTCCTCTGGAACTCAATGTACCCGATCACGAGGACCTCGATCCAGATCAATGTGGATATTGAGAACGGGAGCGGCTGTCCCAGGTACGACGACCCATCCACCAGCTCCACCTATAAAATTAAGAAATCAATTAAACATCATTTAAAAATATACACATTACACTATGACACACTCACCCACAAACAAAAACCTAAACTTTTGTTCACTTGTACTTGTAGTGTGGTTAGTGTCTGAAGATAATATCATTATCATACCTTCCCGGCGTCTTGCCAGGTGACGCCGGTGAGCCACTCGACGGTGAGAGCGCCGAGGGTGGCGAGCATGGCCCACCTGCCATGGATGAGCTCGCACTCTCTGAACCTCTGAAGACCGAAAACCTCGCTGTACGGCTGGAACGGAGTGGATTTTACGTCGGCGAGTTCAGTCCTCGTTCCGATGATATCTCCGGCCAAGTTCTTCGCCAGATTCTGATCGAGCGAGTCCAAATCGAACTGCAAGTACTCTGCGGGCTTCCCGAGCCCGAACGGGTCGAACCCGTAGTCTCCGACGAGCGATCCGTCGAGATATTCCGGTGCCTTGGCGCCGGGAAACCACAGCGGGCGGTCGGTGTTGAAGTTTCTCGACGGAGCTTTCTTTGGCCCAGGCTTCTTACCGAATCCGAAGCGGGCCTGGACGCGCCCCGAACCGGGGTGTATGTCGGCGAGGCGGGTGCCGATGAAGGAGGATGCGGCGGCGGCGGTGGTGGCGGCCATGGCGGATGTGAGGGGGAGGGAGGGAGGGAGTTTTGTGGCGTTGAAGGTGTGTTGATTGGGGGGTTGAGATATAGAGGAGAGCGTTTGATTATGGAGATAGAGATTTTTGGAGATGGGGCGAATATGGAGCGTTGGATTATGGGAGTGAAATGATCTAACGGTTGTGGGAGCGTCGGTCTTATCTGATTCTTATCTGGAGTGAAATTGAGTGATCTCAATTGGTGCGTAGGAGATGCCACGTAGGACGAGTTCTTGTGGTGGACAGGGACGGTCCAGATATCTTTCTCGCTCATATAATACTGTACTCATAACCCACAATGTTTATAGTATTTTTTTTACTATAGTACTTTAAGGTAAAAAGCACTCCTTCCGTCACGCCGAATACGGCCTAGTTCATATGGGCACGGAGATTAAAATAAATAGTATTAAGTATAAAGAGAGTGTTTAGTATAGTGTAAATGCAATATTTATAATGCTAATAAAATTATAGATGAAATGGTTGAGTGTGTAGTGAAAGTAGGTTAGTAGAGTTTAGATGGGATGATGGGCCATGTATATATACTAGTAATTGTTTCCTTTAAAGAAAACAGGCCAAGTATAATAGAACGTCCCAAAATGAAAAACAAGTCGTATTTGGTGGGATAGAGAATATGTGAATAGAATATGAGAATATGTGAATACTATCTTCAAATACTCAATCATATCTTGTAGTATCATTTATCTTCTCACTCAGAATAAACACATTAAATTACTATTTTATGGATTATAAATAAGTGTGCGTTGGAGCATTTGTATTACAAAAATCATTTATCTATTGTTATTAAAAATCAATCGCAAAAACTTCAGTGCAACTGGTTGCATTGAATGCAATCGGTTCTGACCCGTTTACTTGATCCGAATTTGGCCCGGCTTATGTAAATATAAAAGTGAATTCTTTTTTTTCCCCAAAATTTCATCCGCTTTTTCTTTTTTCCTTTGCCTTCAATTTCTTCTTCTCTATCATTCTCTCTGATTCCACCCCCTTGTTTTTGCCGTTCCTTCGATGTCGCTACTCATCGTCGCCGATCTGTCGCCGATCCCGTCGCCTAGGTTATCTGCTCGCTTCTTTCTTTGCCTTGTTCTAAATCCAATTTTTTTTAGTTATCAAATTTTGTTGAAAGGATTGGTGTGCTCCTTCGTAGCTTAATATTAATAGCTTGCATGATCTCCTTGCTTGGGTATTCGTCTCTCTCTCTCTCTCTCTCTCTCTCTCTCTCTCTCTCTCTTCTTAACTAAATTTGAAGGTATTTCATTTTTCTTATCCTGATTTTAGATTAGGGCTTTTTCATTCAATTCGATTCTACTATGTCAATGTGTGAATTTGGTTATGACTAAATGGGATTCCTAGTTTTAGGATGTATTCTGTCAATTTTATGGTGTTTTTGCTTGTTTCCTGGAAAAATGTGTAGATCGATTATGTCTAGGTTGATGTTTCTGTTATTAAGTTTGAATATATTTGCAGGCAGTGCAATCTTGGATCTTTATGCCAAGTACAACAGTTTTGATGACTCCCTAAGGGCTTTCGAGGATATCAGTGAGCCTAATGTGTTCTCCTACGCCACGTTGATCCGCGCTTACACTAAAGAAAATAGATTGGATGAAGCCGAGGCCGTTTTCCAATCAATGCCTGAGAGTAATGTGGTGGATGTTAATGTGTGAGGAATGAGGAAGTTGTTAATCATTTCACCGAGATGTTGAGAGATGGCATTATGCCTATGCAATCTTCGTATCCTTGTGCCATCATCGCGCCTGCCAATATCGGATCTTTGGGCCTAGGAAGGAGCATTCATGCCTCTACAGTGAAGTTCTCGAGCCAGCAGCAGCTTGGCTTGTTTCTTGCAAATTCTTTAGTAAGTTTCTCTTTTGAATGTGAGGTGTTGCAAATGCTCCTTCAATTATGTTTGTTTTCTTTTATTCTTTTTTAGTCTTGATCATTCTAGTTTTTGTTTGACAGATAATAGTACCAAGCGCTTTGCAGTTATCTGCTGGCAACACAGATGTTCATTATAAGCCCTCAACTAGCGCTAATTTCTGCATTGGTAAGGAAGTAATGGTTATAAATATTCAATTGTATAGCTCGGCTAGCTTTGTTTAGGATTTCTTTATGAATAAATTTTGTTATAGTATTTTCTTTTAAGGTGATTCCAGCAATGGCTCTAATGGTGGGATGCTTAGGTGAAAAGCTTCTCCAGATATCTAATGAGGCGAATCTTAGTATTGCCTCTCTAGCAGCTTACCTAAATGAGGTGTTGCGCATTTTTTCTTGTCATTCTTATGCATGTCTGCATGAAATTCATATGACATGTAGTCTACTTTGATAAAGGAGTTCCATGAGTTTCTTTTGTCTAGTATTCTGCTGAGGTTTGAGTTTGACAGGATATGCATCATTTCTTTTGTTTTAGGTTTTTCCTTCAATTCTTTTTGTGAAGGTAAACAATACATAATCCAATGAAAGTATTAGATTCCAGCTGCTTGTATCTGCTGACCTATCTGCACATTTGAAAAAGAATCAAGTGAAGGTTTTAATTCCTCAGATAGTACAAATAATGTTTTTTGGGCTTTCTGTTGTAATTGTGGAAGTGCTTGCTGTAGAGATAAAATACCATTAAGACAGCACCGGATTATGGTAATTCAGTAATGGCCTTCTACTAATCTTTATTGAGGTGTAAATGTGAGAATTCTCATTTTGATAAACTTTCATAGAAGAATTTGGAACCAAAGATGTCTAAGTGTATGTATATAGGATGCAAAGGCGAGAATGTAGTTTGATTTGAAAACAAATGATATTTATGGTTATGATTTGATCATATAATTACAAGAAATGAAAATTTTATGTTATTGATGAAGCTTATTGTTGTGTTTAATTGAGTAATCTTCTTGAAATTGACTATTTAATCTTCTCTTGTTACTTTTGCAATATGAGGATATAGCACAGTTGGAGTGACAGCTTGTACTTTTAGTTGTTTGGTAAAATAATTATTGTTGTGATAAAAAGTAATACTAATTAATATCAAGAAATGTAATATTTCAAAAATATTACTTTTCTCAACAACAATGTTTACTTGTATTTATGATAATTTGTACTTTTAGTTATTTTGTCAAGTAAATATTGTTTTGATGAAAAGTAGTCATTAACATAATGAAAGGTAATGTTTCATAAATATTACTTTGTCAACGAAAATATTTACTTTTATTCACGATAATTTGTACAATTATTTATGTAGTTAAATAATTATTGTTGTGACGAAAAGTAACATTTTATATCTATTACTTTTCTTAACAACAATGTTTACTTTTCTGAAAGACAACTTATACTTTTAATTATTTGGTTAAATAATTGTTATCGTAAATAAAAGTAACTATTGATATGAAATGTACTTTTATTAATGATAAAAATTATTTTTATTCACGACAATTTGTACTTTTAGTAATTCGATAAAGTAATTATTGTCATGACGAAAAGTAATTATTGATATGAAGAAATGTAATGTTTCACAATAATTACCTTTCTTAACGATAGTGTTTACTTTTATTTATGACAAATTTTACTTTTAGTTATTTGGTCAAGTAATTATTGTCCTGGGAAAAAGTAATTATTGATATGAAGAAATGTAATGTTTCACAACTAATACTTTTCTTTATAACAATGTTTACTTTTGTTCACGACAAATTGTACGTTTACTTATTTGGTCAAGTAATTATTGTCGTAAGAAAAAATAATTATTGATATAAAGAAAGGTAATGTTTCACAGCTATTACATTTCTTAACGACGATTGTTATTTTTATCCATGACAATTCGTACTTGTAATTATTTAGATAAGTAATTATTATCGTACGTCGATTACGAGAACTTGAGTTTTTTAGTAATTTGGCAAAGTAATTATTGTCTTAATGAAAGTAATTTTTTTATAAAAATAAATGTAATATTTTAAAAAATTTACTTTTCAAAAATAAAAAATTTAAAAAATAAAAAAAATTGTAAGAAAAATAAATAAAAAGAATAATATGACACAACATAATAAAAAAAAATGAAAAATACTTTAAAAAAGAAAATAGGGATAATAAATAATTTTAAAAAACTTAAAAAAACTGAAAAAATAAATTTAATGAAAAAATAAGTAAAAGTACACGTTGTCGTTAATAAAATTAAATATTGTCATTAAGTAAAGTAATATTTTTTAATTAAATTTTTTTAATAAAAATTGATTAAAGAAAAAAGAGAATGAATAAATAATTTAAAAAAAAGTGAAAATAAAATAAACTGAATAATAGGTAGGACAAACATATAATAAAATTAAAAATTAAAAAAAGAATTCAAAAAATGAAAAATATAAAATAAATACAAATATTGGTTAATGTTACAAAACAGTGGTTATTTTAGAAATAAAATTCCCTACCTAAAAATGAATATAATCTATTGTAGCCTAGCGGTACAAGCTCACTTTTAGAACTCTTCGATACATAAGATGCGGGTTCGAACTCCTTGACCATCAGGTTTGCCAAAAAAAATAAAAAATTTAATAAAATAACTAGCATCTAAATAAAATTAGATGTTGTCGCTATTTGGTTTCGAACACGGGACCTCTGCCTTGTAAAGCGGAGGTCCAACCGCTGGGCTACACGCCTTGTATGTAATATTCTTACGCCTTTTCCTATTACTAGCGCGCACACGATTATTAAAAAAAAA